>CM041788.1:22682587-22718223 GCA_023375725.1 Nephotettix cincticeps | reverse complement strand
TAATAGGGGAAACCAAAGTTATCAAAGTATTTTGATAGCAATAGTTAAGATATAGTTTATAGTTATATTAAGTTAGTTCTAGTTAGCAATAGTTCCATGTTGGGAAATTCGCTAAAATTGTGAACGGATTTTGATGACTGCATAGATCGGTAATCTTATACTCTAAAACAAATAGGATAAAATAATTTTTCAGTCTAAGGATTTACAGTTTTTTTGTAATACGTGGCGTCGGGAGACCGTCCCGTCAACGATCGTGGGACCGAACGTCACCTCCAGTTCGCCACCTCATGCACACTCACAGTTGAACTTGGACTCACAGTGTTCCCCGTTTTGGATCCCTGTGTGGCACCACCCACCTGTCAGGAAACTAAACAAGTTTGTATTTGGAACCATTCGTTGCGGCTAACGGGTCCAGAGAAGAGTCAAATTTACTGTTTTGTACTGTACTTAAATCTGTGTACTGTACATTCAAAATGAGGGTACTCAATGTTATTCTTCTTTAGAATATTAAAATTCAATTTATTCCTCATTTCTTAGCCGTTTTCCATTACGGTATTCGCTTGGTATGTAGTTTAAAGTCACATCAAGAAGTTATGAGGTTTTAACTGTCTGGAAAAACTGTAACTTTATAAAATAAGAAACAATTAATTGGTTTTGTAATAATTATGCCACGAATAATTAATTAAAGCAGGTCTTAAGGCCGGAAAAATCTTGTTTTTGTCGTACAGCCCTTTAAACTGTCTATGTTACGGTTAAGGACTTCTTGACAAGGATATGCCTCAGCTCTGGGTGGGGGGAGGTTGTTGGCATAACGGTGGAGTCACCACATAACCTTAGCAGAAGCGGGAGTGCTCATAAAGAGTTACCACCTTCCCAAAAAATACGTCACGGGGAAGTAGATAAAAACATTCCTGTAGTTAACCAAAACTGCCAATTCAGGTAATTTTATCTTTCTTAGTAAAATCTGTAAACAATAATATGTTTTATTTTTAGGTTGTTTGAAAGAAACGTTTAAAAAAAGTCATATCTATATCTCTAAAAGTGGATTGTTGTTTATAGATACAATTGTATGTTAGAAGTTTATGCGGCTCGGACGCCGTTGGACGATTTGCCATGAAAAGTGGTCCACTTAGGTAAAATTTCATGGAGAAGGTTTATGGATTGAGTCTATTTGTTGTAGCTCTATATGGTTTCTCCCGAAAAGCCCAAAAAGGATCCCATACTATGAAACCAGAACTTTGTTTACATTAACTGTTTTAACAGCTGATTGGATTACTATATCTGTTAGTTGAAGATATACACGACAGATTGAAGCTCTTGCATTTTTTTTATTTTTTATTTTGTTTTGCCATTGGCAGGCTCAGCTTAAGCTATGCAGCCTCGAAGTACACTGGTTTTATGGATTTTCCCATCTAAATTTTTATTATGTTTTTTTATTTTGTTTACTTTTCGGTTTTAAGGTTATGTGAGTGACATATATAGCGACATTAATAGAAAGCGAAAATGAGTGAACATTTATGCGAGTTTACGTTTTTACTTTCTCCCCTTATACATAGTATATGGAGAAAGTATTGTTTTCAAAATTTTCGAATTTGAGTTGAGAGTGGATATATCGGTTTTGGGATCCCCTGAATTCAAAAAAGTGGGTTTTGACGTGATGTCTTGTCTATGTGGTGTGTGTGTGTGTGTGTGTGTGTGTGTGTGTGTGCGTGTGTGCGTGTGTGTGTCTTGGATGTGCACAGAGCCACGGCCTACCCCGTTGGTCCGATTTAGATTAAATTTGGCATGTATGTGTATATACACCGTATCTCCAGGCGTTTTCTTCATTTTCTTGAATTTTTTATTTTTAAGGGTAGCTCACCTAAAAAACGTGAAAAATCCAAATTTCTCAAAAACGGCTCTAATTATTTTGATTAAAATAGTTTATAGTGCACAGAGTACTATATTATATGACAGCAACCGCATGTCTGTGAAAATGACAGTTCAAAAAGTTATGGGCTTTTAAATGTAAAAAAATCAAATTTTTACATTTTCAGCGAAAACAGTATAAGTAAAGTATAACTTGACTGGCACCATTAAAACCAGCTTTAAAACAAATTAATGTTTTGAATTATTGTTCTCCGACTAACGGTTCCAGAGAAATGTTAAATTTACTGTTCATGTTAAACGCAGCACGTTGCCTGAAAGCACCCAATGTTATTTTTAAGGAGGATATTAAAAAATAAATTTCTTCCTTATTTTCCAACCGTATTCCTCGAAACTTGGTATCAAGCGTAAGGTCAAACACCCAAGAAAACCCACTCAAAAAAAGCTTGGTATTACCGGGAGGGAGGGGTTCTCCCCATACAATTAACTTAACCTTGTCTCTTGTTTTATTTTCAGAAATGGGATGATTATTTTTGAAACAATAAGATAAACTTTGAAGAATATCATAGTTTTATTATGGAAAGTCTTTTTTGAATTTACTCAAGGGAGAAAGTACGTGTCAGTCCACTGATACCGTTTATTTAAATGTCACTTCTTAGTGCTCATTTTGTTACTGTGTCACGTTATTTTAGTTTATAATGGTATGACATTTCACACGCACATTCCATACACCGCGATTTACTGAATTCTAATTACTACAATTCTAGAAAACTACAAGTATTTGGGTGTTTTTTTAACTGTAGCATGAACTGATCTGCTAACGTGAATTATTTGAAAAAAACTCAGGAAATTCATTTGTATTTAGACAACTTAATGCGATTTCAAATGTATCGGAATTAAAACTCTGTTAATGTGCTTACACATCTTTAGTTTATGAGAGGGATCATTGCTTGGGGTGGATTAGATTAGATCATTGAGCTGGCAACAATACTACAATGTAGGTATTTTAAGCCAAGTATGAATGAGGATTGAGTGTAGGATGATTGTGGAGGATGCAGGTCAGTTTTGGAACTATTAAATATGATTCAAAAGTAAATATGATTAAGGCTGTTTTGGGTAAAGTAAGAAGATATCCTACCCATGATTTATTTATTTAATTTAACGTTCTAAATTTCAGACAGTTTTATGTTAAAACACTGTTATGTTAAATATATAATCATTCTGATGAAATCTAAATATATAAAACCAAGCCGTGTTAGTTACACGCATTATAACTCGAGAACGGCTGGACCGATTTTAATGATCTTTGATTTTTTGGATTCGTCCCTGATCCGGTCATGCTTTAGGCATATTCAGTTTCCATAAATTCAATTAGTTTCCATTTTATAGCGTTTTAATTTTCTAATATTAACCTTATCGGGAATAAGTTTGTTTACAAAATTATCTACAATCAAAACATTTGATTTCTTAAACCAGCTGTTTGTTTACTGCCCGTTAGCAATATGCTTTACTATCCAAGGCCATCTGAATCATTTATCTATGTAATACTATGAAGTAAATATGTACTGTACAAAATGAACAGCATTATTCGCTACGTTAATAGTTTACGATTTTAGGGAATTATGTACTGTATTTATATTTCTTTATTTTCTGGATGATTAAAAGTCACGTGTTTATATGTTTGCTAAATAACAAATAATTACAATGTTTATACTTATTGAGTTTATTATAATAATCAGCTGTTGTATATTTAAAGATTTCAAAACGAAGCCGCAATGCTAATTGACTTCAGGACATGGCCAATCTTAAAGTTAGTTAACATGTATTTACTGTTAGGCGTTACGAAGTTCGCCGGGTCAGCTAGTATTTTTATAATTTCAACACTAATATTTTACACGTAGCTTACAAATGTTAAGAATTAGGGTGGAACTATTTGGTCAGAACCTATTCAGTTACACATTCCTATTACATTTCACAAATTCCTTACAGAAATCTACCTTCGCACTTACAAAACTTCCACAATTATAAATTGGTTACGTACAAAAATAAAGTTCTCAGTTGGCTCATGGATGCTACCGAGGCGGTTAGAGGCGGTCCCGTCCGGTTAGAGATAAACCACTCATTCACTGGACGCTGACTTTGACCCGACAGTCATGCTCACTCACCCCAAACTCAACTGTTCGTCGCTCGGTCTGGGCTCTGTTGGCCATGCTGTTCCGTTGAATTGAATACTTCTATTTCTAAAATTGTTATCTAGTAATTCGATATTTTATTTCATATTTATAATTTTCAAGCTCTTTATATTTCTTTCTCTCAAAATTTTAATAATACTTCCCAAGTTCAATTTTGTTTTAAAATGTTAAATTTTATTTTCAAATTATCTTAATTTTTTTCAGTACTATTTGGCTTATAAATGATAGCGGATCGTGCATACGCACAGGCGACCAGTCTATGTAGGCACATTCCAATACGTTTTTGTAAAAAAGTCTTTTCATTTTTAAAAAATAAATAAGCAGTAATATAAGTTTTAATATTATAGTATAATTTATTAAAATGTATCTTTATGGTCATATCGTTAATTTTATATTTCGGAATAAAATTATTTCGAATTTAAGTTTGCTAAGGACTGCCGACAACAACCACGGGGGCCTGGGGCGGAAACCCCAGTGAGCGAACCTAGTCCTTGATAAAAGGCTATATTATCAATGATTATATTTAGTTTGGTTTAATTGTGCAGAAAATGTTATGAAGAATAGTTAAATCCATGATTACATTGAGCATTAATATGTACATATTACTAAGTACGTCATATTGACTAAGTACCAGGAGACCGTATCGTAGATTACAAGTGTGCTAACCAAAGTGGATCAATAATACTTATATAGTGTGTAAGGAGTAGAACATCAATAAAATATTTTCAAACATAAAGTTATAACATTAACATATAGTTTATTTTTCAGGTTAGAGTAGTGGCGAAATTCTATTCGGAGCCTTGTAAAAATCTATAAAGAAATATATACAAAATCCTTACTATAAGTGTCCAGGATTAAAAAAAAGAAGATGCCCTGTATTCTGTAAATAGCACTTTGATTTGAATAAACACTTAATGAGACATTAAAAGTGCAGTTGCATACCTATGTATAGCGTATGTCGTAATATCTATCAATATTTTAGTCATTACCGAAAATGGCGAAGTATGTTCGTTTATAATTGTGATAAGTCCTTTGTATAAAACAATTATTATTCGACCTGCCTCCTTAATCGCAATTTGCCGACGTACACTACTTGACAATCCTATAAATATCAACCACATGAAGAGATCTTAAACCATGATCAGGGTTCATGAGAGAAGTCATCAGTCATTACACACAAGCGAGTGTCATCAATGTCCAGCATGTAATAGACGTTTTATATGGATAACTAATCTAAGAGAACATTTGTATTCACATACTGGTGAGTACCCTTACAAATGTCTCACATGTGGAAAGTGTTTTATAAGGAGAAGTAATGTAAAAGCGCACTTGCATTTACAAAATCGACAGCCTCCTTATAAATGTCCGATATGTAGAAAATGTTTTGCAGGTACTGGCAATTTGAAAATACATCTGTATATACACACTGGTGAAAACCCTTATAAATGTTTAACGTGTGGAAAATGTTTTGCCCATACTGGCAACCTTAAAGTGCATATGAATGTTCACACTGGTGAACGCCCTTATAAATGTAAGACATGTGGAAAATGTTTTTCACGATCTAGCTACCTCAAAAGTCATATAAATGTTCACACTGGTGACCGACCTTATAAATGTAAGACATGTGGAAAATGTTTTGCAGAAAGTAGTAACCTGAAAAGGCATATGAATGTTCACACTGGTAACCGCCCTTATAAGTGTAAGACATGCGGAAAATGTTTTGCAGAAAGTAGTACCCTGAAAAGTCATATGAATGTTCACACTGGTGACCGCCCTTATAAATGTAAGACATGTGGAAAATGTTTTGCACAATCTAGCCACCTGAAACGTCATATGAGTGTTCACACTGGTAACCGCCCTTATAAGTGTAAGACATGTGGAAAATGTTTTGCAGAAAGTAGTAATCTGAAAATTCATATGAATGTTCATTCTGGTGACGGCCCTTATAAATGTAAGACATGTGGAAAATGTTTTGCACGATCTAGCCGCCTGAAAGGTCATATGAAAGTTCACACTGGTGACCGCCCTTATAAGTGTAAGACATGCGGAAAATGTTTTGCACAAACTGGTAACCTGAGAGTTCATATGAATGTTCACACTGGTGACGGCTCTTATAAATGTAAGACATGTGGAAAATGTTTTGCACAAACTGGTAACCTGAAAAAGCATATGATTCTTCACACTGGTGACCGCCCTTATAAGTGTAAGACATGTGGAAAATGTTTTTCACAATCTAGCCACCTCACAAGTCATATGAATGTTCACACTGGTGACCGCCCTTATAAATGCAAGACATGTGGAAAATGTTTTGCAAACTCTAGCAACCTGAAACGTCATATGAATGTTCACACTGGTAACCGCCCTTATAAATGTAAGACATGAGGAAAATGTTTTGCACAATCTAGCCACCTGAAACGTCATATGAATGTTCACACTGGTGACCACCCTAAATGTAAGACATGAGGACATTTTTTTAAAACTGGCTAGCAATTTTCTCACCATCACCATCAATTGTTAATACAGACTAATATAGTGCTATGAACTCCAATTATTATACATAATATATTTTTAAATAACCTTAGTTTTCGTTAATTATTATATCATGTACCTGGAGACCGAGCTATGCTAGGAAAGAATAAGACATATTTAAGGGAATAAATTAAGGATATAAAAATATGATACTAATAATAGAAATAAAGTTTAAGAATTATTCTTTTACTTATGTCGGCAACTGATAATAATATTGTTAGTTACTTTCTTGAATAAAGATAGTTGTTTATTGAACAATCAACGAAAACATTTTTTTTACTGACCTGCTTAATCTCTAACCAAAAATTTATCGGCCCCAGTCGGGAATCGATCTCACATCCTTCAAACGGTTATGAACAGATGTTATTATTTGTGTGGTTTACATTTGATTCTCCATAAGCGTAATGTTAATTTTTTAGATTTTAAACTGAATATTACAAGAAATTCAAAATTTTCCTGGACATTAGACCTATCTAAAACTTATTTTCTAATCAGAAATTAGTCATTTCCAAAATTAAAAGAAATTTGTTAGAGCCTATTTCTAGATCCGTGTGCAAATATATAAATATAAACCTTGTTTGTATTATAGTTTTGGATTGGATACATCTAACTGAGCACTTTTACGCATGGGAATAGGCTTTACTATTACTTACTTAACCTAAAAAAAATCTGCGATATCTTTTTTACTCCATTGAATTTGGTTTTTGGTAACAATCTTACCGAACCCGTAATAATTTATAATTTCCATAAACAGTTTCAAAAGGTTAATAAAACACATACATAAAATCATTATTGCCGTTGATTTACATAGCAGTGCTGCATATACGTCTGCAATAGGCAGTTGAGATAAAATATAAGATAAATTGTACAGAAATAAAAACGTTGCAAACCCTTAACAATATAACTCATTATTTAACCACGGACTAACTTTTGTTATTTTTTTACTTCCTCTTAATATTATACCTTTCAACAAATTAAACACAATAAAAAAATTGCTAAACGAATGTAAAAAATAAAATATTTTAAAACTAATTTGTGAAACAAATTAGGACAAAGATAAAAAGACAAAAGACAAAAGAGTGAGTCCAATGAGTTATTTCGCCAGGAATAAGTAATCTGTGGTGATAACTGTTGACTGAGTGCTTGCCAAAGATAAACAGTCGACGTAAGCTGAAGAATACGTGGCCAATCCTCCACTCGCTGAGTAAAGTGTGCCTGTTTGGGTTCCTTTGTTAAAAAATATATTTTTGTATTTTACCTTCAATATAAACTTAAGACTGGGATTTGATTAAATTACGTATTCTTATCACATCCGTTAATCAAAACATTTCTCGCTAATGATCTACGCAGAACGTAATCCGTGTGAACAATTATTCATATATATATATAAGAATAATATATATATTTATATATTTACACACGGATCTCGAAAACGGCACTAAGGATGTTCTTTAAATTTTGGAAATAACTAATTTCCGAGTAGAAAATAAGTTCTAGATAGGTCTAATGTCCAGGAAAATTCTGGTTTTCTTGTAATATTAAGTTTAAAATCTAAAAATTTAACATTACGCTTATGGAGAACCAAATGTGAACAATACAAACTAAAACAGCTGTTTATAACCGTTTGACAGTTCTTGATTGAAGACGGTGGAGAACAATATATGTGAGAGGTTTTTCTTAATTTTATTTTTTCATGAAATTATTTTATGTAGGCCTACATAATAAATGCAAAATTATCAGGTTACTAAACAATTAGTCAAAACTGAATGGTAACATAACTGCGAAATAAAAGCAGAAAAAAGTAATTCTAAAATATTCTGTGTTTCGATAGAAAACGTATTCATTGTATTGCTTGAAGCCACTGTAACAAACCAATTAATTGGTGTAAATTAGATTTCTCTTTTGCTTTTCAATCCTCATTCCGTTTCTAACAAAATCAGTTGATCACAGACTAATAATAACTGTATGGATAGTTAAACAGTAAATGATCGGCTAAAACAATTGAGGTTGGCTAAAAGACCTTAAACGGTGATGTTAAATTGGCAGACGCCGTAGTCCAGCGGTAGCGTGTCGGCTTCGGGAACGAAGGTTGCGAGTTCCATCCCCGTCAGGTGCATTACTTTTTGTTAAGTGCTATATTAATTATGGTGTATAAATTCTGTTTCATTTAAACCACATAAATGTTTGCATTGAGTGTGTTTTAATTTTTATAATTAACTTTTATAATTCATGTCTTATTCTATACGAGCAAAGCTCGGTCACCAGATACTGGTATAAAATAATGGAGTAACCCATAACGTGAATTCCAATAATCAACGTTGCCACAGCTGTGTTGTGGACATGTTAAGTCATAAATATTGCTATACAATAAACTATTACTAAAAACCGTCTGTAAGTGGGGTTTAGCACAATCATTTGAATACATTTGGAAATAGTTAGGTTAAGTAAAATATTTGTAGTGTAACACCTGTAGTTTTTGACAAAATGAGTAATAGTGGTATTTGGAATGACTTGTATATTATTATTACTTTTATTATTTTATTACCTAATCATTATTGTGTATATTGTGTATTACATTATATGTGAATACGATATGTTATCACATTGTGCATTTCATTAATATTATATTATATTAATATAATATTTCATTAATATTTTAATTAATCAGATAAACATGTAAACATTTAATTAGCTAATTATCTGCCGGGCAATTATAAAGAAGTGTTAATGAATGTACTTATAATTTTTCAATTGGGTTGCCATTGGTGTTAGTAAAGTTTAAAAGGTTAATATTTAATTATATTTATAATTATTGTGTATTTGACTCTAGTGGTTTGGAGGTTTAGAGGTTAAGGGTTGTAGATAGAGACAGCTTGTTTTTCTTTTGAAGGATTTTTCTTGAACTAAATTAATGCTTCGTTCGTGATAATCGTTAAATACTAATGACTACAAGGAAATTTATAGAATTTTCAGGTTGGACGTTTAGATTGGAACTCGTTGGATTAGTATTTAAAATAATTAAAACAGCTGTCAACTAACTAAAGCTGAAATACTTTAAATCCACCAGAAAAATATCTATTGTTTCACTTATCACTAATCATGTTATGAGTTAGACTGTGCTATAGACAAATAGTTAGAGTAATGCTATCTGTTAATTCCCTTATTAAAAAAATTGTAATGTGTATTATGTATATATAAATTTTGTATATATATAATTTTTCGTTTATTAGTTTTCCTCTCAGACGCTATTATTAAAATATGATATTACATGATAATCTCATAATGTCGACGCAACGTCAAAAAATCCCACGTGGAATTACAAATATGTGATGTCATTTATTGTAGCGACTTTCTCTGATGTATTGGCCAACCAATCATCGGCCGTAGTTTTGTTCAAATTCACGTTCTGCTAAAGGTCGAATATTATCCATCCAACTTTATTAAAACCTTTTATAAATCAGTACTTTGAATTGAAAGTCTTCCTAAAGTATAAAAATTTTAGAAAAATTAATATTGTAAATATATTTGAATTACTGAAAAACTTAATTGAAATACTCGTATTAAGCTTAATATTCATACTATTCTGTGAAGAATAAAACCTTAAAAATAATATTCAATTTGAATTAAACATTGAACGAGGAGTTTTTCAAGGCCTACTTGTACTTTAATGGTATACAGTATTACTTTTTAATCAAAATCTTCAAACTATGTATACGAAAGCTAGTTAGTCCACAGGATACAGTTGTGCTATGTGCTCTGTGCTCTGTGCTCTAACATAATAAATACGGGTATACTGAAATATACTTTTATATTTCATTTTGAAAGTCGTGTTGTTTGTTTTGTTATAGGACCACTGTTGTAATTTAAAATTGAATCAATAAAACACTTTCTTGTTCATTCTAATAAAAGTCTTGTATTATTTTTATGTCCTATACTTGGGAATAAATATTTATTATTATCATTTATTTATCTGTTGAGTTCTCATCCCTCTACAGAAATGTTGGATAGTTATAACAGTATTGGTTATTTCATTGTTTTAGACCACAGAAAAGCTGAAATTTATCTTATCTCAAGTTCAGTTTGTCTGTCATTCGGTACCGCTAAACAAGGATGCTGTGTACACTACAAAGGCATGCTAACTACTAATATAATGTCTATTGGCAGCAGTAGATGGTTGTCAAGGTTGGTAGATCAGTTTATACCTTGAAATCGAAAGTCACCAAACAAATCTCTGACGCAGTTTTTATTTGCATTTCCTATGGGATTTAAGGTAGCCTTTATGTCAGTACTGGTTACGTAAAGAATGCTGACTTATCATCACATTCTTAGTTGATTGTAGTTGAAAGAGATGTTCTGTGGTGCGTATTAACGTCCTAATTACTGTTGTAGTATTCAACAGTTCATCCGTGGAGACCATTCTCGTAACTGAACCAGTTCGTAAATTGGAGGAAAAACTATAGTTCTACGTTAAATTTTAGGTCCCTTAGTGGCTATTTTCTGATGGGATATCAATTAACTGTTCTACCTTAGAAACATGTCGGTCTTAGTAACAAGACTAAACGATAACTCTACAATAATCTTACACTCATTTTACTCATTTTCTATTAATAATTAGGTCGCATTTGCTTAGGTAACATTAAAGTAATATTATCAGAATCGAGAAACAAATGTCTAGCTGTACTTCAAGTTAACGCCATTTGTTCCCAATTGCAAGAGATAAATGGAAAAGTTAGAAAAGTTTAAGTTTGGAATTTCATAATTTTTAAATATCAAAAGTTTTTATAACAACAAAAATCGTTTATATAATCGCAATAAAATAAAAATAGTATTTTTTTGATCCCATTGATAAAGGGATCAGAACAAATTCATTTATTTCTTATAATAATATCAATAAAATTAAAGGCTTTGTTCCACCGAAGTTAATAGTCATTTTTACGTTTCATTTATAGAGAAACCGAAATAAGTCTTAACTCAAGTTTTGTCCATCTCTCTGTCTGTTGGTTTGTCTTTGATGCTCCTGGAGGAATTTTACGCCGTTTTCTACGAAAAACAGGAGAACTGATTTCAATGAAACTTACTTCATTCATCCTATACACTCCAGAGAAGGTATTTTTCAATGCTTGAAGTTGTAAGCCGCCCCTTAAACAGTGAATAACAAGCACTTAAAAAAACCTAATTTATACGCGATATTAGTTGCATTTTGTATTCAGTTTTCAATGAATCGCCTACTGGTAATAATCAGACAAAAAACAAATACCCTCTTCGTAGCCCCGTGGTATAATTGTACTAATCTACGAGTATTTAATTGTAAAGTAATGCTAAATAATAATACGGGGTATTTATGTATTTTTTTTGTACTGATTTAGTTAGGATTCCAGATTATAATTTTGGTATGATAATCTTTCTTCTTGTAACTGAGTCCTACAACCTGTTCAAAGGACGGGCTTGCTGCTAGTATGTAATACATTTCTGACTAATAACAAAAGAAATTAATTAAAGAAAAATGAATTTATGAAATGATTAGAATAAGAAATAATAAAAAATAGATCAGTCATTATAATTTTTGGGACACAACCCCCGCCCCCTAGTAATACCCAATTATTGAGTGGAATTTGTTAGAGATATAACTCTACACTACATACCAAGTACCATAATAGAAAACAGCTAAGAAATAAGGAATACATTGATTTTTAATATTTAAGAATAACATTTGGCATCCTAAGAAAACTTACCGCGTTTTCAACGTTTTAACCGTGACAAATGGTTAAAAGTACAAACTTGTTAAGTTTCTTATTTGGTTTAGAAGGTGAAAGTAAAATTATTTTATAAAGTCACACTTTTTCCAAACAATTACAACATTTTTTACATTTAAAACCTCATAACTTCTTGAACCTTTAGCTTTACAGATATCCGGGTGGTGCTATATTATTTGGGACCTTAATAACTATACACCATGAAACTATACTCAAAAGCGCTGGTGCGGATTCCGAAAAATGTGTATTTTTTTAAAATGTGTTAGGAGTAAAGTACCCTAAAAAAAAATAAAAAAATTGGTCCGGAGATATAGCCAAGGTGCCCCCGTGTACCAAGTGTCATACACATCTGACGAGCAGCGTGGTCTGGGAGCTTGTACAGAGACAGACTGATATCGGGCTGAAAACTGATTTTTTTGGCGCAGGGAGCCTCAACACGTAAAATATCTACGTTTAACACAAATTAAAAAATGTTGACGAAAACAATACTTTCTTCATGTATTTGTCATGTACATACTTGCAAATAGGAGGAATCATAGTTATCGAAGTATTTTGAAAGCAACAGTAATAGTTTATAGTTAACAATAGTTCGTCCCGTCCGAACAGCTTTTGATGATTGTGCATAGATCATCAAAATCTGATACGCTTAAACGAGCACTGTCCGGATAAAATTATGTTTTAGTCTAAGGATTTGTGATTTTGTTTTGTAATAAATGGGGCAACGGGCGACCGTCGAGCGAGCGATGGACCGGCCGTAACCGCCAGTCTGCCAGCGTCGAGCTATCGATGGACCGGACGTCACCACCAGGCTGCTACCGTCGAACTATCGATGGACCGGACGTCACCACCAGTCTGACACTGTCGAGCGATCGATGGACCGGACGTCATCACCAGTCTGTTACCGTCGAGCCATCGAAGGACCGGACGTCATCACCAGTCTGTTACCGTCGAGCCATCGAAGGACCGGACGTCATCACCAGTCTGCCACCGACGAGCCATCGAAGGACCGGACGTTACCACCAGTCCGCCACCGTCTAGCTATCGATGGACCTGACGTCGCAACCAGTCTGCCACCGTCAAGCTTACGACAGATCGGACGTCACTACCAGTCTACCACCAACAAGCGAGTGACAGATCGGACGTTACGACCATTCTGCAACGGTCAAGCGAGAGACGGACTGGCGTCACCCCTAGTCTGCCACCGTCGGGCGATCGTGGGACCAGACGTAATCGCCACTTCATGCACATTAACAGTTGGACTCAGTGTTCAACGTTATGGATCCCTGTGTAATGATATGGCTCCACCCGTCTGTCTGCAAAGACAGATGGTTCAAAAAGTTATAAGCTTTAAAAAATAAAAAAATTAATTGTCTAGAAAAAATACAACCTTATAAAATACATAAAAGTAATTTTTTGTAATAATTTTGCCACCAGAAACCGATTAAAGGCTAGTCTCAAGACTGGGATCTCACGTTTGTTTTCGTCTTACAGCCCTTCTAAGGGTATATGCTTTGATTTGGGACTTTTTGATAGGGATATGTTGTAGCTCTGGGTTGGGGGGTTGTTGGCAATTTGCAAGATCAAAATTTGAATCAGTTACGTTATTTGGTTAGTGACGTCATATGGTTAGTGACGTTGTATGGTTTCGTTATAACATAAGTTGTTCAGATGACTTAAAAAACATTCCCTTTAGACATATCCATGATCCAATCTATTTCCCCCAGGGAAGTAGATACAAACATTCCTGTAGTTTTAGTTAACCAAACGAGCACGAAGAAAAATACGTCGTGCTAAAATAAATACCCCCGTCGCAGCAGACCTGCGAACTCAGCGAATTCCCAAATCAATAACATAATAATAATAATAATATATGACAAGTTTTATCAATATCTGTCGATAAATATGAGAGTTATTTGCCTATTCTCCATAAGATTAACATGGGTATGAGTAAATGGGTACAAGAGTTTGCAGGTTTGCTGCTGTGAGGAATGCTGAAAGTAGGTGTTTCTAGCGTAAACAATATATATTGACCATTTAATCAAGTTTCATCAACATCTGTCCACAAATAAAGGAGTTTACCTAATCTCCATATGATTAACATGGGAAAAGAGTATGCAGGTTAGCTGCCATGATGAACACATAAACTATGATTTTTAAGCGTAAAGCTAAATATCAAGTTTCATCCAAAAATATTGGATACCATAATAAGTGAAACATTAATTTCTCCTTATCCTTCATAACATTAACATTGGAGCCCCAAAATACAACGTACTGTGTTTCGATTGTTTAATATCGCGGTAAACGTTGGAGATATAGAAAAACTTTAAGGAACTAATTTGTGATGTTTTTAAGGTAATTCTATAAGTGAAAGATAAAATTTGAAATTTTGAAAAATTACATGAGAAAAATGCAAAAAAAACATTTTTACGAGACAAAACCCCTCCAAACTACCCGTTCCGATTGACCGATATGTCTGGATTACGAACTCGTCTGAGCAAATGCAGCAATACATGTCTCTATCAAATTTGGTCTCGATCGGACACTTTCTACGAGAGTTATCGTGTTCACAGACACACACACACTCACACACACACACACACACGCACGACTATTGTTTTTGGTCTCTAGGCAAAGTAGAAAAAATAACATGGTCCCGGGCTTAAGTCTTACAATGAGACCTAACGGTAATAGCTGCTTTCCTATGGGAAATTCGCTAATAAGCCGGGTTTGGTAGGAGGAAATGTATGTGAGTCATATTAACAGGAAGTTACAGAAACAACTGTTGTACAATCAAACATGGTAATAATAAGTTCTATTAAATAATTAAAAAAACATATGCTATTACAAATTATTAAATTTTGTCATGTGGCTTTGTCGCCACAAGCCGATTCAGGTAGTTTTTATTTATCATATTAAAATTTGTAAACAATGAATGTTTTTTTTAGGTTGCTTGAAAGAAATATTTTAAAAATTAGTTTTTTCCTTAGTAAAAGTATATTTTATTAATGGTTATATTTACATTGAGTGCATAATGAATGTGTTTTATTTTAGCTAATGAACTTATCTAATACAGGATTTACTCCATCCAAGCAAAGCTTGGTCTCCTGGTTCTAGGTCATTAAATCGTACATTATTAGTGCGTGTTAACCTAATTGGATCAATAATCTTAATGTGGTGTAAAAGGAGTAAAATATCAATGTAATATTGTCAAACACAAAGTTAAATCATTAACGCATCGTTTTTTCAGGTTACAGTTGCGGAAAAACGCTTATTTGGGGCTATATGAAAATATATAAAGAACTCTCTACAAAATCCTTACTGAAAGTGTTGGGAATTGATAAAAAGGAGTTACACCGTATTCCATAAATAGCATTTTGGTGATTTAATGTGAATACTTTATGAGACATTAAACTTGACTTTGTATACATATGTTTAGCGTATGTCGTAATATCTATTAATATAATAGTCATTACCAAATAAGGCAAAGTACTTACTTTTATACTGATAGGACCTTTGCATAAACAAATCGTTATTTAACCTGCCTCCGTAATCGCTATTTGCTGACGTACACTACTTTACAATCCTATAAGGATCAAACACATGAAGAAATCTTAAACCATGATCAGAGTTCATGAGAGGAGTCATCAGTCATTACTAACCAGCGAGTGTCATCAATGTCCAGCATGTAATAGACGTTTTATATGTAAAACTAATCTAAGAGAACATTTGTATTCACATACTGGTGAGTACCCTTACAAATGTCTCACATGTGGAAAATGTTTTATAAGGAGAAGTAATGTAAAAGCGCACTTATATTTACAAAATCGTCAGCCTCCCTATAAATGTCCGATATGTAGAAAATATTTTGCAGGTATTAGTAATTTGAAAACACATCTGTATATACACACTGGTGAAACCCCTTATAAATGTTTAACGTGTGGAAAATGTTTTACACAATATGGTAGCTTGAAAATTCATTTGAATGTTCACACTGGTGACCGTCCTTATAAATGTAAGACATGTGGAAAATGTTTTGCACAAACTGATAACCTGAAAAAACATATGATTATTCACACTGGTGACAGCCCTTATAAATGTAAGACATGTGGAAAATGTTTTGCACAAACTGGTAACCTGAGAGTGCATATGAATGTTCACACTGGTGACCGCCCTTATAAATGTAAGACATGTGGAAAATGTTTTGCACAAACTGGAAACCTGAAAAAGCATATGATTCTTCACACTGGTGACCGCCCTTATAAATGTAAGACATGTGGAAAATGTTTTGCACAAACTGGTAACCTGAGAGTGCATATGAATGTTCACACTGGTGACCGCCCTTATAAGTGTAAGACATGTGGAAAATGTTTTGCACAATCTAACCACCTGAAACGTCATATGAATGTTCACACTGGTGACCGCCCTTATAAGTGTAAGACATGCGAAAAATGTTTTGCAGAAAGTAGTAACCTGAAAAAACATATGAATGTTCACACTGGTGACCGCCCTTATAAGTGTAAGACATGTGGAAAATGTTTTGCACAATCTAACCACCTGAAACGTCATATGAATGTTCACACTGGTGACCACCCTAAGTGTAAGACGAGGACATTTTTTTAAAACAGGCTAGCAATTTTCTCACCATCACCATCAATTAATTGTTAATACAGACTAATATAGTGCTATGAACTCCAATTATTATAATATATTTTAAAATAACTTTAGTTTTCGTTAATTATCATATCATGTACCTGGAGACCGAGCTATGCTCGGATTGAATAAGACACATTTAAGGGAATAAATTAAGGATATAAATATGATACTAATAATAGAAATAGTTAAATAATTATTCTTTTACTTATGTAGGCAACAGAAAATAATATTGTTAGTTACTTTATTGAAAAAAAGATAGTTGTTTATTGAACAATTAACGAAAACATTTTTTTACTAACCTGCATAATCTCTAACCAAAAATGTATCGGCCCCAGTCGGGAATCGATCTCACATCCTTCAAACGGTTATGAACGGATGTTATTATTTGTGTGGTTTACATTTGATTCTCCATAAGCGTAATGTTAATTTTTTAGATTTTAAACTGAATATTACAAGAAACTCGGAAATTAGTCATTTTCAAAATTTTAAGACATTCGTTAGAGCCGATTTCTAGATCCGTGTGCATATATATAAATATACAAACCTTGTTTTTATTATAGTATTGGATTGGATACACCTAAGTTAGCACTTTTACGGATAGGAATAGGCTTTATTACTTACTTATCTTATTAAATAATACTTAAAGGTCTGCAATATCTTTTTTACTCCCTTGAATTCGGTTTTTGGTAACAATCTTACCGAACCTGTAATAATTTATAATTTCCATAAACAGTTTCAAAAGGTTAATAAAACACTTACTTACATATAATTGGGCATATTGTGTATGCCCAATACACACTATAACCCCTGAACCAACTTATCTTCTGTTTTACGGGTTATTTAAGTTTATTTATTAAAAATCGAAGGATCGGAAAAACTAAACATTGAGGTTTCATGACGAAATAAGTGTATTTTTCAGTTAACGGTGTTGTAAACTAAACAATATTAATTTTACAAACATGTTACACGCCATTATAAATACACATTTTGGGGTTTTAGGAACCATATGATTATAATTAAATTAATGGAAAAATTAATTAAAGGTCATAGAAACACCAAATACCCAAAACCAAACACATTAGTTAGTTAGTTACTGAAATGGTGACCTACCCAGGTAGGCATTTGAAGCCATGTATGAATGATTGTTATTATTATATAGGTGTTAGTATAAAATTGTAAATTATGTATCTTTTAATAACTAGATTAATTTATTAAGCTTCTTATCTTGCATCACAACTTTTTTGACAAATGGAAATTCTGATATGGCAGGACTTACTGGGAAGATGGTATTAATATTTTCACATACTCGGGGTAAATATGAAGATGTGTGAAGACAATAAAACTCATCACCATTGGCAAGCTTTATAGAACATTTGACACTTATTTTTATCGTTTTACATTTCTGTTGGAAATTATTTGAGTATTCTTTATTTTCAAGATTAATTTAATTTGTAAGTGCCGTTGATTTACATAGCAGTGCTGCATATACGTCTGCAACAGGCAGTTGAGAGGAAATATAAGATAAATTGTACAGAAATAAAAACGTTGCAAACCCTTAACAATATAATTTATTATTTAACCACAGACTAACTTTTGTTTTTTTTGACTTCCTCTTTATATTATACCTTTCAACAAATTAAACACGATAAAAAAATAAAATATTTTAAAACTAATTTGTGAAACAAATTAGGACAAAGAAAGAGAGAGAGTCCATTGAGTTATTTCGCCAGGAATAAGTAATCTGTGTTGATAACTGTTGACTGAGTGCTTGCCAAAGATAAACAGAACTGTGTTGTGGACATGTTAAGTCATAAATTTTGCAATATAAACTATACAATACAATACCTATACAATAAACTATTACTAAAAATCATCTGTAAATGGGGTTTAGCACAATCATTTGAAAAACAATAGGAAATAGATAGGGTAATTAAAATATTTGTAATGGAACACCTGTAGTTTTTGACAAAATGAGTAATAGCGGTATTTGGAATGAATTGTATCTTATTATTACTTTTATTATTTTATTACCTAATCATTATTGTGTATTACATTATATGTGAATACAATATGTTATCACATTGTGTATTTCATTAACAATATAATTAAATAATAAGATAAACATGTAAACATTTAATTAGCTAATTATCTGCCAGACAATTAAAAATAACTGTTAATGAATGTACTTATAATTTTTCAATTGGGTTGCCATTGGTGTTAATAAAGTTTAAAAGGTTAATATTTAATTATAATTATTGTGTGTTTGACTATAGTGGTTTGGAGGTTTAGAGGTTAAGGGTTGTAGATAGAGACAGCTTGTTTTTCTTTTGAAGGATTTTTCTTGAACTAAATTAATACTTCGTTCGTGATAATCGTTAAACACTAATAACTACAAGGAAATTGATAGAATTTTCAGGTTGGACGTTTAGATTGGAATTCGTTGGATTAGTATTTAAAATGGTTAAAACAGCTGGCAACTAACTAAAGCTGAAATACTTTAAATCCACCAGAAAAAATATCTCTTGTTTCACTTATCACTAATAATGTTATGAATTAGACTGTGCTATAGATAAATAGTTAAGGTAATGCTATCTGTTAATTCCCTTATTAAAAAAATTGTAATGTGTATTATGTATATATAAATTTTGTATATATATAATTTTTCGTTTATTAGTTTTCCTCTCAGACGCTATTATTAAAATATGATACTACATGATAATCTCATAATGTCGTCGCAACGTCAAAAAATCCTATGTGGGATTACAAATATGTGATGTCAATAAGTATTGTAGCGACTCTCTCTGACGTATTGGCCAACCAATCATCGGCCGTGGTTTTTTTCAAATTGACGTTCTGCTAAAGGTCGAATATTATCCATCCAACTTTTACTAAAACCTTTTATAAATCAGTACTTTGAATTGAAAGTCTTCCTAAAGTATAAAAACTTTAAAAAAAACTGAAAAAAATTAATTGAAATACTCGTATTAAGCTTAATATTAATACTATAATCAAAATCTCCAAACTATGTATACGAAAGCTAGATAGTCCATAGGATACAGGTGTGCTCCCCTCGTGATCCAAAGCGTCATCGGTTCGATTCTGGACCCAGTTGCCACTTTTTAGTTAGTGCCACCTGTTATCAATAAACAGGTCGACCTTAGGCAGTATCAAGACCAGGTAGGCTATATAGACTATTGAGCATTCCCTGACAAAACTTGAAAACGTTTAACTGGTTTTGATAGGCACAAAATAAAGTATTATTTGGTTATAGAGGTCTTTAGGAGATAACTTGTAACGGTAAAATGAAAAAGGGAGGTCCGTTTACCTTGTTTTATATTTGCCTCGGATAGCCTCAGGGACACTGAGTTGTCCAGGGTTTTGTAAACCTTAATTTTGAGAAATTAATTTAATGATTTATTTTTATATAGTTCGTTAGGGCTCAGAAATCCTTTACCATATAATTCACAGTTATCAGAGGTTAGGTATCATCTTTGCCCACGAACTCTTATACAATGTGGAAAAGGCCTTTTTAATTCTTTTATAATTATTATAAATTGGATTACCTTAATTCAATCTTCAGGCTTCTTCCAGCCTGGATCCTAGGTGTCTCACAACACCAGACTTCTTTCAGTCTTACTCTCTAACTGAATTGTTAATAAAACACCAGACTTCTTTCAGTCGTGTATCCTACGGAATGAATACACGATCTGGATGTTTACTTAATTCGTCAACAACAAAACTCAACTAAAGTCTAATAATGAAAAAAATCCCTTTCTCGGACAAACTAAAAACTATTTATTAAAAAAAAATTAATAATTTCTCTATTTCTCGCACAATGTTAGTAACTAGGAACAAGGAGGCTATCCCGGACAAACTGCCGCGGACCACGTTGCCTACCCCTTGGTCTCCTACCTAATCGGGTGCGAGCTGCCTACTACCTTCAGGTCCAAGAGCCGACGAGCAAATGACTTTAACCTGCAGGCCCGAGAGCCGGCGATCGAGTGGCCACTGGAGCTGCTCTCGGTCGTCGTCTCCAGGGCTCCCCACTCCTTCCCCCACCACCGACGGTGGCGCGGTTCGTGGAAGCTCCTTAAACTACGGCGCTGTTCGGCCTCAGTTGTGGTGCGAACATTTAAATTAAACTTAAATTTAAAACCAAACTAGACCCACCTTATTTTTGCTCCTCACAAACTTTAAAACTTAAAGGGAAATATTTATCTATTTGACTTTTGATTTATTCTATATGTTTGTTAAGGGTTACAGGAATGGATTTTTATATTCAAAGGATTTGTTGTATTATAAATATTGTAAGAAGTAAAAGTGATATAATAAAAAATTATATAATTTTTTTAGTCATTAGTGTGGTTATTAAGAAGTATATTGCATGAATGTGTATTATTGTGTTTAGGAAATAGGCCCCTTTTAACTGACTTGTGTTATTTTTCTATAATTTGGTTCATATTTGGAATTAGTGCATTATTTATTGTACCAAATCGAAAATTATAGACATTAATGACATTTTTCATCTTTTAATTTACAAATGTTTTTTATTTGTTCTATGCCATTTTTGTAGGTATTGCCTTGGATCTTTTACGCAAAAAATTGATGGTTTATGCAGTAACAATAAAATGTTGAACTATAATTGGTAAATAATCATAACATAATAAATACGGGTATACTGAAATATACTTTTATATTTCATTTTGAAAGTCGCGTTGTTTGTTTTGTTATAGGACCACTGTTGTAATTTAATTTGAATTAATAAAACACTTTTTTTTTTCCTTATTTTTATGTCCTATACTTCAATTGGGAAATAAATATTTATTATTATAATTTATTTATCTGTTGAGTTCTCATCCCTCTACAGAATTGTTGGATAATTAAAACAGTAGTGGTTATTTCATTGTTCTATACCACAGAAAAGCTGAAATTGATCTTATCTCAACTTCAGTTTGTCTGTCATTCTGTACCGCTACACAAGGATGTTGTGTACACTACAAAGGCATGCTTACTACTAATACAATGTCTATTGGCAGCAGTAGATGGTTGTCAAGGTTGGTAGATCAGTTTATATCTTGAAATCGAAAGTCACCAAACAAATCTCTGACGCAGTTTTTATTTGCATTTCCTATGGGATTTAAGGTAGCCTTTATGTCAGTACTGGTTACGTAAAGAATACTGACTTATCATCAAATTCTTTGTTGATTGTAGTTGAAAGAGATGTTCTGTGGTGCGTATTAACATCCTAATTACTGTTGAATACTACGTTCATCCGCGGAGACTATTCTCGTAACTGAACCAGTTCGTAAATCGGAGGAAAAATTATAGTTCTACGTTAAATTGTAGGTTCCTTAGTGGCTATTTTCTGATGGGATATCAATTAACTGTTCTACCTTAGAAACATGTCGGTCTTAGTAACAAGACTAAACGATTACTCTACAATTATCTTACACTCATTTTACTCATTTTTTATTGATAATTAGTTCGCATTTGCTTAGGTAAGATTAAAGTAATATTATCAGAATCGAGAAACAAATGTCTAGCTGTACTTCTAGTTAACGCCATTTGTTCCCAATTGCAAGAGATAAATGGAAAAGTTAAAAAAGTTTAAGTTTGGAATTTCATAATTTTTAAATATCAAAAGTTTTTATAACAACAAAAATCGTTTATATAATCGCAATAAAATAAAAATAGTATTTTTTTGATCCCATTGATAAAGGGATCAGAACAAATTCATTTATTTCTTATAATAATATCAATATAATTACAGGCTTTGTTCCACCGAAGTTAATAGTCATTTTTACGTTTCGTTTATAGAAAAACCGAAACAAGTCTTAGCTCAAGTTTTGTCCATCTCTCTGTCTGTTGGTTTGTCTTTGATGCTCCTGGAGGAATTTTACGCCGTCTTCTACGAAAAACAGGAGAACTGATTTCAATGAAACTTACTTCATTCATTCTCTACACTCCAGAGAAAGTATTTTTTAATTCTTGAAGTTGTAAGCCGCCCCTTAAACAGTGAATAACAAGCATTTAAAAAACCTAATTTATACGCGATATTAGTTGCATTTTGTATTCAGTTTTCAATGAATCGCCTAATGGTAATAATCAGACAAAAAACAAATACCCTCATCGTAGCCCCATGGTATAATCGTTCTAATCTACGAGTATTTAATTGAAAAGTAATGCTAAATACTAATACGGGGTATTTATGTATTTTCTTTGTACTGATTTGGTTAGGATTCCAGATTATAATTTTGGTATGATAATCTTTCTTCTTGTAACTGAGTCCTACAACCGGTTCAAAGGACGGGCTTGCTGCTAGTATGTAATACATTTCTGACTAATAACAAAAGAAATTAATTAAATAAAAATGAATTTATGAAGTGATTGGAATAAGAAATAATAAAAAATAGATCAGTTATTATAATTTTTGGCACACAATCCCCGCCCCCTAGTAATACCCAATTTTTGAGGAATTTGTTAGAGATATAACTCTACACTACATACCAAGTACCATAATAGAAAACGGCTAAGAAATAAGGAATACATTGATTTTTAATATTTAAGAATAACATTTGGCATTCTAAGAAAACTTACTGCGTTTTCAATGTTTCAACCGTGACGACTGGTTAAAAATACAAACTTGTTTAGTTTCTTAGCCGGTTTGAATAATGAAAGTCAAATTATTTTATAAAATTACACTTTATCTAGACAATTACAACAATTAGCGAATTTCCCATAGGGAAGAAGCTATTACCGTAGGTCTCATGATAAGACTTAAGCCCGAGACCATTTTATTTTTTCTTCTTTAGGTGCCTAGAGACCAAAAACAATAGTCGTTAAAATTTATATATATTGTTTATCATATATATATATGTGTGTGTGTGTGTGTGTGTGTGTGTGTGTGTGTCTGTAAACACGATAACTCTCGTAAAAATGGTCCGATCGAGACCAAATTTGGTAGAGACGTGTATTCCTACAAATGCTCGGACGAGTTCATAAACCAGACATATCGGTCAATGGGAACGGGTAGTTTGGTGGGGGGGTTTGTACCCCAAAATGCGGTTTTTTGTGTTTTTTACATGTAATCATTAAAATTTTCTAATTCTATATTTCACCATTTGAATCGGCTTAAAAAAACTACACAATTAATTTCCTTAAAGTTTTTCTCTATCTCCAACGGTTACCGAGATATTAAAAAATCTAAACACAGTACGTTGTATTGTGGGGCTCCAATGTTAATCTTAGGGAGGATAGGGGAAAATTAATATTTCCCGTATTAATCAATGTTTTTGGATAAAACTTTATATTTAGCTTCATGTGGTTGAGATCTATCCATTTATGCTTGAAAATCATAGTTTATTGTTTATCATGGCAGCAAACCTGCATACTCTTTTCCCATATTAATCATATAGGGAATAGGCGAACTCCTTTATTTATGGACAGATAGTGATGAAAGTTGGTATAAATGTTAAGATAAAAATCATTTATGGTAGAAATGTCTACTTTCAGTGTTCCTCACAGCAGCTAACCTGCACACTCTTCCCTATGTTAATCTTATAGAGAATAGGCAAATAATTCTCATGTTTATGGACAGATTTTTATAAAGCTTGTCATGTATTATTATTATTATTATTTTATTGATTTGGAATTTCGCTGAGTACGCAGGTCTGCTGCGACGGGGGTATTTTTATATTTAAAACCTCATAACCTCTTGAACCTTTAGCTTTACAGATATCCGGGTGGTGCTATATTATTTGGGACCTTAATAACTGTACACCATGAAACTATAATCAAAAGCGTTGGTGCGGATTCCGAGAAATGTGTATTTTTATTTTTTTTTAAGGTGTTAGGTGTAAAGTACCCTAAAAAAAAATAAAAAATTGGTCCGGAGATATAGCCAAGGTGCTCCTGTGTACCAAGTGTCATACACATCTGACGAGCAGCGTGGTCTGGGAGCTTGTACAGAGACAGACTGATATCGGGCTGAAAACAATACTTTCTTCATGTATTTGTCATGTACATACTTGCAAATAGGAGGAATCATAGTTATCGAAGTATTTTGAAAGCAACAGTTATAGTTTATAGTTAGCAATAGTTCGTCCCGTCTGAAAAGATTTTGATGATTGTGCATAGATCATCAAAATTTGATACTCTTAAACGAGCACTGTCCGGATAAAATGATGTTTTAGTCTAAGGATTTGTGATTTTGTTTTGTAATAAACGGGGCAACGGGCGACCGTCAAGCGAGCGACGGACCGGCCGTAACCGCCAGTCTGCCATCGTCGAGCTATCGATGGACCGGACGTCACCACCAGTCTGCCACCGTCGAGCGATCGATGGGCCGGACGTCACCACCAGTCTGCCACCGTCGAGCTATCGATGGGCCGGACGTCACCACCAGTCTGCCACCGTCGACCTATCGATAGACCGGACGTCACCACCAGTCTGCCACCGTCGACCTATCGATAGACCGGACGTCACCACCAGTCTGCCACCGTTGAACTATCGAGGGACCTGACGTCACCACCAGTTTTCCACCGTCGAGCTATCGATGGGCCGGACGTCACCACCAGTCTGCCACCGTCGAGCGATCGATGGGCCGGACGTCACCACCAGTCTGCCACCGTCGAGCTATCGATGGGCCGGACGTCACCACCAGTCTGCCACCGTCGAGCGATCGATGGGCCGGACGTCACCACCAGTCTGCCACCGTCGAGCTATCGATGGGCCGGACGTCACCACCAGTCTGCCACCGTCGACCTATCGATAGACCGGAGGTCACCACCAGTCTGCCACCGTCGACCTATCGATAGACCGGACGTCACCACCAGTCTGCCACCGTTGAACTATCGAGGGACCTGACGTCACCACCAGTTTTCCACCGTCGAGCTATCGATGGGCCGGACGTCACCACCAGTCTGCCACCGTCGAGCGATCGAAGGACCTGACGTCACCACCAGTCTGCCACCGTCGAGCTATCGATGGACCGGACGTCACCACCAGTCTGCCACCGTCGAGCGATCGATAGACCTGACGTCACCACCAGTCTGCCACCGTCGACCTATCGATAGACCGGACGTCACCACCAGTCTGCCACCGTTGAACTATCGAGGGACCTGACGTCACCACCAGTTTTCCACCGGCGAGCGGTCAAAGGACCGGACGTCATCAGCAGTCTGTCACCGTCGAACGATCTATGGACATGACGTCACCCACAGTCTACCACCGTCAAGCGAGCAACAGACCGGACGTCATCACCAGTCTGCCACCGTCGAGCCATCGAAGGACCGGACGTCACCACCAGTCCGCCACCGTCTAGCTATCGATGGACCTGACGTCGCAACCAGTCTGTCACCGTCAAGCTTACGACAGATCGGACGTCACCCCGAGTCTGCCACCGTCGGGCGAGTGACAGATCGGACGTTACGACCATTCTGTCACCGTCAAGCTTACGACAGATCGGACGTCACCCCGAGTCTGCCACCGTCGGGCGATCGTGGGACCAGACGTAATTGCCACCTCATGCACATTAACAGTTGGACTCAGTGTTCAAAGTTATGGATCCCTGTGTAATGATATGGCTCCACCCGTCTGTCTGCAAAGGCAGATGGTTCAAAAAGTTATAAGCTTTAAAAAATAAAAAAATTAATTGCCTAGAAAAAATACATCTTTATAAAATACATAAAAGTAATTTTTTGTAATAATTTTGCCACCAGAAACCGATTAAAGGCTCGTCTCAAGGCTGGCATCTCACGTTTGTTTTCGTCTTACAGCCCTTCTAAGGGTCCATGCTTTGATTTGGGACTTTTTGATAGGGATATGTTGTAGCTCTGGGTTGGGGGGTTGTTGGCAATTTGCAAGATCAAAATTTGAATCAGTTACGTTATTTGGTTTGTGACGTCATATGGTTAGTGACGTTGTATGGTTTTGTTATAACATAAGTTGTTCAGATGACTTAAAAACATCCCCTTTAGACATATCCATGATCCAATCTATTTCCCCCAGGGAAGTAGATACAAACATTCCTGTAGTTGTAGTTAACCAAACGAGCAGGAAGGAAAATACGTCGTGCTAAAATAAATACCCCCGTCGCAGCAGACCTGCGTACTCAACGAATTCCCAAATCAATAACATAATAATAATAATATATGACAAGTGTTATCAATATCTGTCGATAAATATGAGAGTTATTTGCCTATTCTCCATAAGATAAACATGGATATGAGTACATGGGTACAAGAGTATGGAGGTTTGCTGTTGTGAGGAATGCTGAAAGTAGGTGTTTCTAGCGTAAACAATATATATTTTGACCATTTAATCAAGTTTCATCAACGTCTGTCCACAAATAAAGGAGTTTACCTAATCTCTATATGATTAACATGGGAAAAGAGTATGCAGGTTAGCTGCCATGATAAACACTAACTATGATTTTTAAGCATAAAGCTAAATATCAATAATTTTTCCTTATCCTCCATAACATTAACATTGGAGCCCCAAAATACAACGTACTGTGTTAAGATTTTTTAATATCACGGTAACCGTTAGAGAAAGAGAAAAACTTTAAGGAACAAAATTGTGATGTTTTTGAAGGTGATTCTATAAGTGAAAGATAAAATTTAAAACTTTTAAAAATTACATGAGAAAAACGCAAAAAAAACATTTTTAGAGTACAAAACCCCTCCAAACTACCCGTTCCGATTGACCGATATGTCTGGATTACGAACTCGTCTGAGCAAATGCAGCAATACACGTCTCTATCAAATTTGGTCTCGATCGGACACTTTCTACGAGAGTTATCGTGTTCACAGACACACACACACACACACACACACACACACACACGCACGACTATTGTTTTTGGTCTCTAGGCAAAGTAGAAAAAAATAACATGGTCCCGGGCTTAAGTCTTACAATGAGACTTAACGGTAATAGCTGCTTTCCTATGGGAAATTCGCTAATAAGCCGGGTTTGGTAGGAGGAAATGTATGTGAGTCATATTAACAGGAAGTTACAGAAACAACTGTTGTACAATCAAACATGGTAATAATAAGTTCTATTAAATAATTAAAAAAACATATGCTATTACAAATTATTAAATTTTGTCATGTGGCTTTGTCGCCACAAGCCGATTCAGGTAGTTTTTATTTATCATATTAAAATTTGTAAACAATGAATGTTTTTTTTAGGTTGCTTGAAAGAAATATTTTAAAAATTAGTTTTTTCCTTAGTAAAAGTATATTTTATTAATGGTTATATTTACATTGAGTGCATAATGAATGTGTTTTATTTTAGCTAATGAACTTATCTAATACAGGATTTACTCCATCCAAGCAAAGCTTGGTCTCCTGGTTCTAGGTCATTAAATCGTACATTATTAGTGCGTGTTAACCTAATTGGATCAATAATCTTAATGTGGTGTAAAATGAGTAAAATATCAATGTAATATTGTCAAACACAAAGTTAAATCATTAACGCATCGTTTTTTCAGGTTACAGTTGCGGAAAAACGCTTATTTGGAGCTATATGAAAATATATAAAGAAATATCTACAAAATCCTTACTGAAAGTGTTGGGAATTGATAAAAAGGAGTTACACCGTATTCCATAAATAGCATTTTGGTGATTTAATGTGAATACTTTATGAGACATTAAACTTGACTTTATATACATATGTTTAGCGTATGTCGTAATATCTATTAATATAATAGTCATTACCAAATAAGGCAAAGTACTTACGTTTATACTGATAGGACCTTTGCATAAACAAATCGTTATTTAACCTGCCTCCTTAATCGCTATTTGCTGACGTACACTACTTTACAATCCTATAAGGATCAAACACATGAAGAGATCTTAAACCATGATCAGAGTTCATGAGAGAAGTGATAAGTCATCACACACAAGCGAGTGTCATCAATGTCCAGCATGTGATAGACGTTTTATATGTAAAACTAATCTAAGAGAACATTTGTATTCACATACTGGTGAGTACCCTTACAAATGTCTCACATGTGGAAAATGTTTTATAAGGAGAAGTAGTGTAAAAGCGCACTTGTATTTAGAAAATCGTCTGTATATACACACTGGTGAAACCCCTTATAAATGTTTAACGTGTGGAAAATGTTTTACACAATATGGTAGCTTGAAAATTCATATGAATGTACACACTGGTGACCGCCCTTATAAGTGTAAGACATGTGGAAAATGTTTTGCACGAACTGATACCCTGAAAATGCATATGATTCTTCACACTGGTGACAGCCCTTATAAGTGTAAGACATGTGGAAAATGTTTTGCAAAACCTCGTGCCCTGAAAATGCATATAAATGTTCATACTGGTGACCTCCCTTATAAATGTAAGATATGTGAAAAATGTTTTGCACATACTGGAAACCTGAAAAAGCATATGAATGTTCACACAGGTGAACGCCCTTATAAATGTATGATATGTGAAAAATGTTTTGCACATACTGGAAACCTGAAAAAGCATATGAATGTTCACACTGGTGAACGCCCTTATAAATGTAAGACATGTGGAAAATGTTTTACACAATCTGGCCACTTGAAAAGTCATATGAATGTTCACACAGGTGACCGCCCTTATAAATGTATGATATGTGTACTCTGAAAAACCATATGAATGTTCACACTGGTAACCGCCCTTATAAGTGTAAGACATGTGAGAAATGTTTTACACAAACTAATAACCTGAAAGTGCATATGAATATTCACACTGGTGAACGCTCTTAGAAACACGACGTATGAAAAATCGTTAACACTTTTTTGTAATTAGATAACACACTTGTAAGTACCATATAATTACACATGGTCACACCTAGGTGACCGAAATTGTGAATGTTATGAATAGTGGAAAATGTTTTAACAGGTAAATTCCAAAGGTTTAATATAGAAAGGAAGTGAAAAAAGAAAACATTTAGTCTGTTGTTAAATAATGAGTTATATTCTTTAAGGTTTGCAATGTTTTATTTCTGTATAATTTATTTCTTATTTCCTCTTAATATCCTTTGAGCTAGAGGCGTATATTCCGCACTGCTATGTAAATCAACGTCGTATGATAAAATCCGTTTTTCAATTTTATTTGTCTTATCAGTACAGTAAAGGGGTTTTTTGTATTTGTATTAAAATTGAGACTCGTTATTAAAATTTGATCTGACGTAGCACTTGCCGCCACTCCTAGATTGATATTAATGATACACTAACCGTTAACTTTAATCATCTCGTTAATGATCTACTCAGAACGTAATCTGTGTGGACAGTTCTTGTTTGACTATTGCCGACATTCGCAAATGTGGTTTATTTTATCCTTACAGTAAACATTTCGGGGGTTATAATTCGCGTTAACAACTGTGTTGTGGACATGTTCGTTTTTGATAAAATATTATATAGAAATCCTAACAACTTTCTTGTAAATCGGTTTCACAATAGTAAATTACAAAATTATTTTTACAAAATATAATAATTTATTTTTTAATAAATTAACATATAAATATTTTATTATCACTAAATAATATATAATATTTGTATAAGTGTTTTGTAAAAAAAAAAATATATAAGTTTTTAACTAATATTAATAAAATTTTTTTATATATACAATTTAAATAAATTTTTAAAAATATATTTAACATCTATAATATTTTTAATATTATTTATTTTTATATATGTTATTTGTATGTATATTTTATGATGATATATTATTAATAAATTTGTGTTTATATTTTATGATTATATGTTTATATTATATGTATATTTTTACATATATATTTGATTTTATATATATTATATTTATTATCATATATTTTATTATTAAAAAATTATTTAATTAATCAGATTACCATATAAACGTTTAATTACCTAATTTTATGCCAAACAATTAAAAAAAAATCAATGAATGAAGTAAAAAGTTTTTCATTGGATCCATTGTTTTAAGTAAAATTTAAAGGCTGAATAGGATGAAAAATGTCTACCTGTTACTGTGTTAGTTGAGGTGTTTAGTGGTTGAAGATTGACATAGAGACCTTTTGTTTATCTTTTTGAAGGAATTTTTGTTCTATTTTGATAACTCAATCATGAAAATAAAAAAAACTAATTACTACAAGTAAATTAGTACAATTTTTTAGATTGGATGTTTGGATTGTAATTAATTGGAGTAGTATTTAGAAAAATTGAAATAGCCGTTATTTAACTAAAGCTGAAACATTTTCTACCGTCAGAAAAATCTCAAATACTATACTAATAATTTATACGAATTAGGCTGCGCTGTACAGAAATATTTACAGTAATGTTGTCTATCAATTAAAAGATCCTTTATGTTAAAATGCAATGTGTATGTGTAAAGTGCAAAACAAACTAATCTTGCATTTATTAGTCTTACTCTAAGAGTTTGATATTAAAATTTTATACAGGGTGTTTCAGAATTCCCTACCAATACTCTAGAGCATTGTTCATGGGTAAAAAACATATCTAAATATCATATTTAAATTGTCCGGAAGTCCAAAATCACCGTGCGTGGCTTTGTTCAAAATCACGTTCTGCTAAAGGTCGAATATTACCAATTTGTACCCATCCAACTCTTTATAAATTATTACTTTGAATTGAAAGTCTTTCTAGATAATTATAAACACTTTAGGAACAAATTGAAAAATATATATATATTTAAATAAATAAAAAACGTACTGAGTAGGTTAAATGGTGACGACATAAAACGATAAATGAAAATAAAAAACTAACTGTTTCATCTATTGTATGAAGATTAGTATTTTATAAATATTATTCGATTTGAACTGTAAATACATCGTTGATTTTTTTCAACTTTAATTGGTAATTATCACTTGATTCAACATTATCAATACATGTAGCCCTAATTGTATGTGAAAGCTAATATTCCATATAAGACATGTGTGCTCTGTGGTCCCTCGTGATCCAAACGGTCATTGGTTCGATTCCGTTCCCAGTTGCCACTTTGTAGTTGGACCAATTAATTGATCAATTACTTATCAATGAACAGATCAACGTCAAGACCAGGTAGACTATAGACTATTGAACATTCCCTGTCAAAACTTGAAATGATGAAATGACCTTGATAAACACAAAATAAAATATTTGTTTTCACTTCCCTCTGGGAAATAGGTTAGATCATGGATGTCTCTAAGAGAATGATTTCAATTCATTTAAACAGCTGTTCTTAAAATTCTGTTAAAAATTGTCCTGTTAAAAATTCAATACAATAGGTAGTTTCTATGAAACCTGTTACACATTTTTCATCTTAAAAATCACCAACACACCCCAAGAGCTAAGATATATCCATGTCAATATAGTGGTGATAAAGGTATTTGAGAGATAAATCTAAACATTTGGGGTAAATATTTATCTATACAACATTAAAGTTACACTATATCTATTTTTAAAGGGTTACGGAAATGGATTTTATATTCGAAAAAATGAAGGATTTATTTTAGTGCAATTATTTAAGAACTAAAATGGTAACTAATTAAAAATAATATTTTTGTTAGTTATTTACTATGGTTATTTGCAGATGGTGCTATTAGCCTGTGCTCGTGGGTTTTGCAACTTTTAACTTTAAAACTTTTGAGAAATAATACAATTTACTTTTTTAGTCAGGTGACTTAATTTTTTATTTTTGCTGAAAATATTGTAGACAATCATAATGGGACGAGCAAGCCCTAACCTATGTACTGTAAAACGAGTCGAGTCAGAGCCGCGCGCACAGACTAATGACACTCTCTGTATATTGCTTAAATGTGTATTATAGTGTTAAGGAAATAGGCTCTTATAAAGGGAATGTGATATTCTATAAATCGATTCATATTTATAATTAATCCATTATTACTTGTATTATAAAAAAATACCCCAATCGCAGCAGACCTGCATGTTCAGTGAATTTTCCAAATAAATAATATAATAATAATAATGATATATGACAAGTTTTATCAATATCTGTCGATAAATATGATAGTTGTTTGCCTAATCTCCATAAGATTAACATGGGAAAGAGTATGCAGTTTTGCTGCTGTGACGAACGTTGAAAGTAGGCATTTTTAGTATTAACAATTTTTACTTTCTCCCCTTATACATACGGTAGTATATGGAGAAAGTATTGTTTTCGTCAAAATTTTCGAATTTGAGTTGAGGGTGGATATATCCGTTTTGGGGTCCCCTGAATCCAAAAAGTGGGTTTTGGCGTGATGTCTGTCCGTACCGTTTATTATTTTTACCATTTATACCAAGTTTCATAAAACATCTGTCCATAAATGAAAGAGTTTGCCTATTCTCCATAAGATTAACGTGGGGAAAGAGTATGCAGGTTAGCTGCCATGATAAACACATAAACAATGCTTTTTAAGCATAAATGGATAGATCTCAACAACGTGAAGCTAAATATAAAGTTTAATCCAAAATTATTGATGATAAGTGAAATGTTAATTTTTCCTTAACCTTCATATGATTAACGTTTTAGCCTCAAAATACATGTTTAGATTTTTTAATATCTTGGTATCCGATTGAGATAGAGAAAAACTTTAAAAAACTAAAATGTGTAGTTTTTGAAGCTGATTTTAACGGTTGAAGATAAAATTTAAAAAACTTTTTAAATTACATATGAAAAACGCAAAAACCCTTTTTTTAGTACAAAATCCCCCCAACTTACCTGATCCCATTGACGGATATGTCTGGTTTACGAACTCGTCCGAGGAAATGTAGGAATACACGTCTCTACCAAATTTGGTCGCGATCGGACCAATTGTTATGAGAGTTGTCGCGTTCACAGACACATATATACATACATGTATATAAAATTTAACGACCATTGTTTTTGGCCTCTTGGCACCTAAACAAAAAAATAACATGGTCTCGGGCTTATGTCTTGCCATTAGACCTACGGTAATAGCTTCTTCCCTAAGGGAAATTTGCTAAAATTGAAAATTAAAGACATAAACGAAATTATGTACTAATTTAGATAATATAAAGCGTTAAATAGTTCGATGTTTCTTTTTTAATTAAAAAATTATATTATTTCAATTTTTTGTACCCTCAATGAGGTATTGCCTTGAAGATTTTTCGCAAAAAATAGATGGTTTAAACAATAACATTAAAATGTTGAGCTATATTTAACTATAACAGCTGTGTATAGCATAATATATACGAATATACTGCAATATACTTTCATATTTCATAATGTATACTTGACTAATTAACTGAAATAATAAAATCTTGTTTGTTTTGTTATAGGACTACTGTTGTAATTTAATTTGAAACAATTAAACACTTTCTCGTCCATTCATACAAAAATCTTGTATTATTTTTATGTCTTGTACTACAGTTAGAAGTAATGTATTATTGCTTGGTTTTGTATTTTATACATCATATATTGTATAAATATTGTGATAGACAGTACATATCATATTTACAGTTCTCTTATAATTCACTTACAACATTTAGCAGAGAAGACAGGGGTACGAGTAAACATGACACGAAAAAACCCAGTGAGACAGTTGTAAGATGGATTATTTATGTTTGATTTCAGTCTTCTAATAAGCCTGGGACCTGATGACAGTCCATTGTGTTCAAAGTCAATCTTAACACTAGGTTAATGTAAGTTTGATGGAAAAAACTATAAAATCACACCAAAATAAGTTAGTGCACAATCAATTAATAATGACCAAAAATAAGCTAGTGTACAATCAATTAATAATGTGTAAAAGTCTTATATAAATTCAATTGTGTCTTGTAGTATATAGTATCATTCGTTACATAATGAATATGTATAAGAGTGCACATTGGAGTACACATTTGCAGAACATTTTAGGAGAAAGAACATCGATTGACAGTTGTGGTGATGATAAGATTTCAGTCTTCTAATAAGTTGATGACATTTTAGCATCAAACTAAATTTTAATATCATAAAGATAGTCATTCTTGATACCTCTAAAATGAAGCTTTGTATATTTCAATTGTCTCTTGTTCAACAATGCCTTTAGATACATTGTAAAAGTGACATAACATTATAAGGTAAGAGAATCAAATACAACCATATACATTCAACAAGTTGAGTGTGTGAATTTGATCCAATCTGTTGCATTCAAGTATCAAACGACTATAGTTGGATGAAGCAGTCAAAAAAACATGTCTTTCCTCTTGTTTCAACAACTGACGCAAGCTTGATCAATTTCTGCTGAATTCAAAATTATAGTTTTTGATTTTAAATGCATTCAATTCAGTAACTAAGTAAAATAAAAAAATGTTGTATTTGCGACAACTGACGCAATATTGGAATTTGTCACTTTATAGTTCAAATGCTAAATGAAATAATACTTAAGCAATTTAAAAAACGTGTTTGCGTGTTTGGGGCACAGACGACTCAAAGAATGAAGAACCTGACTACAACATCAACAATTTTATTCACTTTATTGTTGTATGATTTAGTTCGGTCAATATATAGCTGAAAACATATACAAGTGAGGACCTCTAGTGCATGTCGAATGTGTATGTAGATACCTTTTCTAAGAGTCTAGCTGTTGTTAAAAACGTTCAACCCGGATTAAACAGAAATTAGAGTGGTAAAAATTTCTAAGTAGGTCATGGATTAATGCTAGTGATGTATTGAG
>CM041788.1:22654803-22682487 GCA_023375725.1 Nephotettix cincticeps | reverse complement strand
TCAAGAAAATCGGGCCGAGATGAAGGCAACATATAGCTAAATAGAGAAAGTTCGGTCGGTGGTGCAACGTGAGGGCTGCGGCTATTGTTTAGCTACATTCTATTTTTAGAAACGGCACTTTATTGCTGTCTTACCGCTAACCACTTACGGTGTATTTCAAATTACCTTCATTAAATGTCTTAATTTCATGTAATAAATGTGTTTCCCTATTTTTCCTCGGTTTTAAATTAAAATTATGTAACCTCTTTTATAGCGTCACTCTGATATAGCGTCATTAATTATGTGGTCCCTTCAATGACGTTATAACCAAGTTCCACTGTAGTACATTTTTAGTAATTTATTTTTTTCGAATTATTTAGTTTAGGCTATTAGTATTAATGTCATATTCTTAATTTATTCTTAATGTATTACTCTTAATTTATCTTTTGACGTGTCATGTTTACCTATGAAAAGAATCTGAATCATATATTGATTGCTAAGGTAAGCTGTTGTATCCAAATTTATATAAATCAATATTTAAATTTTTAAAAAGATAGGCCTACTAATAAGGAAAATATTGATATCATGTTTAAGGAATAAAGTAGACAATAAACAGGCATAACTTAAAAAATGTTGATGAATTACAAGAAAAATATGCTAAGAACAGACACCCTTAAATTATAAATACTAGATACTTACTTAGAAAACCGTGAAAATTGGCATAGACATGCAAGTGCAGTGGTAACTCTTAGCTCCTTAGTCATATTAGTGTGTCGAGAAAATTGTCGTTGTTGGGGACAAATTTGTTGTAGAATTTACTTGCTTATGTTTTCAGAGTTTTATAATTTTATTGTTATTTTTAGAAAGTAACCTATCTGATGACACAATGACCATGATTCGAGAAAATCTAGATGATGTGATATCAGACACATTGACCAAGTTTGACTTTGACTTCCAGCTGCGAGAATCTTGTGATATTCTAAACAACCGGCTGAGCAAACTGGAAGGTAAGTTATGTACCATAGATTATTCTGTGATTTTTTTTATTATAAAAATGAGTAGTCATAAAGCATGGAATGATTTAGTAGTGACTCTCCACAAGAATATTTCCTTCAAGAAATCACGGCATGTGGATGTGAAAAAACAATGTAACTTACTTTTTGGATAGCTCTCATAAGTTATTCAGATCCTTAACCCTAGAAATGGCAAAGTCGTAATTTACGACGCATTTACATATTCAATAAGAATTGGCAGGTGGAGGCATCTGTCGTGAGTTTCGTGTACTTGTTAGCCACAATAGCCTATGAGACCGTCTTGCCCTCTGGGGGCAAACAACAGAAACTGCTCTTGTAGTACACGAGCCTGCCACCGGGCAGGTCTATAACCAAGTAAGCGCTTTCTACTCCTAGGCACTGATTGTCCGAGCCGGCTAACGCGCTACGCTGACGAGCGTAACGTTCTAGCCATTCGGAAGTGCTAGGGTTCGAGTCCCGACCATGAGCAATCCCAATTTGGCTTGCAAATGTGTGGTAAAGCGGAGTGGAGGGCCCACCTTAAATAAACGGTGACCGGCTTGGGTGGAAGTTGACGGCATTTGTAGGCTTAATTGGGATTTCAGTGGACACCTGTTTTGCTTTTGTGGCTAGTGGTTATAAGGGGGGGCATGTTTTAAGTTTTTTTTGTTTAAACTTTGATATTTCAAGAAGATATTAGTAATTATTTTTATGTTACAGTTAAGAATAAATAGCTTGCCACTTCTAGGGTTAACCCTTTCCAATCATCTGTCAGACCCCGTCCGACATCGTAGTATTCCCATTCCTATCATGTGTCGGACTCAGTCCGACACCGTTTTCTATTGGTTATTTCGCTGTTTAAACTGCTTTACTGATCGTTCTTGAGTTGTTTCCATGTTTTCCCGATAGATAGCATTAGAATGCACATATTTTAGTAAGTTTAGGAATATTTCTGTTTCTAGTTCATTCAATTCTAAATGGTTGTCTGCCGTCAGCTGGTTTTGTTTGTAAACATGGCGTTGTGGTCACAAATACAAGTAATAAAAGTGTTAGTAATGTATAAATAGTGTATAATAGGTTAGGTTAAAATTGAATTATTAGGAATAATGCTGTTTCAATAGCAGAAACTTGGTAGGTGTCTAACCACTTAACAAATAGCTGTAATGCCTTGAACGTAATTCAGTCGCCCTAGTACAAAAAAATGATTGGAAAGGGTTTAAAATTTCTTTGATAAATGATTAAACTTTTGAGCCTCACAAGTTTTGATTGAGTTTTGGGTTCAGAGATCTAAATGGTCATAGAATATGGGTTGTCATAGTAATAACACTTTGCCTTTCCAGCGTTAAAAAGCTTAAACTGAGATTTGAATCCTGATACTTGGCTTAGATTAATATAGTTTCAAACCAAATATTCTGCTGAGTCCTTTTGACAAGTAGGCTAAGTATTTTCTTTAAAAAGTATTATAATCGATAAAAAATATTATAAATTGCCGATGTTACAGAGGAGGCTACCGAATTCACCAAAAGGTATGATTCAGTTCAACATTCGTTGGACGAATTCCGTAAACAGATATATGAGGAGTTTCAGCAAGAGACAAGGGTTTGTATTCTTTTGTAATTTACTTTAATATTCCTTTTTAATGAGTGTAGTTTTATCATAGACTCATGTATATTCTGTGGGCCAATTTACATAAAACGATGCATTTCAGTATTGTACTGTGTGTAGGCCTACACCATCGGGTACACAACAGGCAATTTAAAAAACCACTAATGAACCCAATGGGGTGCAATATATCGCTAAAGTGTTTAGTAAAAAATTGTATTTCTTTTAAAAATTAAAAGGACAAAACAGAAAAATATAAGTTGATACATGGTCACATAAAATTTCTGTGTCATATAAGATGATCTAAATTTATTTTACATTGTGTCACCTGGTGTCTGATGTTAAAAAAGTTAAATAGTTTATTGTAGTATTTGTTGTTTATTATTTCAAAAGCTTAAAGTTTTTGCAATAGTGTCATTAGATGTATAAGTGTGGTAGCAATTTTAGTTCCCCATGACGTCTCGTGTCAGCAGGGTGACTAACTACTAAATCCAGACTATATTTACATCAGAGTAATATATTTTAACTGTAGATTATTTTTGCTATGTTGCCAATATTCATCACACCAGGAAATCTTTGATAAACGTTGAAACTCTACATATCATACCTTGAAGATGATCATAGTGTTGGCCTAAGTTATTTTTAAGTAATTTCTTGTGAAGAATAATTCAAGGAAATCAGTTTTTACTTCATCTTATTTAGAATTTGAAATATCATATTTGAACGAATTATGATTTATTAAAAAAATTTTAATCACAGGAATTGGATCTATTAATTTGTATGAATTTTAAATTATTAATTTTATAACGGACGCAAAATTGATACCATTTAATAAATAGTCTCGATGATCCAACCTTCTGCTTTATCCGACCAGTCCTATGTAAAATCGATTACCACAAGCCACTTCCTTAAATATGATAAATTGCACTAAATATGTTATTTAGTCAGATAACATTTTTCACTGCTCTAGACATATTCACCATGCGACATAATACTTCAGTGGAACATCGGGCAACACAACCTGATTATACCCTTTTTACCAACATTTTACCCTCTAATTCATTCTAATTTATTTTTAAATTTTAGTTTTATTAACACTAAGTTAATGCAGATATAATTAAATTAATAACCGGCCGGGTAATAGGCCGGAAATAAACAAACACGTTCAATCCTGTCGATTCCTGCCATGAGAAAAGCGACTGCGTGCTGATGACTCATTTCCAAGAAATAGTCCGGACCATTTGACGTCCGAACCATCCGAATCCGGGACTAGAAGGTATCGACTGTATTCTCTTTCTACAATTATATTTTCCAAGTAATCCTACCTTTTCGCTTATCCAACCTTTTAACGGCAAGTTTAAATTGTTTATTCAAAACTACTCTTTTCATTTCATTGACATTTTTTTGCAATTGGTAAGTTAGACTTAGATTTGATATTGCAACTTTTATTTCAATTTTGTCTGAAATTATAAATTTTGTATTAAATTAAAATTTACAGGAAAAGGATGAAGTTCATTTTATGGAGTGTGAGATACCACCAATGCCAATTATAAAGTCAAAACTTCAAAACCAGTTGTATAATAAAGAGCTGATGAATATGCTTAGGTGAGTAATCAGTTTGAAAATTAACTATAATCAAGTTAAATCCCTTTCAGTGCCAGGCGTTATGCCTACAGCGTATTCAAGAAATGCCAGGTTAAAATAAGCAATTTAAGCTTTATGAGAAAAACTGTCACCGTTTTATTATTTACTGATGAGAATTGTTACTTTTGGTTCTTTTTTGTTTATAAATAAGTGAAGTAAATGTAACACATAAAATAAATTTACTTAATAACATTCATGTTCATAAAATAAAATATGAATAAAATTACTAAAAAAATATGTTATAATTAATTTTTTTCTGCTTGATTTCAAATAATTACCAGTAGAAAATCCCTCACGCTTGAAATTGAGTATTTCTGTTGAAGTCTACTTAGTTGTGAACTCATATATAAAAAATTAAACATTTATCTTTAAAAATAAAGTTTTTACGAGTAAATCTAAATAAAGTTTAGATTTTCACATAAGTTACTGAAATGATTGATCAAACTTAACCCATTCCAGTCTGGCAGAACGGTCGACGCCTGTGGCCACCCGGGCTGAACGAAAATCGAGCCTCGTTCACTACGACCGCGCATCACTATTAGCGTGAAAGAATTATCAGTAACTTCATGAATTATATGTTTTGATTTCTTTGCTCTGTTCCTTATACTCTTTAACTGCGTATACAATCACTTTTAGCAAGAAAAAAAAATATTACTGTACTTTTTCACCAGTTCCAAGCTGTAGACTTAGAAACAAGTAGGTATTTTTGTTTCGTCAAATTTTACTTTATTATCAAAAGATTCCTTTATTTTACTTGGTAGATCTACTTCTAGTTACCTGCAGTAATAAATAGTTAATGATAAATCTTTAAATAATAATCATTATAACTGTATTATCATCAATAAATACAATCGCTAAACAAATTGTGCGAACGAAAAATAATTTACTGTCAATACGGAACATTTGACACTAAATAAGATGATAAAAGAGGACGCCAACACCATCTATCGGATGAGAAATGAACTAGAACCCCTAACGGCGGAGAAAAGAATTACGTCGAAATATAAGCAGGCAACGTACATTGTTTGCTCATAACCACCCCGCGGCCCACGCTGCGGGACGCACGGCGCACGTCATTAGACATCTGTCTAGCAAAATACGCTGACGTACAATGTACGTCATTATACGGGAATGGGTTAAAAATATTACAAATATTACAAAATATTATATTACACTTATAAATAAAATTGTTTCCATAATCATGTAAATAAGTAAAATGATTCTAACTATTGATTAATTATGGGTAATGACTACGCCTCATAATCACTAAAGAAATTAAACTAAAACCTCAAATTGCTTTGGGTGATCAGCTATCTAACCATGTAAACAAACCAACAGATTCTGTTATGCATTACAGTAAAAGATACTTAGAATACAATTTTACTTAAATATTTATATTTAATTCAGTCTTTATAAACATAAATATAACAAATAAAAAAATGCTTTTTATTATTATTATTTTTTACACGCTGGCTCTTCTTGCATATTTCCCCGATGTCCATTTATACGGATGTAGCTATAAAACTATTAGTCTTTAATATTCCTGCTGAATTGTACAAGACCTCTTCGTAAAGTAATCTATCTTTGCTCGCTATGCGGGAAGTAGAAGGAGTAGGTAACACCACTATTCTTGTGACGATGTGTACGTCAAAACAGTTGGCTCCAGATGTGTTAGAGGTAAGGTTGTCTGTTTCTTTTCTATCTCTTGCTACAATGTGTGCTACAATTAAAAATCCCATTAAATGTGAAGTGCATGCTGTGATATGATTTTTTAACACTAAACAATATCCAGCATAATTATATCTATTTGTATATTATTCACATCTTTGTGTGGCGTATGAACCAAAAATAATGAGTAAAGGAGTTTTTTGGAAAAAGATTCACTCATGTAACAATGTTTTAATTGTTTGTTATGAGATTTTATGTTGATTTTTTTAAGTAGATCTTCAGTGACCACAGATGTACTATCACTTTTCTCTTCATCATGGACATTTTTTTAGCAATCAAAAATCTTTTCAGCTGTAAAAAATCAAACCACATTATTTAATTGAAGCACATATTTTGGCTAGAGACAGAAAAAAAATTCCTCTAACATGTTTGGACGCTGAGTGTTCTGACATCGGCACTACCACAGCGAGCAAACCGAGGTTATTTTCCAAACATCCCTTGATAATTAAAAGGTTTTGGAACAAATCTTAGTCTTAAACTACTGTAGAGTGTCTGGGATTCTGTTCCATAAAAAATCACAGATAAAATTTTTAATTAAACATACAAAAGAAGGTGAATTCTACTCATAGAAATAGTATGTAGTATAGTATGTTTTTAGTTTGTAGAACCCAGAAAGTTTGGCTTGGCATGGAATGAATAGGTGTTGTAACTTAATTATACTAGTAAATGATTCTCATCCGATCACTAGCGAGTATATCTGACTGACTAATCTCATTATTGCCTAATTTTCAATTCACCTTCGCCCTTTGACAATGGACAGTTATTATACAAAAAAGTATAGTTATATGTAATCTGCTTTTATGTCCATAGGAAATTTCAACAGGAAAGGGATGTGAGGGAAGGTGAGGAAAATGGAGGATCCATTGTGGCAACGCCGTCTCGGACCATCGCTACTAAGAAAGTGGGTCAAGCCACACAGTCGCAAATAAACATCGAGAATGTGAGTTACGGTATCAAACGCTCATCTGGTTGTGTTAGTGTAATAGCAATACTAGAAAACACCAATCTAATGAGGTATATTAATACCGTAAAATCTTAAAACAGTTATTTCAAATTAGATTGAAATGATTTAATAGATGTTTTAGCAAGTCTATAATGTCTCATCTGCTATTAGTTTGTATGCGAATATGACAGAAATTTTAATTAGTTTATTTCCCTTTTTTTTGTGTCATAAGGTAGTTACAAAGATTATAATAATGTAAAATTGTATTTTACTGTTTTCACAATTTTATTGTGCAGATGACCTAAATAATGTTAATATTTTCTAAAAGAGATTTACATTTTAAATAAAATGGCTCTCCTGTATCTGTACTTAATGGAATATTTTTTGTAGTACTTACGTAAATAAGCAAGTGGTAATTAGTAAATAAAAATGTTGAATGTTTGCAAAGGCGATGCAGGACGTAACATTTGTGAGGGCAGAGATCAAGAGTGAGCCGCCGCCCTCACTTCCTCCACCTGGAGTTTTGCCTCGCCCCAAGCTGCGTGTGGGTGATCTCGCCTACACCATGAAAGTAAGCTACTTCAGCATCTGGGTGCATTGCCGGGTCATTGAAGTTATTCCCAGGAATCCTACAGAGGTGAGCTTAAAGATAGGTTTTTATTCTTCAATTTAAAAATCATGTTCATCAACTGATCTGTTGTTCTAGAATCTCACCAGTCTTGATAGGGTTGTTCAATTGGCAATATTCAATGTAAGAATTTCCTGAATTACACGAGCCTGACCACAATGATATCTTGTAGAATGATCCGTCGACAGAGACGTATCGTGTGAAACTGGAGAATGTGAAGAAAAATCCGATGCGTACGGTGACGGGCAAGTACTTAGCATACCCGACTCCAGCACGCGTTCAGCTGAAGGTTGGTGTGCGTGTCATCGCCATCTTCAAAGAGGAGGATGAGGCAGCTGCAACCAAGGACAACTACTATGTCGGTGTCATCGCCGAGCCGCCAAAAAGCACCAACAAATACAGGTGAGCGCAAAAGGTTTTAACTCATATTCTTTACTTTTTTTTGGATAAGTTAATAATTATATATGATATTTTTCTGTGAGAAAATAGTATGTCACAACAGTATTTGATTATGAGGAACAAAATTTCAAATTATTCCAAAATAATGAAATAATATAATATAATATTGTTCAGTGAAAAAATACAAATAAAATCTATTACTTTTAAAGAACTGCTCAGAAACGTTGCCCTGTAAATGTATTTAGGTTTTAGGAGACTCATTTGACTTCTGGCTGATTCTGGTTTTTTGTACCCGCCGTTGGTCTTCACCGAAGTGTTCACCTTCACTTTGCTTTTGATTCACCATAAATCTCAAATTTTATGTATTTCCAATCTAAAATACTATAAAGGAAAGGTGGTTTCTGTATGTTTGTTTGTTGGAAACAAAAAAACTACATACAAATGTAGGTTTGTTGAGGAAAGTAAACATGAAAAATCCTGAACCGACCGGTTTGAAATTTTACACAAAGGTAGATCTCAAACTCATGCAACTCATAGGCATATTCATTTCCTTAAAATGCCCTTGGGCTTTGCCCCGTGAACGTCTTAGGTTTTAATGTTTATATTTTCAAGGAATGAAAACATATAATTACTTAAATGTCAACAGCTGTGGACACTACAATTTGATAATTCGGGAAGCACAAGACACAGTTGCTGTAAAAGTCCTAAGTATTAATGTTTACAGTTTCTAATTTCACTACTTTTTACAGTCCAGGAAGAAGAAGAAAGAAAGATCATTTTTACATATAAACTGCTGGATCAAAATTAATATTGTCGAAAATGGTAAATTTTAAGTTTTCTCCAGATGCCTGTCTCTTTTACGTTATTCCTTATCCTTTCCCAATATCACTTAAGAGGTGGTACTTTGTCATGTTGTAGACATTCGTGTTTTTAAATTTTTGAGATCGTGTGTAGTATAAAATACTATTAGTAAATACCTCTTTTCATGTGAATATTATTTTACCTCAAATAAAGAATTTTTTCAATCAAATTTTCATGTTCTAGAATATTTATTTCATGCCGAAAAGAAAAGGTAACCTCTCTCAAACCTTTTTTACCCGTGCGAAAGACGGGTACTTTAGTTAGTCTGAAATATAACGTAGCTGTCATCTTCAAGTTGATTACTTATGTTAAACACACAATTTCTTTCTTTTCTTTGCAATGCAAACCAAACAACATTGAAAATATATCTGACTCAGATCAAATACTGTTTTTCAGTAATAATTTTAAATTTTATTATTGGTTTTCTTTTAAGTATTTTATTTCATGGGCTACTTTATGATAGACCTCTTGATACAACTATAAAATATACTTCCTAATAAGTTTATAAGATAAGATACATATAGTTTTACAATTGTTTTATGTTATAATTTTACTCATACTGTTATAGTGTGAAATAAAGAGATAAAATTGTTCTTTTGACAGTTACACAGTGTTTCATGCTGTAAATAGTTAATAACTCGCGGTGATTCCCTTGCTGACACTTTGACTAACAGCGTTCTTTTAGGAAGTTCGACCTACGTCTCATTAATATTAGGTTATCCGGCTAGGAAAATTTAGGAAAGGGAGATAAAGTATAGAACTTTATACTGTAAGGAAAAACCAAATCGTTATGAGTACATAGTACGGTTCATTTTATATGCATGTACATTTTATATAGTTTGATTTTGGAGCGATTTGTTATTTTTTATTTGTAATTTAGTATGCACTGTCTGCAAAGTGTCCAGACCAGTTGAATCACATTAATGTAGGATGTCTAGTGTCACATGCTCCTGTCAACCATAGCCTCTGATATCTCTCTACAAACTTGCTTGGACATCCAATCAGGTACAAACTCCTCAAGGGCTCTCCATTGTCCACCTAGAAAGAAGTATCTTCAAACAATAGAAAGTTGAAGTCCTATTTTTTTTCCTATGTGCAGACCCGATGTTTAGAAGGATAATAATCCTTCTAAAAATAGTTTAGATCAGCTTAATCCTTCCTCAAAAGTAAAACCGACTCTCTCATCATGTACTATCCCACCCACTGCTATCAGTCCCTTCTTTGCAATTGCTGTATCATATTCCACTCAAGAAATCATGCCTATCCATCTTGCCTAATCACTTAAAATCTAATATTTAACAACTTATTGTTGTGGATAATTTTGATTGTACCAGATACCTCGTTTTCTTCGACGACGGCTATACACAGTACTGCCCACATGAGAACGTTCTTGTCGTCTGCTCTACTAGCAGGAACGTGTGGGAAGATATACATCCTGAGCCGCGGGACTTCATACGGAACTACCTGCAACAGTATCCAGAACGACCGATGGTCAAACTGTCTCACGGTCAGATCGTCAAGGTCGAGTGGAATGGTGAGTATTGATATAATACTGGTTGATGTGAAACTATGTTGTACATTATGTCAGCTCTGTTAGGTCAGAAAATGAATCTTGCTATACTAACAAGTTTATGCTCATATTAAGGTCATAGTATTGGTGTGACATGCTTCATGTTACTTTTGACTCTTCTTGTATTGTGGTAGCTAAACTCGCGAGTTAGCCTGAACATTCAGTTCACTGTGAAACTTTAGAGAGATTAATGGGATTAACTAACAAAATAGAAGGTTTTCTTTTGATAGATATTTTTACTCTGTACTTGTTATCTGGTGAATCCTCTGAGACTGTTTTTCCACTTGAATATTCAAACCTGGATTGATTAACAGTTTGCTATTCCTCAGAGGTTAAGCAGACCTTCCCACTTTTTTTAGTCCTGGCTGAATAGTTTGCCTTTTAATTCTATGGACTCTTAATTCTGTCAAGCTAGGATCTGTGTAGAAGTAAAAATAGAAATAAGATGTTCACTGTCAGGTAACCTAGGATGATTCATCTTCTAAATTAACAGACTTCCTGAGCCCTTTGAGTAAGGTTTTTTTTTATTGGAAGGGGCGGATTACTCCCAAGGCGGCTTTTTGCGTACCCCTTTTTGGGTTGCGGCATTATCACAAAGCGAAAAGCCATTTTGGGTTCTTCATCCAAATGACAAAGATGAAATCCTAATCCCTGTCTAGCCTGGAGGAAGCTCCCGGAGAGATGCAGTAGATTTAAGATGGGACGGATGCTTGTCACACAGTATACCAAATATCTAAGGCATCATACAGAGTTCTATTACACAACATTTTCAGTGGACACATTCCAATGCTGTGATAGCTTATTTTTAAATAACCCAAAATAAACAAAGATGAATCAGAATATACCTCTAACATTGAACAATATCTTGATGTTAACACCAGGTCGGTGGTGGATTGTGCGAGTGCTGGAGGTTGACGGGTCGCTGGTAAAGGTGCATTTTGATGCGGACAACCGCACCGAGTGGATATACCGGGGGTCAACTCGACTTGGCCCCATGTACCAGGAACTGGCGGCGGCCAAGGAGCGACAGACTGGCTCGTTGCTGCGGTCACGTGGCTTCGGTGGCGGCGCGCATCACAAGGTAATGTTATTGAGACCCACAGATTCTAGACAGTCAGTACTTCATATTTGGTCAATCTAATACTGAAACAAATTTGTGTCTTTTGCGGTAGATTTTAGGGAAATACACTGCAAAAGATCTGAGATATTTGAATGAAAAATTCAGTATTTTTCTTGGTTTTGTTTCTGGAAAGAAAGAGCATGCGGGGGAGAAAAAAGGGAGTGAGGGTTGTTTGGCTACACATATTAAAACAATAGATTCCTATAGAAGCAAAGATATTAATGAGGCATTACAATATAAGGAGAACAGTACTGCAGTGTTCTAAAGTACTATATACATTTCTTTCTTTATCATTTTTCTTACTGGTTGGCAACACCTGTCTAGTTGGAAACAGTGACTTGTCTGTATTAGGTTTGGCTATCACGGGTGCCCCTGAGGCACTGCGGCACGGACTTACAAATGTTTGGTCTTTATCACAAAGAACAATCAATTAGTTCTTACCATATCAATTAATTAGTTACCAACTAGTAGCTTATACAAACTTTAAAAGAGTTCAAAATATGTAGAACCTCTAGGTTTTTGATTGTTGTTTACAGTTTCATTGCAAGTTCACTATTGAACTTCAAATTACATCTTACACATCTTACAAATTTGAATATAGTCATTTTCTACAGATATTCTATTCCATATAGATTATTTGGTCCGTTTATAATATGAGTTAACTAAATGCTAATAGAAGTTTCTTATTTGTTGTTATTAAACATGTAGTTTCCTTGAAATTGTTAATGATTGGCCTGTTTCAGAGTGACATGCCTTATGTGGAATACACTAGGGGTGATGGTGAGGGTGATAATGAGAACAAACCCGACGAGGAAGAGAAGACTGAAGAACCAGGTAAGATGAGTAGCCTTGTTAATGTTATTCTGTAAGAAATTTATTCAACGAAGAAAAATAATTTCATAATAATGTCACCCCCAGATAGATTTCAAGTTAAACTTTGTTGATTTTAGTTTTCGTTATTACCCTTAGACCAAGACTTGCTTACTATCTTTGTTTGTCTTTCCTCTCTTGGGACTTTACTCCCAGACAAACTTGAATATCTAGTTTGACAAGAACCCTTGTTCCTTCCTAAGAACCTGCCACAGAATATCTTTGCTTGACGTTATCTGAAGGTGTATCTTCTAAAACTCTTCTTAAACTTTAATGTTTATTGTGGGATATGGATTCCCAAATAAAAGGTGAATATTGTAAGAGTTGTTTCTATTCCTCGCTTGGTAAACCTTAAGAGTTAGGGCTGAATACTACTTGGTCTAACCCTAACCTTGATGCAAGCTTTTGTGTTCCTATTTTTACCTCTTCCTCAGAATTTAAATTGACTTTAATATTATACTAAAATACATACTACATCATATTTCATCTTAATATTCCACTGTTATTTTCCATATATCCATATGTCCCTTATACACACCCTCTTGCCAGTAACCTTTAATATTCCACGATGAAGGCGTGCTCAGCTGGATTTTTAGATGCCAGAACGTTGTAGATTTGAAGAATTCCATGAACTGTTGAACTCTTGTCGATTGTTTTTCTACTATTAAGCTTGTTAACACCAATTTGTTTCCAAAAGCAGTGGAAGAGCAAGCTCCGGCACCAAGATCAGTTGCACGGAAGAGTACAGCCAGGAAACCTACTGAGCCGGTGATATCCAACACGACTTACAGCAAGCCCCTCATCACCCACCTTCCTGAGGGTAGACTAAGGGTGAGTTATCTAACAGGTGGTTTTAGTTTGCAAGTTTTCCTGAGTCAGGAATAAAATAAGGAACCGCTACGATAACTCTTTATCAATTTTGTTCAGCTGTATCATGATAGTAATATCACAGTATATGATAGTAGATCATGAGCTTATGTAAAATATGATACTAAAATTTTCCATTGTTGTCAGTCACACTTATATCCTCCATCTTGGTCGACTTCAGTTTGTTAACAAAAATAAAAAGAGATATATTCCAAACCATTTATATCTTTATTTCACTAGATGTTGTAGCAATACGCATGTTGCATTGTAGCAGATATTGTACCACCATGGTAGCTTAGGGTAACACTCCGTCCCAGTAATTCAAAGGTTGCTGGATCGAAACCAGCGACCGACTCCTGTCAGATCATGAGCAGTCACCTCCGACTAACTTATGTGACTAATACCACTACGGTACCTCGCTGTCTTTAATTTACTACACAGGCCCTAGGCAGCAATGGCCAGTTGAGGTTTAAAAAATAAAGGTTTGATACTTGTAAGTCTAAACTACTTGTTATTTTTATAATACACTTTTGGAAACCTTGAAAGCTCTCTATATAGCTTCTTAAATACTCTGGCTTTATTAGACAGCTACCAATTAAAATGATGATCTTCACCTCTTCTCTTACTTATGATATCTCTTACTTCTATAAATCATTGTGAACAAAGAAACTTAAACAAATTCTATTTATTTTTAAAACATTTTTATCCACAATACACAATAGGGGGCTTTTATCCTCCCAGTAAACAATATTTTTACCTGTAGAAAGAAATAAACAAACTGTGAAACCCTTAGATATGGAATTGTGTACCCTTAGCCTGATTTTTAACAACTAACCTCAATGTTTTTGTTTGTAGAAACGCCAGTTGAGGCCCAAGTGTCGGCCGATTCACTTCCGACCCCACCAGTGCAGCGAGGCATGCGTGGCTTGGACAGGCCACACACCAATAGCTGCTAGGAAATACGACCCCCTCGTCAAGCCCCTCATGTTTGGCTTTGAAAGGTATAATGTAAACCCATTGCCTAACATCCTATTTAACCCTCGAACCCCCACTTGTGAAGTGATAGCGTCGTAATTTACGACGGTCATTTTTAGAACACTGTAGCGCCGTACCATTTGAACTAACATCAAAATAAATTGTACCAATTGATTCCCCGTTTATTTCTGCATATAAATATATCAACTTTTATATTCATATCATGATTTTTTATAGTAAAATTTACTGGCTAAAATATCCAAACGCCAAGCGCTGTAATACGCCGGTGCCGCTAGCGACAACTCGTAGCAACAACGTCTTTGTCTTTGTTTGTTGGTGAAAGTTGTAACCAAACATGGCTGATCCTTGTTGTTCGGATGATATTCAAAATCTATTAGACGATGATAGTTTATTAGATGATATTTCAGAACCAGACAGTGACATTTCTGCACTAGATATACCCGACGACGTTTCGATTGAAGATATTTCATCAGGAAGTGATGATGACTGTGAGCCAACTTTATTGGACTTTGAAGATAGGCCCAATTCACCTGAAAGTGATGGTAGTGTTAGTGATTCTGATGTTCCCCTTATACAGAGAATTCCATCAAATGTTTGGGTCCGTGTCTTCCCCCCAGAAACAGAGTTCAACGCTGAAGATCAATTTCTTGTGAGGAGACCAGGTATTCAGAACTGCCCTCCCAGAAACTCTAGCCCTGTTGAATACTTTTACCTTTTCTTTACAGAGTACATTTGGAATTTATTGGTGAGGGAAACAAATGTATTTGCTAGTAATGAAATTAAAAAAAAACGAGATACAGGAAACATGAGAAGAACATCTAGGCTGACAAAGTGGAAGGATGTCACGGTAAATGAAATGAAGAAGTTTGTTGCTATTATGTTGAATATGGGTATTATTAGGGAAAAAAATATTGTTGATTACTGGAGTAGAAAAGCCACTAGGTACATTCCGTGGTTTTCTAAAGTAATTTCTTGTAACAGATTTCAATTGATATCTTCAATGTTTCACCTCAGTTCATCCCTAGCATTACCTCGCAACCACCCAGACTATGACCCTTGGCATAAGATCAGAGTATTTTATGATTTTATAAATAACAAACTAAAGAACTTTTTTGTACCCTACCAAAATTTATCAATTGATGAATCCCTTATAGGAATGAAAAACCGTTGCACCTTTATAACTTACATGCCAAACAAAAAACATGCTAGGTATGGGATCAAAAAGTTTGAACTCTGCGATAGTAAAACCAGTTACATAATGAACGTATCATTGTACAGTGGAAAAGACTTTCTTGCTGGAGGAGATCACCCCTTCACTGAGAAAGTTGTCCTAAATGAGCTAGAAAAATGTCAGTTATTGAACAAATGGTACCATGTTTTTACAGACAATTTTTACACTAAATTACCACTGGCCCGTAATCTATTTAAGAAAAAAACTTTTATATCTGGTACCGTAAATAAAAGAACCAAGGGTCTTTCAAAAGATGTAGTCAATGCCAAGCTAGGGGTGCAGGAAAGTATATACTACAGACAAGGGAACACTCTCTTGGTAGGCTACAAGCAAAAGAAAACCCGAAAACCTGTTTACCTATTGACCACAGGTTGTCATGCTGAAGATAAACCAACAATCAGCAGAAGTGGACTTCGTGCAATGAAACCTGTTGTGATAAACAAATACAACTTGCAAATGGGTGGTGTAGATTGTAGTGACAAAAGCATATACCATCTTTCTTGCACTAGGCCTACAAAAAAATACTGGAAGAAGATTTTCTTTAATTTTTTGGACATTGCCGTGTTTGATGCTTGGGTGTTGTACTCAAACAACACAGACAATCCAATGAAGAGAGATGATTTTGTGGATAGCATAGTGGATAGTTTGGCAAGTGAAGAAGCTACTGAAGCAGTTGTAATGCCCTACCGAGGGGATGAAAGTGTCCATAAACTCGAACATTTACCTGGTCGCAAGGAAAGGGTATGTGTAATTTGTGCTACTGACCCTGCGATAAAAAGAAAAAGGAGTTTCTACTGGTGCCCTGGCTGTAACTGTGGTATACACCCTACCTGCTACCACAAATTGGACCACTTCTGTAGGCCTACCCACAAAGGAAGGAAAAGGAAGTCTCCAGACAGTGACTTCGACTAGTGTACTTGTCCATTACGTGTGTACATAGTTTTCGTTTTTTGCCATATCTTTTTTACAATCCATTTTTTAACATATTAGTATTTAACTTTTTTTATTCACAACTAAATTGTGTACATTTTTACATTTTAACTTTTAGTGATTTTTTAAATAGTTTTACAAGGGCAGACTAACAAAGAGAAAAATTAATTTTTGAAAAAAACTTTTTTTGTGTTACAAGAGGATTATTCCCAATCCAACACAAGGTATCTATGGCATGTGTGCTATTTTCTTATTCTGCATGTTTATCTGAATAAAATGATATATAATACATTGTACTTGGTTTACTTTATATATTTTTCATGGTTTTTAGAAAAGTTCCATACACGATGCATGGAAATGGCTTATCACTGAGGGATTTTTAATCATCAGTTCTAGGGTTAACACTTGACTTGACCCAGAGTGGACAGTAAAAATTAGGTAATTTGAGAGCCTTTACAAAAAAGGCTCATAAAAAAAGTAAATATAAACTTTTTGTTATTATTTTTTCACCATTAAATCCAGGAATAACCAGGCTTTTAAAAACATACAATATCAAACCACAAAGCAATAAAAAAATATTTTAATACCATATATTTGTTTAATTTTTAAAATAAGAAAATATAATTTCAAAAGACATGTTTATTGCAAAAAAATTTCCCATGAAAGATGCCTTAACCCTTTTAGTGCTAGGCATTATTCCTATAGTATGTGCAAGAAAAGCCAGGTTAAAATTAGCAGTTTTCAGCTGTTCGAGAAAAACTTTCATTGTTTACCAATTATCATTGTGTACCAATTATAAACATAAATTGTGTGACCACGGTTCAAGATAGGTTCAGCTAGTTCCATTACTACTTTTTCACTACAGGAACATCATCATTTGCAGGATTAGGCCTTTATGTTTCTTTTTCAGTATAAATTTTGAAATACATACAATAACCGCTCTTGGAGTCACACATTTTATAAATTTTTATTCCAAATCTGGCTCGTTTTGATGGATTGTATTGAAGGTATCCTAACCTGGCTCTTAACTTTACTATACTTTCATCAATGGCTACCTGGACTGTAAATAGAAGAAAACTAAGTTCTAAGGTAATTTATTACCTTAGACATAGTTTCTTGTATATTATGGTTTCAACAATTATTCTAGTTGACATACAGCATGAACATGACATACATAGTTCAACATGACATACATTCAACATGTATGATATACATAGTTGAATACATTTGTAAAGAAGTTTTCTTTACCTGGCTAATCAAAATATAAAGGGTGAAATAAACTTTGATTTCATTTCGTGTCACTGGCCTCCAAGATTCATTGCTTTTCAGTTTTTTATGTAAAGGATTGTCTAGCTGCTGTCTCGCATAGTCATCTGTTTCAATTACTATCATATTCCATAACTCATCACCAACAAACTGAGAAAAGGAATGATAAGCTGTTGGATCAAGCCCTATTCTATGGCTGTAGTGGCTGTCTACTCAGGACAAATCAATGTACAGGATGTCTTTTACAATATTCTGCTCTTTAGACCAAGGCCAAGTTTCTTTTTGTTTTTTAACCTTACATTTATTTTTAGGCTCAGATTTCCCACCTTCAACATCCTTTTTAATGATTGATGCTTTATTCTTACTTAAAAGACTAGGATTAGGCCTATTACCTTACCTTATCAAACCGTAAAAGATTTTTGGTCTCGCCAACAGCCGCACGCCATCCGTCTCTCTCCTGCATGAGGTGTGGTGTAACATCAAGCTTATACATGTCCTTCTGCATCTGATCCCACCACCGTAGTCTTGGGTGCCCTAGTAGACGTTTGCTTCGTGGAAGATGCTCTTAAGATTAGGCCTATTACCAGTTGTCAAATCACAAGTTAGGTTAGGCTCCTGTGTTTTTTGTCTTTTCCTAACAGGACCAAGACACTGGGCCCTAACACTTTACAGTCTTTCATTACATTTACAACAGTGGCACTATTACTAGGAATTATATTTATATCAATAATAGTTGGTGAAACAATATTTGGATGTCTATAACAGCTTGAAAGTGCAATGTTTACTTCACTGGAAGTAGGCCTAGGAATAGGCTTTGAACTTGTACTTATTCCTTCTACATCATAAAAAATCAGTCCATAATCTACCTCCACATCTTTATCGAACTCTAAACTGATTGATTCTTATTTATTTAAAATAAACTAGGAGGTGTATCCTCATCTGTTGGATCAGAATCTGATACAATATCACAAAGAAATTGTTTTGAAAACCGCACAGTTTTTTCGTTATCTTCTATCTCACTATCTTCCGATCCACTTTCTCAAAGACAATTGTAAATATCCAAATCACTTTTCATCCTTTTTTGACTCATTTTTATTTTGAAAACAAACAAATTACTGACGCAAACAAACACATAACCTGAATTATGGCGGCAGACAATGACAAAACTAGTCTACTGTGTATCACTGCACGGCAAACAGTTGACTATCACAGACAGCTGATTACATCAGCAGTATTTGATTTTTTCCTCGTCGCTAAAACTAATATAGATCTTAAAAAATAGCTCTGTTACACATGTATGTAATAAAATTATATGATTAAAATAATCTTGCAAGTTGCACAACTACAATATAACTCGTAGTTTCAATTATGGGCACCTTTTGTGTACTACGAGATATCTTGTAGTTGTATGCGAATGGGGTAAAAGAGGCAATGCTATTTATTGTAGTTCTTCTTTTTACCCCCTGTTTATGTGCACACTAAATCTACTGTACCTGATGGATTTTATTCCAGCTCCATATATTACTGTAGATTTCAAATCCGATAATTTGGACAAGTGTGTACTCATATCACACAACCAGTGACAGCTCTATTGTAAGCCATAACTGGTTTCTAGTGTGATATTTTTTTTGTACCAAAAAATGACCATAGTTAAGATTAGGCCTAAAACAATAAGGCAACTTGTATTGCCCTGACAACATTGCCAGACAATATTGCCTTAGGCCTAGGCAATAGGTCTTGTGGTTTAATGGTCCAGGGCTGAGATAGCCCTGATTCTGTCATGTCCCGTGTATATGAATCCATTTATATTTTTTGTTTCTAGACTGTTAGGTAACTTCAAAGGGAAGACGATTGTGCTGTACCGCGCACCCTGTGGCCGAATGATCAGGTCTTCGCAGGAAATGTTGTGCTATCTACGGGGCACCAAGAGCCAGCTCACCATCGATCTCTTTGATTTTGACTTCTGGGTCAACCCACTCAACGAGTTTGAGGAGGGCAACAACACCTTTGGAAAAATTGAGGTGAGTTAGAAATTGAAAATTGTCATTTGCAACCAGTCAAAACACATTGTTAATTTTCATTTTATTCATGTCTTTTCAACCTTTACAAGCTAATCTTAACACTAATTAACTCAGCGTACAAATTAAAGTAAAAATAAAGAGTAAAAATTAAATGGTAAATGGACGAGAGTCCATTTATTCTATAAGAGTATATTTATTCTATATTGGAGATGTGAGTAAAATAGAAAATCATACTTGATGATTCTAGTTATGTTATGAATCGTACACCACAAAATAAGTTATCTCGGAATATATTCTAGTTGCAAACAAACAGCTTACCATCACACTGCGTGGACAATATTGTTTCCTCCATGCGTGACATTAATGTTTTTGTAAATAATCAAAACTATACTGATGACCACAAATACAGTTAAGGTAAAAAATGCTACTTTGAAAAATCCTGTTTAATGTGGTTTTTATTTTAAATTAAAGGTCTGCGGGTAGTGATTTTTACTGTCGGGTCGGGTAGTAGATTACCACAAATGTTCAGGTCGGGTCGGGTTCGGGTATACAAGATGCATAGGTTGTGGATACAAATAAAAAAGTCCTTCTTCACTATCACTCTCATCATTCACTAAAAATCACTAAAATCATCTCAAGATAAATATTCTGATATATCGTTGGCACAAAGCCTGTTAGATCGTGAAGCCATCGCACATTGTTTACATAAATACAAACAACACAAGTGCGCAGTAAAATTACAGCTGGGAGCTGAATAAGAATGACACAAATTGTCAGTGATGCAGTCTAATGGAACAAAACTAAAACTCCCACGATTCCGAGGATGTCTCTGATCGTACCCATACCTAATAACCTAATACGACGTAGTAGTGCAACAGCTGATAGCAAAAACAATGACGAAAATAAAAAGTTGACGTCAGCTAGCATATATGCAGGCATGGGCAGCTGGCGGGTCAGTTGTCTGCTCACATATATGCAGGTATGGACAGCTGGTGGTCAGTTGTCTGCTCACATATATGCGGGCATGTACTCCAGGAGGTCAACATTAACCAGTGGTTATCCAGAGGCTATTGACAGTATAATGAACATATTATTAACCAAATACAAAGTTCAAAAACTAACCTAACTAAACTCCGCAGAGTGCTATATGGTCAGCAATATTGTGTGTATTACCCAATGTAAATTGGTCGCCGACAGACAGCGCTCTGCAGACTTAGCTTAGGTCTTGGTTATTGATATTTTTATATCGATTATAGAATTTTATATAGTAAGTAACCACCAGAATGTGATTATATGAATGATATGTGATAATAGAGAAGAAACAGAAATTAAACATAGAATTAAAACTGCTGATAGAAACTACTGGGCTCTGAACAAACTGCTAAGCAGTAAAATACTTAGAAAGAAAACAAAAATCCAGATCTACAAGACTATATTACAACCAATAATTCTTTACGGTTCGGAAGCCTGGGCATTATCAAAGTCTTTAGAGAAAAAGCTCATAACTTTTGAGAACAAAGTACTCAGGAAAATTTTTGGACCTGTTTGTGAAGAAGGAGTCTGGAGAATTAGGAAAAATAGAGAGGTAAAGGAATGCTATCGCGAGCCTGATATAATAGCAAACATGAAAAGTAAACTATTGAGATAGCTGGGCCATGTATTGAGAAGGGAAGACAACAATGTGATAAAACAGGTGTTCAACGGTAGACCGGAATGCAAGAGAGACCAGGTTCTGAAAGACATAAGAAGACTGGGAGTGGAAATGGAGATGGCTGAAAACTGAGAAGAGTGGAGGCGGATCGTTGGCGAGGCCTGGGTTTATATGGCCACAGGAGTAAGAGTAAGTAAGTAACCACCAGAACACCACTTAATTACTGGTTCTGTTACACCAGAAAACAATTAAATTTCTATTTAAAAAGTGGTAAACGTATAATGGAAAAGATCCTTCTATAATCTTGAATTTTTTCTTCAAGGAAATCTGTTGTCTGCTTAAATCAATACATTGATAAGTAAAAATGCACATGCATGTTGCCGCAGGACCTGTCGTACGGCAAGGAAAATGTAAGGATCTCATGTGTCAACGAGCTGGACCACAGCATGCCGCAATACGTCCAGTACATGACTGCACGAGAACCGGCCAATGACGTCAATCTCAACCTGGACCCAGAGTTCTTAGTCGGCTGTGACTGCACAGATGACTGTGAGGTAAGAAAATGAAAAATGACTGACATTTACCTTCTAGTTAAAGAGAGTGTTAGTCTCTTAACCCATAGTACTAGGTGGAAATTACTGATTGGAAACTCTGGGACTTGATCTAGGGCTATCGCTGAGTCAGATTTGGTGTCTGTCAACAAATTTGACAAATTGTTTTATTTAAGCGTAAACAAAGGCTGTTGAATTTTACAGGATAGGACCAAGTGCAGTTGCTGGCAGTTGACATTGCAGGGCAAGGCCTACGTGCCCGACGGAGATTTGGACCCCCTGTTTGGCTACCAATACCGACGGCTGCCGGAGAGAATAGCCACTGGCATATACGAGTGTAACTCAAGGTAACTTATTCTACATACATAATCATTTTATAGTGAAAAAAATTTACAGCTGAAAATTTTTAGGTGTATATAACTAATTACTTGTTCTAAAAATGTCTTTGTTTTTTTTTCTTTTATCTTGTAAATCCCAACGTTCCTGAAATGAATTAAAACAATTATTATGAGAGATACCAATAAATAAATAGGCAAAATTAGAAACTGAAAATAAACTTTAATCCAATAAAAAATAATTTCCTTTTCTATCAATTTCAATTTAAAAGATTTATAGTTTCCTTAGTTATAATAGTATAAATTTGAAGTTTTCTTTATATAGTTTGATGAAGTATGATTTTGTATGCATATTTATTATATAAGTTGTACACAGTTTAATGTGTGAAGTTCAAAAAAATATGACTTCACCAACTTTCAATTTTCTATTTTGAATTCTAAAGTAGTGTTTTATACTAGTCAGAAATCCAGTTAAGCCACATTACACCAGGCCAGTAGGCAGGTCGTTACTTGGAGCAGGTAACCTGAGGCAAGTTACTGTGCCGGAAACTTGCGAATGATCCTGTTCACACGACTTGGGTTGTGACTGAGCCAGTATTTGATGTGGAACATGACAGAAAGTGCATTTTAAAAATTATGATCTTTAATAGCTCAAAACTAAAAAAAAAACTTTAAATTGATCTATAAAACGTCTATAAACTAATTAATTTTCATAATACACTGGTTAAATTTTCAAATGAGTAAAGAAATCCCCGATTTTCATATATTAGGCTCTACAATAAATGTTTGTAAGAAAAAGTACACTTTTTTAAAAGTAAAATTAAAAATCATTGTTGCACTTACATGAATGTATTTTTATACAGATTTGCCCTTGTTTTTAATGGTTTTATCATACACAAATCATACACTAGTTGATAATAGTTAGGGCAAATCTTGTGTCCACATTTGTAACAGCATTTCCTCGTTGACCTATCGTGACCTCGTTGTACACATTTAGAGCTTTGATGGTGCATTGTTGTTGAATAAATAAAAAAACCAAGCCCATTTTCCATGACCTAGTGTTTCTTGATCATTGTATTTTACACATCTTGAAGGTATTAGGTCTTACTTTCGTATGGTTTTAGAAGGATCTTTCTTATTTTTGAAGGTTTTCTCAAATTCCCTGTTGTTTTATCATTCTTGTGATAACTATGCTTAGCTTAATTAAGCAAAAAATTATTAACTTAACTCAATTAACTTTATCGAATAAAGTTCATCCAAACTATTAGCGTCAGACAAAAATCAACATTCTTGGCTAATCATAACACTTCAGGTCGCGCGGGCTACAGTTGTAGCCCTTACAACTTTAACAGCAATCAACACGGACATGCTCGGTCTGTCAAGACCTACAACACAGTGAGAATGTAGAAGGGGTGACAAATGGCAGCTACCTGTGTGCTACCCTCCTAGAACAATACGTAACGGAATTGCAGGAGAAACAAAAACACTGGGCTACAACTTTAGCCTACGCGTCTACTGCAGGGTTAAAATGCATGAAAAATTGCTATTTTCTGATTAACTCAATAACCCTGTAACTCAACCTCTGGGTCCACAAGGTGTCAAGCAAAGTTTTATCTGGAGTTACTGGTGAAATATTTCTGTTGAAATTAATGAATTATCAGGTTAACTAAGTAATAGATGTGCCTGACCCGACAATAACAACTTAACGTGGCAGGTGCAAGTGTTCGATGACGTGTCAGAACCGAGTTGCTCAACAGCCGCTGTCCTGCCGTCTACAGCTGTTCAAAACTCTCAAAAAGGGCTGGGGCATCCGCTGTCTCCACGACATCCCCCGCGGAGCCTTCATCTGCATCTACGCCGGCTTTCTTCTGACCGAGCAGGAGGCTAATGAGGTGAAAATCGCCGTAGTAATTGGTAGATGATAAGATATCATGTAAAATATCTTAATTAAACTTAACAGTAGTGATGATACAACAATTTTAAAATGCCTTTTTTATCGAAAAAATTTCATTAAGATGAGTTGGTATTTAAGACAAAAACGTTAAATACATTTTTTAACATGGGATTCAAATTTAATTTTAATTAACTACCGGTACGGTAGCTCAGGGGTAATGCTCTGGTCAGAATGTCAAAGGCTGCTGAATCAAAACCAGATGCCTTCAACTACTGTCAGATCATTATCACCTCTGGATTGCCTTTGTAACTAATGCTGCTATGGTGCACCATGGTCTTTAATTCACTGCACAGGCCCTAGGCCTATGGTGATGGGCTTAGGGGATTTTGGCAGTGAGGAACTAACTACAAGTTTCTTTGTGTAAATGTGGCCATGATTTCTTTTTTCTTACTGTATGTATAATACATTAAGAGCCATAACAAGCTCAATTTTTATGTTGAATCTCATTGGTTACAGGGTGGCAAAACATACGGAGACGAATATTTGGCAGAATTGGACTATATAGAGTCAGTGGAAAATCTGAAAGAAGGATACGAGTCTGAAGCAAAGGAGCCGTCTGACCTTGAGGATGAAGACGACAGTAAGTGGCATATAACCAATAAGAACATGAATCCATAGCCAAGGAGCAATCTGCCCTGGAAGATTAACAGTAAATTTGAAAGACATATTGAATGTTGAGGTTTCAATTGTTTCAACGTTCCAAGCACATTGTTGTTTTTGTAAAATGATTAACTATCACCTTATTCAAACTAAAATGTGTTCTAAAAACTGATAATGTTGAAGTAAGATAGTGTTTGTGATATTTAGATTTTTAACGTCCTTCTCATATCGCCAAAACCAGCCCAAATGTCAAAAGTCACTTTCAGTTTAGCCGAGGAAACAAAAACTTCTAATACGGCTGACTCAAGGTATCTAAAATTAAAAAGAGACATAAGTTTCAAAGTTCCTGCTTAACTAGAGGTAATTTAACATCAATGATATAAGTGAATATATCGCGGGGTGAGTTGTATCTTACTTGAGCGATGTCAACAACCCGGCTTCAGTGTGAGAGCTCAGCCTCGTACTGAGAACGTTGATCTGATTGCTGCGTTTTATGCGAGTTTTGCCATAAATTTTGGCACACTTCGTCTTTGTGGCGGCCATTCCGTGCTTTGATGATACTTTTGTGTTTTTGCTTTGTGCTCGACATCTCATTTTCATTTTAGCAATACATGCTAAATGCAGTATTACCGCAAAAAAACAACAAAAAACAAACATACATACTATTGAACCCATCAGTTTTTTTTTACCTAATCCTTACCTTTATTGAGATTCTAATTGCCCTGGATTGTCTATCATGTAAAAGGCACGTGTATGCGAATAAAATGTGTTAAACCATTACTTATGTCACTGTCAATTACCAGTCGGCTATTTATTAGCTGCTTTTTTGGCACAAGCTTTTTGTAATTTTTAGTATTCCATTTAGTTATAAAGGTTATCTCGATATATAAAACTGAATGTATGTCCATGTGGCCTGTTTGTGTTACCAAACCATTTATCCGATAGTCATGACATTTTAGGAAGTTGCTCTCTTTGTTCTCAGGGAGATTTTAGTGAAAAATCATTCTTTTAAATTATAATGGAAACTATAAAGGACATTTTTACTGTAGAAAGTGAATAGTTTTATTTTTGTCTTCATTTAAAATTTTAAAGTTTAAACCTAATTATTCTGTTTTTTATATCACAAGAACGTGGGACGGGTTTACAATCTATTTTTAAATAAAGCTCCACCACTCAATCAATTGTATGCTCCTTGTTAGTCATTTGTGTTGCTCATTTGTTAATCTAATGTGATGGCTTAGTAAAAATAGATGACGTTAAGTTTTAACAACTACATTTGTTTCAGTCTCACAAAAAGACACGATGGACATAGAGTACGAGCACAGTGCGGACTCAGATGGGGACACTGAGCAAGAATATAGTGGTCGGCCTGGGGATATCAGGTCTAAACAAACACAGACAATCCCTTTCCTCCCTCCACCTCCCCCTCTTTCCTCTCTTCCATGGACGTATGTAGCACCTACGTACTCTTGTTCTTATTCTTATTCTTACTCTTTTTTCTCTTACAAATCAAATCAAATCTTTTTTATTGTCATGAACAAATTACTAGTATTGACAAAGTCAAATATACAGAACAATGTTCTTAGGTCCATTTCATTCTTGGACAGACGGTCAGTTTTTTACATTAGATCACAGTTCCTTCACATTCCAAGTGTAGTACTCTTGAATTTTTTGGCACATAAATTATGACAACATAAATAAACTATAATTACCAAAAAACAGGATACTGTGTTTATTATAGACAGTAAATTTAAATTTTCTCTGGAACTATTGTTTGTAGATTAATAATTCAAAATACTAATTTGTTTAGTTTTTAAAGCTGGGTTTGCTGGTAAAAATTAATATATATTTTATAAATTCAAGGGTTTGCCAAAAAATATTTTTTTTTATATTTAAAAGGCCGTAACTTTTGAATCTTCATTTTTATAGGCAATGGGAAATTTGGATTTTTCACATATTTCATGGTTTTTGAAAATAAATTAATTACGCTTAAAAATAAAAAATACTAAAAAAATAGAAAAAACCCGAGAGGTATAGTGGATATATTAAATAAGACATTCATTTGTGAAAAAGGTGATTTAATTCAGCTGCCACGTTAGAAACAATGAACTGGCCAGTAACAGACAAGCCAGTTGGGCAATAAAACCAATTTTTTATTCAAGCTGGTTCCAACGTTGTTTTCGTGGTTCAATAGATAGGACATAATAAACCAGCATTTTTCCACCTTTATAAAATAATGAATGCCCTTATTTTAACAGTATAACAAACAGACTCAAGGTTTGTTTACAAAAATAAATATTGAAGTAGGTTTTTTCTCACTTGCAGTTCTGTTTGGGTGAATTTTTCCAACTCCTTTTCTTAAGTTAATAATATTATTATTTTCAGATTACGATTGAGAAGGCGGACAGCGGATGAAGCAGAAAAAGGTATAAGTTTTTTTAAGTGTGATTTTATTTTCCATTTACAATAGAACCCCTCATAATTGGCCACCGTTTTCCCAGTCCTCTGACATCCAGCCGCTTCCTGGATGAGATATCAAAATGTATTTCCCACGGCTTGCGGACTCGTAAAGTATGCACTAGCTTCCACTACTCAACTGATCTCATGGTTTTTGGAGATTACTACTCAGTTGAGCTACTGTACTAGTTTTAAAGGCCTGGATTTCACCAAAAACTAAAACTGCCGGCCTAACGTAAAGATTTTATCCTTCAAGCTCTTTAGTAGTGGCATATCCCTAGTTAAGTGATGAATGGTCTCGTTAAACTTAGGGCTCTGCGGTACAGGAAATTATGAGGTCGGTACGGTACAAATTGTTGTACCTCGGTTCTCGGTACAAATTCGGTACGGTACGGTACAAGAGAATAATGCCGCTAGTAACATTTACTGATCTCATCCTTTTATTCATAAGTATTTTCCAGAACTTAA
>CM041788.1:22322223-22654703 GCA_023375725.1 Nephotettix cincticeps | reverse complement strand
GAGAATAATGCCGCTAGTAACATTTACTGATCTCATCCTTTTATTCATAAGTATTTTCCAGAACTTAATTAGTGAAAACTTTGTGAAAGGAATTTAAAAAAAGATATACAATGTCAAAAGAAATATTTTACTGTACTAATTTTCAAACTGTAATATGATTTTTAAATCCATTCTTTAAAAAACATATCACATTAAACATATTAATAATTATTTAAACATTATAATTTATGTTGTAACTTTTACTGATCTCATCCTTTTATTCATAAGTATTTTCCAGAACTTAATTAGTGAAAACTTTGTGAAAGGAATTTAAAAAAAGATATACAATGTCAAAAGAAATATTTTACTGTACTAATTTTCAAACTGTAATATGATTTTTAAATCCATTCTTTAAAAAACATATCACATTAAACATATTAATAATTATTTAAACATTATAATTTATGTTGTAACTAATTAATAAGAGGAAATAATCTTCTCAAGTCTATATGAAACTAAGGATGAACAAACAAAATAAAAAACTATAATGTATTTTATTGCAGAACAAAAAATACAGAAAATATACTGAGTCAATACCCCCTAGCCAAGACCTATGTTTTATATTGTCCTGGTTTATTATTTTGAATTCAACCAATCACAATAATTGTTCAAATTAAATCAAACATTTTCATAAAATGTCAAAGGGCTCTTTAGACTAAAATAGTTATTTTAGTGTAAAGTGGTTAATATTTTAAAATTACAGTGGAACCCCTCATACCTGAACATGTTCTCGGGAAAAAAAAGAAATACCTAGAGATTAAAAAAAAATTAATCACATAAGCTTATTTTTCAAGGTTTAACAAAGTCAGGGGTTTTCGCTTAAAGTCTGTTATCTATTACCATTGAATTTACATACTTCTTAATTATAAAATCAATGCTTTAACTGTTGAAATGAAGAAAATCTTCACACGACCGTAATTCCAAGCCACGTCGGTTGTTATAGATACGCAATTCAGCAGGTAAACGCTCACTAAACTAGACACAGACAGTAGACAGGCGCGATACGCATCCCTGTTAGTAAGGGTAGGGGAAGAATGGTTTATTTTTAGCACAGGCTCGACCCGCCAAGGTCACTGCCCTTATGAACGCACAGCCTGTATAACCCGTCGGTTATCGCGCGAATACAGTGACGAAATAAGTGCGTAGTATTTATTTCCCTGGAAGAACAGGCTTCAGTCCCAATTAGTTCGGATTTGAGGGGTTCCACTAATGAGGAAATACAGAACATATTGTTAAAAAATAAAAGTTATTTATTTCCTTTATTCAATTATATCCTTAACATTATGATTTTTTATTTTATTTGAATGAAAATCCCGAAAGAGCGAGATCAATAAGGCAAATTACAGTTCTGTATTGGTCATTTAACATCGGCAACAGGCTGTCAGAGGAAAAAGAACGAATCAATTTAAAGAATCATGAATCATAGTTTAAAAGATTTTCGTCGTGATTGAAAAATCACAAGTATTCCCATCGCTATTTGAAACACGACTAATACGAGCCTCATACGACTATTTTGTTGCGTCAAAAGGAGGAACGGTTCCCTGATCGCGTAAGCTGCTACACGTGGATACGATAATAAGCCGGGAATGCACAATAATTTAGAGCCGGCAGGGAGATGGCTGGTTGCCTGAAGTCCTGGTGAGGTTGTTTTAAATGATCATTCACCAAAACGCTGTGAGTCAGTCTTACGTTCAGCATTTGCCGTGCATCTGGGCAGTATTGTCATTCTATATTACTTTTAGAATATAAAGCCTTTAACGATCGGGTTTTATTCAATGTTTTCGGCAGGAGTTGTTTCACAGTTATATTTGATGGCAACATAGACTGGATAGTGAATTAATTTTTACTTATTTGTACCGTACCGAACTTGTACCGAAAAAATTCTTGTACCGTACCGAGGTTCGGTACAAGGCTAGAACCGTACCGTACCGATTTTTTCGGTGCACCGCAGACCCCTAGTTAAACTGTTAGTGATCAAGAGTCACTCATTATTTTTATTTCTCTTGGAAAGAGCGTCTTTTATTTTGCATTCAACTACGGCAAAGATTTTTTCCACCAAAATAATCAAACTCTTTTATTTATCGTTTGTAGAAGTTCTTTCCTCATAAACACTGGACTATTTTTTGGGTTATGTTTACATGTTACTCTAAACTCTCAATTGTTTCGTTGAGAGTTTTGTGTTTTGTGCTGCAGTTTTGTTTTACGATCAATTTACTGAACAGTAGTGTAAAAAAGTGAGTCAAAATGGAAGCGAAACGTGGTTACAGTCAAACAAAAGCTTAATGCGATCAAATGTATTGATTATGGTGAATCTGAGGCAAAAAAATTGAATAAACTAAATGTGTGAAAAAGCATTGTTAATGACTGGCGTCAAAATCGAAAATCTTTGATTGACTTTTGTTCATAGATAGAGAGTAACAAAGTTTTATCTGGACAGGGATACTTCAGAAAATCTTCCTATGAATGGTTGATAACGCTTTGTATTAATTTTATAAACGTGCGTATTATTCCTAAAAAATAATCACAGAAGATACTTAAACTCTCTCTCTATTTAAACTCACAGAAGAACTTAAAGTAGGTTGGTTTAGCCGGTCAAAGGCTCGATCCCTAGGTGGTGCTACTGTATGTGGAAACAGTTTTCCTCTTATGGCTTTTACCGAGTTTTATAATATAGATTGATACAATTTATTAAAACGCCACCCTTAAAAAAATTAGTTTCCTTGGTTGTTATGGCCAAGATTTTTCATCTCTTATTAATAAAAGTTTTATGTTTCATAATCTGGAATATAATATAGTTTTTACCTAAAAAAACTGATGATTTGCCAATTAATAATATAAACTAATCTTCTCTAAGAGATTTTTTTTTATATCATGACTATTTTAGTGTTATTAGTTTATATATAAAATCTTTTATATATGTTAATCATATTTGGTTAACTAAATTTGACTTTGGTGCAACATTGAATTCTGACAACACTATACCAAATGTTGTTTTTATAAATTAATTTGACTTATGATGAATAAGCAGAATATTAAAATAATGTTGATTAGTGAAAAAATAACGTTATGATCGTAATAATTAGAATTGTGAATTTTAGTGTAATTTTTACACAAAAACCATTTGAGCCTTATAATAGTAAATTATGAAAAAATATTGAGTGAAAATGAAGGTAAAAATATGACAACTTTTTAATATTATTCCAGACTAGATAGAAAATTTATGTAGAATTTGGATGATCATTAAAATGTGAAAATTAGTTGAGGATGCAGGTCAGCTGTTATTGTGGTATTACTAACATTTATTGTTAAATTAACAATTAGTTGGACTTTTCCAACGCGTCTTGTGTTTGAAATCTACACAACGTCTCGAAACGTGTAGATTTTAAACACAAGACTCGTTGGAAAAGTCCAACTAATTGTTAATTTAATAATTAATAACCAACGCTATCATGAATTTTCAAAACTTTTATTGGTTAAATTAGGATTCAGGTAACTAATACATTTATACGTAATTACTTGTCCAATCCATCCTGTTACTTATAAAATTCCTAATAAATTTTGTTGAAATTTCAGACTCTCGGAAATCAAAAACAGATGATGATGCAATATCCATCAGTGACGATGAATTAGACTCAGGTAGGTTTAATTTGAATTTGCAACATATTTTATCCATTCTTATGAAATCAAGTTCAGAAACCAAAATGGTGTTTAAAAAGTGTTTGAACCTGTTGTATCAATCCTAACTTTCTAGTGTAGACAGCTTGTTATATAAATTTTTTTGCCGATATTTTCCATCTGGATTAGTTGAACAGGGTTTTAAAATGTTTCAGGATCTGAAATCTGATCCCATCCTCAGGTGAGCTAGAACCTAGAACTCATCATTTTGTTAAACACTTTCCATTTGTTCAGAACATGAGGTACTATTACGTTGTAGGTTTCAGCTTATCTGAGGACGGGATTAGATTTCAGATATTGTAACATTGTGAAAATTTGTCTTACTAATTGTAATGGAAAATCTCAAGAAAAAAAATTTCATTGAATTTTTAAGCATATTTATAGTTCAGTGGAATCAGTGTTTATTTTGAAACTAGTTAACTTCTTTTGTGAGTAACCTTTTATGCATAGTTTCATTTTCATTAATGTTGTTAATTTTCAGTTTTTTGTAAAAATATTTTTGTAGGTTCTAAAAAAAGAGTTTCACTTAAAAATTAAGTGCTATTGTTTATTAACTTTTAAAAGTACTATTTAAATACAAATTTATTAATGACTTGTAATCATAATTTTATCCATCCCATTGTTTATATTAAATCAAAAATTAGTACAGTACTAATTGTATCCACTTTTTAAAAATTGATGTATCGATTTCAATAAACTATTGACTTATCACTATCAAGCTTTAAAGAATTGACTTGATGTATTGACTTGTCGGTAACAGGCCCTAAAGAATTGACTTGTTATAGATTCTTATTACTACACCGTGACTCCATTTTATGATCAAGGTAAGCCTCGGCAATTTTGTTGGGGTCATACTAATCATCTCACATCTCGCCACCTTTTTTTCTCAACTCTTGTCTAATTTTTATGTTTCGCTTACAATCATCAAGTTTTTTGTTTGATGAATTTGTGTCCCCTTTATGTTATTCTTGCTATTTTTTACTTACATAATGTGGTAATTAGTTTTATTTACCATGTACTGTCTGGAAATTGTTTTGTGGTTCATTAAATGACCCAAAATTTTATAAGATTGTTTAATGGCATAGCTCTACAGAGGTCCAACACCAGTGGTGTGTATCACAAATAGCTATCACCTGACAATAAATGGGAATATAAACAATGCTTTCAAAAAATTAATTCCTCATAACGGCAGTTTTTAAGTAAGGACCATTGTGTAACATTTTAGAATTAATGTTATTTACAGTTTTGCTTTATAAAAAAACTATCTATTTTCACAATTTTAGAATGACTTTCATGTATAAATATGTATATTGTGCTGTACCCTTTCCTAGTTTGTGTTTTATCCCTTAAAAATTAAGGGCTTATTGTATAAAATGTGGTTAAAAAGAGATGGCATAAAACAAATTTTTACTGTTGTTGAACAATAGATAGCTTAGTGATTTGTTATTGTAATTTTTGTGCCAGACAGATGACTCAAGCATTACATCATATTAATTTTAATATTGAAAATTGTTGATAAAATTTCATGTTTAATTCATGTATTAGTTTTCTATATTACAAAATGGTTCTTTCTCCTAAAATGATCTTTTTAGGACAAAGGTTCAGTTCTGTTATTTCCATTCATTCAGGGGTGCAAAATATGTGTGCTAGTAGTATATGATTGAAGGAAGTGTTTCTCATCAAGTCTTTTAGGGATTAAATACATTTTCTATCTGATTCTAGATCAATAAACACTGTTGGTTTATTCAACAATTTCCAAGTAAATGAGGTGTAAAAATTTATCTTTACTTAGTAATTTTAAACCCAAAAAAATCCTAAAACTGTTTATAAGATTGTTGAAAAAGGTGCCTATTGTATAGAAAAATGTTTCCCCTGATGATTTTATACCAATATGTGAAAAAATAATTACTTTATCAAAGTGTATAAATAAAAACATTGTGATACCCAATGTCTAACAGAAACTATAAAAAACCTTACTGTAGTAGTTGTTATTTTAACTACAAAAGTAACTATTGAGTTCAATAATTGCTCTAAAGCCATTAAATAGGAGTCTCTATAGCGTAACTGAGGTCATATTCTGACAAGGAATACAATTTTAAAACAACAAAATAGATCAGAAACAGAGGTAAATACACTCCACTCGCTTCAGTTTCTAAACAATATCTCTGTCTATGTCATATCCACTTCTTATTTAGAAACAGCTGTAAAAGATCACCAATTTCATGGACAACATGCTCCAATTAGTATCAGTTCTCAACAAACATGTAACATATAGCAACAGATGATGTGTGTTGTTCGAAATCCATCAAACCGCAACATTTTTTTACATGACGAATAGTGTCCGTCAATCCGTGATAAAGGATTAAGTGAAATTTGTTGGTTGTAATTTTTAAATAAACCTAGAATATACCAGTGGAATCATTTAAAATTAATAATTGTATGAATATATTGATCTCGTAAATTAAAATCAAACTCATTTTAAATAATGATTATAAAAATCACAAAAAACAGGCTTTAAGGAATACAATTGCTGCACCCCTGAAATGAGTCATCCTCCATCTTTAAAGCTTTGCTTTGATAACAAAACCTTGCTTATAGTTTAGTCTCATGGCCACTTTTTGCATGACTGTCAGGTATTCAATGTCGTGTATTCATTTTCTCAAATATCTCCATCATTATTGTGTAGCCTATTATTATTAACGGTTTATGTCAGAGTACCACAGTTACGTGGCACTTTTATAGCATAATGTAGGTTATAACAAATTTATGTAATCGATAATTGTCCAGTTTTGGAACTCCTATCTTTGTTGAAAAAACTGTTTTTCAAAAACAAAGTCTTAGTTTTCTTCAAACAATTGATTCTCAAAACAATTGCATTTAAAATATTATTTACCTGAAGTAAGAATGATACAAAGTATATATTTATAATGTAATACTAAACATAATCAAGCATACAAGGAATAGAAAATCTATCCTGAATATAATTACTGATTACTTCAATATTTTTGAAATGTTATTATTAATGCATACATTAAAATATTTTTAGAATCAGTCAAAATTGTATCTCAGAGATAAAGTATCAACCGCCCAACAATTTCAATTTAAGAAATATCATTAGAAAATACAAAAAAACACAAAGTACTTTTTGGGAATTTTCAAAAATGAACTGTTACCTGAAGGTGTTGCAAAACATAGAGGTTGGAGGTTGGATTATATATTTGAAGCTATAATTCTGGTTAATTAGCTACTTCATCTGAGGAACAGTTTTTATTTTGTGTATAAAATTCTTTGCAATAGAAGATCTAAGGATCAAAGAACATTTTGAGTTTAACTCTTGTCTAAAACTTCCAAAGTTGTTAATGTGAGCAGCTTAAAATCTATTAATTAATAGACAATTATTAATTATTAGGTTTAATTATTTAAAAAAGTGTAGAATTATTATTCACTATTTTTTAAATATTTTTTTAAATAATGCATAGTCTTTAACTCTTTGCGCTCGGATGAGTATTTATAACTTGTCCTGTGAACTCGGATGTCCAGCTGTACTGGCCATCACCATTTTCTTGCCGAAGTCGAATTAATTTTTATATGAGCTCTCCTCACCGCTCGGATGGCTAGTGGCACTAGACGAGATTAAATCCGAGTTGCGGTCAGAAGGCCAGCAGTACAGGCCATTAAATGTAACCATCTGTTTCTTTTTTGGATATTATGTGCTAGGTTCGGGATGTGCTGGAATCTTTCGGGAAACTAATGAACTAGCGAATCAGATAAATTCTCGCTTCTAAAACCATACATGTGTTGGAAATTAAGGTTATGCTTAGTATGTTGTTCTGCTGTTCTACTGTTGTGTTTACTGAGATGTGGTGATATTTAATGCTAATAACAGCTGTTTTTTTGTAAATAACTGTACATTTCATTAATACTTCATTATTTATTTTAGAAGTAACCACAGTAGATAATAAACGTAAACATAACAATAAATAATAATTTAAATTCAGATAACTTGAGCCAATTATTGGAGCAGTATGACAAAAATATTTCGTGATATTATTTAATTGTGAAATAGATAATGTTGTATTGACATTATTATTTTCGCTCGTTGTTTGCTTTTTATTTTCCTTTGTCCTTTATTGTCCTTACAAACATTGTTGTAGACAAACCAGGTTTGACACAAAAATAATTCCGAGCTTGTGGGAAATGTTGTCGATCATGGCTGCCGAGCTGACAAAGGAATGTACCGCGGCCAGGACTGCTGGCCACCCGAGTGGCGTGGACAACATTATGGGAAATAATTCCGAGGTGTCAATGAGTTGGCATGGCCAGTGCCACTGGCCAACCGAGCGCAAAGGGTTTGAGAGAAATTTGCACATTGCTCTCTAACTCCTGTGCTTTTTGGGTGTGCTTTGAAAGGCATTGGGGAGATTGCTGGTAATTATTAGAGAATATTCAAATTCACTTCAGTGCCAAAGTTACATGAAGCCTTACCATTACAGTCTAGTGTTTAAATCGATCAGCTGGGCTCCAAAAAAGTTCTTGGATATGTTCCAAGTGTATGGTCCATGGTCAGAGTTGTTATTTTTTTCTAAGAATAAGATGAAGAAGCTTACATATTTGTAAAAGGTCTGAAATCGCTTGTTGTACTTAACTAAGTAATGATAATGTGTTGCTGATGTATTGTTGCTATCTATCATTTTCATTTGTATTTGTTATTTTTATTATATACAAATATTTATTTAGCAGCTGGATAAAATTCTTATTTTTATTTGTAAGTAAATTAATCTCTTACAAGATTTAATATACAGTGTATTTACACTCACACTGCATTTACGTTGAAGACAGTGAATTTACATAAATTTGGTTCTTGGTATTAATAACATATATATATATATATATATATATATATATATATATATATATTAAATTATTTAAAAATTCACAATTTAGGGCTACTTTTAGCAATATAATAAATAATAAAACAATTAGTACCCTTTTAGCGAATTTCCCATAGGGAAGAAGCTATTACCGTAGGTCTCATGGTAAGACTTAAGCCCGGGACCATGTTATTTTTTCTTCTTTAGGTGCCCAGAGTCCAAAAACAATAGTCGTTAAAATTTTTATATATATATATATATGTATATATATATATGTGTCTGTTAGCACGATAACTCTCGTATAAATGGTCCGATCGAGACCAAATTTGGTAGAGACGTGTATTCCTACAAATGCTCGGACGAGTTCGTAAACCAGACATATCGGTCAATGGGAACGGGTAGTTTAGGGGGGTTTTGTACCCCAAAATGGGGTTTTTTGCGTTTTTCACGTGTAATTTTTAAAAATTTCTAATTTTATATTTCACCATTGGAATCAGCTTAAAAACTACACAATTAAGCTCCTTAAAGTTTTTCTCTATCTCCAACGGTTACCGAGATATTAAAAAATCTAAACACAGTACGTTGTATTGTGGGGCTCCAATGTTAATCTTATAGAGGATAGGGAAAAATTAATATTTCCCATATTAATCAATATTTTTTTATGAAACTTGATATTTAGCTTCATGTGATTGAGATCTATCCTTTTATGCTTAAAAATCATAGTTTATGTGTTTTATCATGGCAGCAAACCTGCATACTCTTTTCCCATAATAATCATATAGGGAATAGGCAAACTCCTTTATTTATGGACAGATGTTGATGAAAGTTGGTATGAATGTTAAGATAAAAATTATTTATGGTAGAAATGACTACTTTCAGTGTTTCTCACAGCAGCTAACCTGCACACTCTTTCCCATGTTAAACTTATGGAGAATATAGGCAAATAATTCTCATGGATATGACAGATTTTTATAAAAGTTGTCATATATTATTATTATATTATTGATTTGGAAATTCGCTGAGTACGCAGGTCTGCTGCGACGGGGGTATTTTTATTCTTTATTGGCAACATGTTTCGGCATTCATGCCATTTTCAAGCCATATTTAAATAACCTTAACCTTGTTATTAATAATCAAACTCTTTCATCGCTTATTTTAATTTAACTGCTCATGATGTGATTTAGATGACACAGCAAATGTTAAAATGGTATCTGAACTGAAGGAAGAGTAGTGTTAACTAAAAAAGACTGTATATTATCTTTACTTCGATGATTGTCTTAATAATAAGGAAGATTGATGTATATATTAATATTTAGATGGACTGTGTTAGTTGTTTGCTCCAATTATTATTTAGCAATGTATGAATTTGTACAGTGACTTGGGTAACTGAAAATTTAATATAATACAAAATTGAGTGAATTATTTTTTATAATCACTGTGAAATAAATTTTGTTTTGAACCTAAAAAGTAACAAAATACTTTGCTAAAATATTTATGATATTTCCTAATTAACTTTTCTGTAGTCTATTTTTTTAGGTTTTTAACACTCTTACTTACGTATGTTTTCGTCACTTTTAAAGAACAATATACTTCAGGTTCCATAACATACGCTTTAGGCTTTTATTTTAAAAAATGTCCCTGGGAGAGCCTCCAGACCCCCCCCCCAAGCGTGATCACATCCGTCACTGCTTGTGGCTCTTTAGAAAATTTGATATAAACTTTAGTAATCCTAGTCCTTGGCTTGAATGTAACACAAATTATAATAAAAATTTCTCGCCTAAGGTAATGTTGAATTCTCTGTGTCAAGAGGTAATATGTAGGACTGACGTTTGTCAAGTTTACACATTTTCTCCTTACCTTTGAAAAATGTGTACCAATCGTAACTACTTTCTTACTTTTGCAGTTCGCAAGCCTAAAACCTTCGATGCCAACATCACTGTCAATGAAGGAGAAGATGCGGATTTCAAGTTCCCCTCGGTGCGTGAGCTTTACGGCCCTGAAGAGAACGTCTACATCATGGACGCCAAAACTCACGGCAACATTGGGCGGTATTTGAATGTAAGTTTTTTATTTATATATTCTTTTGCATACAGGAACAATCCAAATTGATAATAAAGCCTTTTTAATAATTAGAGAAACTGAGTTAGTACAGAAATTTAATAAACTTAGGACATTAAGTTTCGATGACTAAATGTGAAGGTTTCCGTGTAACGTAATAATAACATAAAATGGCTCTTAGAATCAATTTTAAGTTCAAGTATACATTTCCTTCTACAGCAGCCTACATTACAGGAAAATTTTAGAAAAGTAAAGTATTTGTTTAGCTGTGTTTTATTATTTTTATAAGAGAGGGATTGTTTCTTTTGAGAATACTATGACAACATCTGTTCTTCAGATATGTGGGTGGGACATATGAAGCAAAGATAGAGGTAAGCCGACACAATATAAGTCACATACACAGTATAGAACCTCCCATGTCCAACTATGACGTGACTGGGCAATGGTAGGAACAACCCGATAGTCGGATATCAAGAGGGAAAAAATAAAATAGAAAACCAGCTATATAGTAGGGGTGTGCGAATATTTGAACTTCGAATATTCGAATATCGCCAATATTTGGTTCGACTCGAGATATCTGACAAAGTTCGGTGTCGGTTGAATATTCGAAGACGATAAATAATATAAAAGTGACGTCTGTCAAAGCAAAGCTGTAGAGTTGCTATTTCAAAGTTCAGAATCAGCATACCATTATGAAGCTAATTCAGTTGAAAACTAAATGTAACCAATGATTTATCATCTGACTACAGACGGGTATGAACGTAACCGATTCTCGATCGATGCCGAACTGACAGCTTTTCTTTCCTTTCTTGCACAGCATAAAAGTAGTACAAAAAAATGTTAAATGTGTAAAATGTTTTGTATTTTCCTAGGCTTGTTATTACCACTGACGGTCACACTAATAAAAATCTAGGTTGCACTTTTAGAGTGAAACATGAAGTTATTATTGTTGCATAAAACATTGTTTCAATATGGTATTAAAAGCTTGGAGGAAACCATTTTTTACAATCAGTAAAATTGTGACCACAGTACAACAGGATGTATTTTGGATAAGAGCAACAGACAATAGAGGCAGTCAGATGGCTGGGTCAATGTTACAAAAACTATGACTAAATGTGGATAGGCAGAAGGGAGAAGGGGTTTGTTTATATTTGAACAAGGTTGTTCCAACTCATTTCTCAGTCAAACATTTTCACTTCTCTGCCACTATCAGTTTAAAGAAGTTATTTATTACGTCTTTACTAAAATAGATACTTTTAGCACACTCAATAAAGGGTTAAAATATTAACTATAAAAATAACTACACTAATAATTTTATAATGTTGTATCTTAATTAATGTTACAATGTGAACTTAATAAGAAACTACTCTTAACTACTCTTAGTTTAGTCTCTCTGAAACTATTCAAAATTTAGCATTATAACAGAAATTGTGCTATGAAACTGTTGTAAATTGTGGATTATTATTAAATTCATTTTATTTAGGATGTGATACAAAACTTTAATTTTAAAATTATTTTTTCCCTCAGTATTTATATTTCAATTTTTATTTCTTCATCAATTTATTATATTTATAGTTTGAGCATAATAACAAACTGTCCATAATTAATATGTAAAATTTTACTTATTTTTCAATATGTATTATTTTTTTAAAAGATTGATTTGTTTAATTGTAACAATGGTTAAATCAGTTTTTGTATTTTTATTTTCTTCCCTTATACATAGAATATGGAGAAAGTATTGTTTTCGTCAAAATTTTCGAATTTGAGTTGAGAGCGGATATATCCGTTTTGGGGTCTTCTGAATCCAAAAAAGTGGGTTTTGACATGATGTCTGTCCATGTCTATCTGTGTGTGTGTGTCTGGATGTGTACAGAGCCACAGCCTACCCCTAATATAGCTTATTAAATAATATTTTGATAAACTTTGAAGAACATGATAGTTTTATTATAGATTGTCTTTTTTAAATTACTTAAGGGGGGAAAATATGTGTCAGTCCACTGATACCGTTTATTAATTTAGAGGATTGAATAGCAAATCATATACACAGGCCCTACATAATTTAAAAGCCATGCAATTACTACATTTTTTAATAAGGCTGTTCACACCCAAGTTTTGAAGATCATATATAAATGGATGAAAGTAAACCCTTACGCTAAAATTCGATATTCGGAATAGTAAAAAAATATTCGATTCGAACTCAAATATCACTATTCGCACTTCCCTACTATATAGTATAGTAATTAATATCAACTATAACCATAGCACATTAACTGAAACATTAAGTTATGTATAGTAACTAAAATTGGCAATATTTATAAGAAATTGTGGAATAATTCTTTCACATTTCGACTGGCTCAGCAAAGTATTGGAAGAGTTGGTTATTTTGACATCAGATAAGGGAGGTTCTACTGTACTGATAAAAACTGATTGTTAACTTTGAGTTCCGAACAAAGGCTAACTAAGGTTTGGAGTTAGTCATGCTACCAACAACGCCACCGACTCCCTTAATGAATACTAATTTTAACCCTTGATCTAATGTAATTAATATTCAATATTTTCCAAAAAAGTCCATTTGAGTATCATGTAACCTTGACATATTACAAATGTCTTGTATACTTCAGGGTTGGTGCCCAAATTAGCAACTGTCAATCTTTAACAATGTTATGTTTTTGCAGCATTCCTGCAGTCCGAACGTGTTTGTTCAGAATGTTTTCGTCGACACTCATGACCTGCGGTTCCCGTGGGTCGCTTTCTTTGCCAACCAGTACATCCCTGCTGGCACCGAGTTGACGTGGGACTACAACTACGATGTGGGCAGTGTGCCCGGCAAGGTGAGTACACAAGCAGAAGTAGCTCCTTCATCTCAGTAACGCATAGGTTTTGTAATAGTTACAATTTAACCTACAAGACAGTGCTCACAGTGTGACATATAAATAAAAAACTGGTGGAAGTAAATTGATCTACGATACTAAAAACTTTAAAGAGATTTCGCGAGGCAGTTTGTATAAAACTTATAAAATATCTTTGTACAGATGAAAAATATCTTGTTATAAATGACAGTTTTTTTGCGAATTGGTAAAACCTCTTACTACTACATTAACCTATGTATTATTTTTCAAAGTTTGTCAAAAGACAAAGGGAGACTGATCTTTACTAATGATTGCCACTATAACAAGATGGCATTTACAATATAGTAATTCAAATACTTTTCCCAGAAATCCAAATTTTTAGTTACAAGTCGTTTGTTTACACCTACTTCAGGTGTATACTGGCTTCGTGTAAGTTTATCAAAGTTAAAAAAGACTATAAAACCTCAGTTACGGCTCGTCGTTAATAATAACATTGGCCGTTTAAAAGTGTTGTGTCCATTCACGTTTGTTATGTGTAAAAGTTTTGTTACTTATATGACCTTCATATAAACAAAGTATATTCTTGTATTACTGATAATGACCTAATGAATTAGTAGGTTGAAATTAGTTTAACTACAATTTGATTACCATAAACATGTTTTTGAAATGCAGGACTTCAAGTTTTTTTCAATCCGGTAGCTTCGTCAAACTATATCTAAACCCTTTATCTTTTAATACTTTTGGCTTTGATGTTCTGTCTGTGACCTTTTACAGGTGATGCTGTGTTACTGCGGAAGCAACCATTGTCGAGGTCGTCTGCTTTAACTGCTAACATGTCAGCCGATTATTTTTGTTCATACGTCAGATTATACCATCCAAAGAAGTTCATCAAACCTACTCCTGCTGTTTGAACATGTCCATAATCAAAGTATTATTTCCTTGTCTAATCTGCTGTACCTTGAGACCTTGTGTATGCTACCAACCTTCTACTCATGTATCGCTGACTTGACTCAGTTATGTATAAGTTGTTTTTACAATTATTTAAGTTTAGAACTTGCAAGTTCCTTCAAAAAGAAAAATTTTCTTAGTAAGAATTTAATTTCATGTAATTAATTGTGTACAATGTTTTGGACAAATTTGATACTTGTAATTTAACTTAGTATTATATTTCTTATCTTTTGAATTAAGGTGATTTTTTATAAATGATTTTTGTTTATTGCAGTGAAACGGTTTTTAATCTGAGTAGTTTTGTATACAACAATTATTTTTGTGGATAAATGATTAAAATAATATTGATGTGATCTCTGAAAACACAGTATTTTTTATTATTTCATATTGCAAAGACTAGCATTAATAGATTAAATATAGAAGTTTTGTAAATAACTAGAATTAAAAATATTATTAAAATAACAAATATGGTATTTCAATTAAACCCTTAAGTTTTTTTTACATATATAGTCAGTATTTTAGTTAAAATATAATTATATAAGGTAATTAATTGCCTAAGGACAATTAATTATTAATTTTACCTTTTCCCAAATATCTTTCTGAATAAATTCCTAAACAGCTCGAGAATTGTAAACTACTAGTTTACCTGTCATGTGTTACTACGATGTACCAAACAGATTAATTAAGTTTAGGTATGTTGGCAAATGCCAAATATGAAACATAATATAATAATTAGTATTAAATTTCTGAAATGGTGAAATATAGAAGAAATTAGTGTATTCATGTGGACTTGAGACATAAAAACATACATTAAAAATTAGACTATAACTTCTTACACTGGGGACCTTTTTTCATTTTACAACCTGGTAAATATATACACTTGCACACACTGCACTCACATATATAAAGCCTACATAGATGGCGTAAAAGAAAAAAAATTCACATTCACAAATTGAGGGCTAATTTTAACATCAACTTTTAAATTTACATGAACAACAAAAAATTTAAAATATTAAACAAGTAAATCAGAATAGAATAGAATGCATTATTTACAGCTTTTGCTTATACATTATATTTGTTACATTGCTATGCACAGAAAACAATGATCATAAGACAGTCTCTCCTGTTGGCAAGTCCACTGGTAGCATCATTTTCCACGACTTAAATAAACAAATAATACCATATTAAAATTAAATTTTAAATTTAATTATTTTACTAAACAAAGCAAAGAATTTTTCTTGTATCTTTAAATTAACAAAATAAAATAACTTCACAAAACTTTTACAATTTACTTAAGCAGTAAACAAACAACAATATATATATACTTTTGGCTTTGATGTTCTGTCTGTGCCCTTTTACAGGTGATGCTGTGTTACTGCGGAAGCAACCATTGTCGAGGTCGTCTGCTTTAACTGCTAACATGTCAGCCGATTATTTTTGTTCATACGTCAGATTATACCATCCAAAGAAGTTCATCAAACCTACTCCTGCTGTTTGAACATGTCCATAATCAAAGTATTATTTCCTTGTCTAATCTGCTGTACCTTGAGACCTTGTGTATGCTACCAACCTTCTACTCATGTATCGCTGACTTGACTCAGTTATGTATAAGTTGTTTTTACAATTATTTAAGTTTAGAACTTGCAAGTTCCTTCAAAAAGAAAAATTTTCTTAGTAAGAATTTAATTTCATGTAATTAATTGTGTACAATGTTTTGGACAAATTTGATACTTGTAATTTAACTTAGTATTATATTTCTTATCTTTTGAATTAAGGTGATTTTTTATAAATGATTTTTGTTTATTGCAGTGAAACGGTTTTTAATCTGAGTAGTTTTGTATACAACAATTATTTTTGTGGATAAATGATTAAAATAATATTGATGTGATCTCTGAAAACACAGTATTTTTTATTATTTCATATTGCAAAGACTAGCATTAATAGATTAAATATAGAAGTTTTGTAAATAACTAGAATTAAAAATATTATTAAAATAACAAATATGGTATTTCAATTAAACCCTTAAGTTTTTTTTACATATATAGTCAGTATTTTAGTTAAAATATAATTATATAAGGTAATTAATTGCCTAAGGACAATTAATTATTAATTTTACCTTTTCCCAAATATCTTTCTGAATAAATTCCTAAACAGCTCGAGAATTGTAAACTACTAGTTTACCTGTCATGTGTTACTACGATGTACCAAACAGATTAATTAAGTTTAGGTATGTTGGCAAATGCCAAATATGAAACATAATATAATAATTAGTATTAAATTTCTGAAATGGTGAAATATAGAAGAAATTAGTGTATTCATGTGGACTTGAGACATAAAAACATACATTAAAAATTAGACTATAACTTCTTACACTGGGGACCTTTTTTCATTTTACAACCTGGTAAATATATACACTTGCACACACTGCACTCACATATATAAAGCCTACATAGATGGCGTAAAAGAAAAAAAATTCACATTCACAAATTGAGGGCTAATTTTAACATCAACTTTTAAATTTACATGAACAACAAAAAATTTAAAATATTAAACAAGTAAATCAGAATAGAATAGAATGCATTATTTACAGCTTTTGCTTATACATTATATTTGTTACATTGCTATGCACAGAAAACAATGATCATAAGACAGTCTCTCCTGTTGGCAAGTCCACTGGTAGCATCATTTTCCACGACTTAAATAAACAAATAATACCATATTAAAATTAAATTTTAAATTTAATTATTTTACTAAACAAAGCAAAGATTTTTTCTTGTATCTTTAAATTAACAAAATAAAATAACTTCACAAAACTTTTACAATTTACTTAAGCAGTAAACAAACAACAATATATATAGAAGAATAAAAATCATTATAAAAATGCAAGGAAATTGGAAACAAACTGTAACATGACTCTAGTTTTGACAACACACTACACAATACAATAAATTGACTTTATTATTTAAAAAAATAAAATTTAATAGATAACAAAAATCAAAAAGTAAATCAAACAAATCCTTAAAAAAATCAAATATCACACATGAAAATTCACATATTCGGGGCTAACTTTAACTCCAACTTTTAATGTTTACACGTTCATGGCTCATGTGGATGCCTTTGCAACCACAGAGTTACTCAATCACCATTGTTAGGAAGCATAATTAATTAATATCCCAATGACGAAACGGCAACTGGATCCAGATTCGACCCTTGCGAGATTCGATCTGGAGACCTTCAGTTTTGAAGGCAGGAACTTAACCACTCTGCCACCAAGCCAGTGTTGGCGGTCCAATGCCACTAATGCTGGTAACTTATTTACTTACTCTTGTGCCATGTAAACCCAAGATGGTTTTTAGCCTCGCCAACAATCCACCTCCATTCTTCTTCTCTTGCTCCCAGTTTTTGCCATGTCCTTCAGGACTTGGTCTCACCGCAGTCTTGGCCTTCCTAAGGGGCTTCTACCATTGGGTCTACTCTTGTAAACCTTTTTAATTAATCTTGAAATGCTAGTAACGACAGGGAAAAATTATAGTGCTAGTTACAAAGTAACTTTGCACGTCTAAGCGTAGATCCCTATACTCGGGTTAGGTTAGGTTCTTTGTATGATTATAAAAGATAGTATCAACCATTTCAGCTACCGATATACTGTTCCTGGATACACTACACTAGTGTTTCTAAGAAAAATTTGGAACTGGAACATACTTTGATGTCATGCCCAGGTGGAAAGTAGGCATTTTTGGCATAAGCAGTTTTTATTTTGACCAATTATACAAATTTTCATCAACATGTATCCGTAAATGAAAGATTTTTTCTCTATATGATTAATATGGGAAAATAGCATGCAGGTTAGCTGGTGCTACAATGGTGATTGAGTAACTCTGTGGTTGCAAAGGCATCCACATGAGCCATGAACGTGTAAACATTAAAAGTTGGAGTTAAAGTTAGCCCCGAATATGTGAATTTTCATGTGTGATATTTGATTTTTTTAAGGATTTGTTTGATTTACTTTTTGATTTTTGTTATCTATTAAATTTTATTTTTTTAAATAATAAAGTCAATTTATTGTATTGTGTAGTGTGTTGTCAAAACTAGAGTCATGTTACAGTTTGTTTCCAATTTCCTTGCATTTTTATAATGATTTTTATTCTTCTATATATATTGTTGTTTGTTTACTGCTTAAGTAAATTGTAAAAGTTTTGTGAAGTTATTTTATTTTGTTAATTTAAAGATACAAGAAAAATTCTTTGCTTTGTTTAGTAAAATAATTAAATTTAAAATTTAATTTTAATATGGTATTATTTGTTTATTTAAGTCGTGGAAAATGATGCTACCAGTGGACTTGCCAACAGGAGAGACTGTCTTATGATCATTGTTTTCTGTGCATAGCAATGTAACAAATATAATGTATAAGCAAAAGCTGTAAATAATGCATTCTATTCTATTCTGATTTACTTGTTTAATATTTTAAATTTTTTGTTGTTCATGTAAATTTAAAAGTTGATGTTAAAATTAGCCCTCAATTTGTGAATGTGAATTTTTTTTCTTTTACGCCATCTATGTAGGCTTTATATATGTGAGTGCAGTGTGTGCAAGTGTATATATTTACCAGGTTGTACAACGATTACCGAGATATGAAAAAATCTAAACACAGTACGTTGTATTGTGGGGCTCCAATGTTAATCTAATGGAGGATAGAGAAAAATTAATATTTCCCATATTAATCAATATTTTTGGATAAAACTTGATATTTAGCTTCATGTGGTTGAGATCTATCCTTTTATGCTTAAAAATCATAGTTTATTGTTTATCATGGCAGCAAACCTGCATACTCTTTTCCCATATTAATCATATAGGGAATAGGCAAACTCCTTTATTTATGGACAGATGTTGATGAAACTTGGTATAATTGGTCAAAATAAAAATTATTTATGGTAGAAATGACTACTTTCAGTGTTCCTCACAGCAGCTAACCTTCACACTCTTTCCCATGTTAATCTTATGGAGAATAGGCAAATAATTCTCATGTTTATGGATATAATTTTATAAAAATTGTCATATTTCATTATTATTATAATTATATTATTGATTTTAGAAATTCGCTGAGTACGCAGATCTGCTGCGACGGGGGTATTGTTGACTCTCAGGAGTGCTTAATTCCATTGAATTTCAATCATTTATGGTGACAATCTACTTAAAAACGTTTCATTGGTGTATTGATGGAATTAGGATCTTCTAACATTACGTGTTTACCATTTGTATTGCTTGGCCCGGCTGGTATTGTTGTAGCAACCAAACCCTTCCAGTAATCTCATATTGTTTTATAAGGAGACCCTCTTCCCAAAAACTCAGGCACAATACCTGGCCGAATACTTCTTCTCTACCAACCTTAAAAGATGAAAAGGTGTCATATCTTGATTGACTTGTCCACACATTAAACTGCTAATATTACTATCCTTCAGATAGTTTTCAATATCTCCTTTTGTTGTAAGAGATTGAAGAGAGACAAAAGCCATTTCCGCTTACCTGCTGCCCTGAGTTTTGGATCACCTGTTACCGATACAGTTAAATAAAAAAAGAAAGTATAATTACTCTTTTATTCTTGCTCTTTTCAGAACCAACATTTTCAAAGGATTTCAATCCTTTGCCATTTTTTGGTAGACAACAGTTTTAAATCCAGCTGCAAAGGAAACATTACACGGGAGTCCCATTAGACTGAAGTACTTCATTCGTTGAAGACGGCAGAGTTAAGTCAGATAATTTGCTGTAGTCCTGCATCAGTTCACTATTTACATTTTTTGAGAAAGGAACTGTTTGAAACTACTTGAGAATAGGTTAGTTCATTTGCATAATTCATATTCAAAGGATCAGCCCCAAGAATTCTCGTCACCATTCGCTGCCACTCTCACAGCTGCTAAAAGTTGTCCTTTCGTTATCTGTGGAATCACACAGAATCTTGCTGTAGCCTATAAAAAAAATCACAGCTTCGTCACATTTGAAAGATGAGTAGATTTTGGATTATTAGGTACAACTTTGAATGTAGATAATACTCAAAGTTCAGCTAACTCATATTTTGACCTCCTCATATTGCTCAAATAAACAATCAAGCCTTTCGTACATATGAAAAATGGATAAACTAAATTTAATAAATGAATGGTTTAAATACCTCAACTGTCAATGTGATCCTTAAGCGGTGGTTATTTTCAACTCACTACTGCAGTTTCGACACCACGTGGGGTCTTCATCTGGTGAACTTGAGGGCGTCAATTTTGTCCAGAGGACGTCGTCATTAATAATAAAATAAAAACTCTGAGAGCACAGACACAAAACGAGACGAAAAGTACATTAAAACAACACATTTTAGAGATTTGGCCGGTACCGGGATTATCACGCGACACGTGATGGAAGAGAAGCTAGCCCGGACTGGCGTTATCGCCGTTATCAGGGCTGTGTGTGGTCCTTTGTTGTCCCCCTCCCCTATCAATTGTTGACATTTGTTGGGCTGACCATTCAGTTAATTTTATTGCCGATTCATAAACTAAGTTGGATTTAAAGCCTCTTTGTTCATTTAATACATTATTTGGTTCTTTTTTGACTGCCTTATATATCTCAAATTCCTCCATAGTGTCCATGAATCGGCCTTTATTGCATAGGTGGAGAATTTCGAGATTATCATGAATGTTGGAGTAATCATGATTATTGTCTATTAAATGATTGAAACTGCAGTAGTGAGTTGAAAATAACCACAGCTTAAGGATCACATTGACAGTTGAGGTATTTAAACCATTCATTTATTATAAATGTGTAATTCGGAGGCTAACAACATGAAACTAAATTTATTCCTCATAAGGTAAAAGAATAAAATTTATGTTTTTTCCCAAATTTGAAACCAATGTTGATTGAACAATGGTATTGGAATAAACAAAACACATATTAACATTAAAATAAACCCCAGGCTTCAATTGTTGTGTACAAATAATGAATAATATAGACGGTAAATATTTAAACAACTAGTTATGGGTCTTGGAATAAATAAAACATTCTGAAGGAAAGATACAAATTTATTACAGTTTTCATTTTAAGTCTACGGACCCATCGGCAAAGGAAGCCTCTTGTAGTCAACCTTCTCCAGCTGTACAAGAGGTCGGAGCTGTTCAGCGAATAGTCTCATGTCCTCGGCAATGGCGTCCTGCCCTAGGGGCGCCAACACACTCAACTCCACCAAATACGACTGAGAGATCGGCTCCATGCTCTCAGGAGGTTTGGGCTGCACCATCTGTTAAACATCATATCAGTTTGACCATGGGTGGCATGGTCAAACCCATGAGTTCCAGACTTAAGTCAGGAACTATAATAATTTTTTATTTTGAGGTCCCTAGAGACTATACACAATAGTCTTTCAAATTTATAAAACTATAACTTTTGTTTACTATTTTTATTATATTAAACAACATAACTCTTGTAAAAACAATCTAATCAAGACTATTGTAAAAGTCATTTTCTATCCTCCCACTCTTTAAGATATAAATTAATCTTAATAGAATAAAATTTTTTTTAATGGAAAACAAATACAGTAGAACCTCTTAAACTTGATTTCCGAAAACTCGACATTCCGTAAAACTCGACAGGATTGGTGAATTAATATTTTTTTCACTGCCCATAACCTAAAACAGTACATAGGCTGCCCGAGAGTGCTAGAGACTCAGACTAGGTTTTGGGTTTTCCAAAGTCGTTCAATGCACCCTTTTACTTGCCTAGCTAGGGCGGGCTATTGCACACGTTTGGGATTTTCTGTGGCCCACATTCCTTATTATGAGGCCGTGCATTGACCTGGAATTCCTGGGCAGGTCATAAACTACCTTCCCTTCATTGTCATCACTGGGCATTCAGCTTAGTTTAAATGTATAATTTTTACACAATAAATGTACCGTTATAACACATTCACTGCGGGCGGCAACAACCACTGCTGCGCCGGCCTCTCCCCTGGTGTGCATGGCAATGATCGCTGGCGCCATTCCATTGTGGCTTAATACGTCAGTGAGCAACTTCTGCAGTGCCTGTTTTTGTTATTGAGCTTGCACGTGGGGATGTTCATTTCTTTCATTTTTGGCGCTGTTAGTTTTTGATTCACATGTTTCTATAAAAATATATGTTTATTTAAACATTGTGGATGGAATTTCTTCACTGTTTTCCATAAAATGGTGAGTAAAAACATAAAAAATTAGCATAGGCCTATAATCTATTGCATGAATTTTTGCATTGAACATGTTTTAACCCATTCCCGTCTAATGACGTACATTGTACGTCAGCGTATTTCGCTAGACAGATGTCTAATGACGTGCGTCCCGCGGCGCGGGCCGCGGGGTGGTTATGAGCAATGTACGTTGCCTGCTTATATCTCGACGTAGTTCTTTTTTCCGCCGTTAGGGGTTCTAGTTCATTTCTCATCCGATAGATGGTGTTGGCGTCCTCTTTTATCATCTTATTTAGTGTCAAATGTTCCGTATTAACAGTAAATTATTTTCTTGTTCGCACAATTCATTTAGCGATTGTATTTATTGATGATAATACAGTTATAATGATTATTATTTAAAGATTTATCATTAACTATTTATTACTTCAGGTAACTAGAAGTAGATCTGCCAAGTAAAATAAAGGAATCTTTTGAAAATAAAGTAAAATTTGACAAAACAAAAATACCTACTTGTTTCTAAGTCTACTGCTTGGAATTGGTTGAAAAAGTGCAGTAATAATTTTTTTTCTTGCTAAAAGTGATTGTATACGCAGTTAAAGAGTATATGGGACAGAGCAAAGAAATCAAAACATATAATTCATGAAGTTACTGTTAATTCTTTCACGCTAATAGTGACATGCGGTCTTAGTGAACGAGGCTTGATTTTCGTTCAGCCCGGGTGGCCACAACGTCGACCGTTCTGCCAGACAGGAATGGGTTAATACTCTAAATAACAGTTTTTATTCAACCCTTTGTTATTTTTGTATAAGTTCCCTAAATATCGACAACCTTAAAGTCCACATTGTGTCGAGTTTGAAGGTTCTACTGTATGTCCATTTCATATTAACCATAATTAACTATTTGTATGGGCTATACCGGATAGTGCTTTTGTGATCATTCGTAAGGCTACTTATTTTTATAGGTTAGAATTTAAACATCCTCTTTTTATGGAATTTCCCAAAGGGAAAAATTATTACTGTTCATCTCATGGCAAAAATTAAGCCCAGGACCTTGTTACTTTTTTGTTTTGAGGTGCTCAGAGAACAAAAATCATGAAAATTGTATATAAATAAAAAAAATTTCATTACTGAGTACCCTTTTTTATTTGTCAGAAATTATTTTATTTAAAAAATACAGAACATGTTAAAAACTAAGTCCATTATCAAGTGGTGTTTGTATTTTCTAAAGAAAACTCTCTTATTTACTAGGATATTGATCAAACCTGTTATATATTACTATTGATTTGGTAATTCGATGAGTACGCAGGTCTGCTACAACAGGGGGTAATTTTAACGAACAATATACTCCTCCCTTGGATCTATGACTGTATGTATTTGATAAATCTTGGGAGTTAAAACTGTGACCTAATATATTAATTTGTCGACGATTAGAGCAAAACCAATAATTTTTTTAGTCGGGTGGCAGCATTGTGCTCACTCTCGTCTTGGTCAACAGTACACAATATCACACCTTGAATATTTTAGAGACCGTGATCTTCATCCGTCCTTTACGGAACATGTAGCCACGGGCAGTGTACTCAAAGTCAAGCCGACATCCCAACTCCGTCAGAAACTCGACCACAGTGCTACTGGTCCCGATGTCAATGCTGTTACGGACAATCGTAGGACGAGATTTGTCACCTGCCAAAAGTCATACTTTTAATTCCTATTTGTAACTTAAACATTCAGTTTTTTTAATGTAAATTATTAAGTAATCACTTGAAAACAAGATGAAGAATTTTTCCACCTCCAGGAACGTTGTGTAGTTAAAAACACAGACACGTTGGAAAAGTCCAATGAAAAATTTTGAATAATTAATAACCAACGCCATTATGAATTCTAAAGATTCTGCAGAAGATACAGTTGCTGTAAATGTCCTAGGGTCCAATGTTTACAGTTTCTAATTTCACCATCTGATTACACTACTTTTTAAAGTTTAGGATGAAGAAGAAAGAAAGTTCATTTTTACAGATAAACTGCTGGATCAAATTAATAATGTTTAAAATGGTATATTTTAAGTTTTCTCCCTATGCCTGTCCCTATTGTCTCTATTATGTTAGGCAATTCCTTTCCCAATATCACTTAACAGGTAATACTTTGTCATGTTGTAGACACTCATGTTCATTAATGGACGAGATCGTGTTTAGTATAAAATACTATTAATAAATACCTCTTTTGATGCGAATAGTATTTTACCTCAAATAAAGAATTTTTTCTTAATACAATTTTCATGTTTTAGAATACTGTATTTATTTCATGCCAATGAGAAAAGGTAATCTCTCTCTCAAATTTTTTTTTCCAATGGGAAGGACAGGTACTATAGTTAGTGTATATACAAAAAAAGGACACTTTTATGAAGAAGTGTTAAAAGAAATAGCTGATAACTACCTGTTCCCAGCTCAGGCTGGCCGATATACCGCAACTGCCATGGCATTTCTGGGTAGTCCATTGCTCTCCTGACCCTCAACATCAAGCTTGCCTGAAGTTGTGCCGTGTTACCTCCTATAATAAAAAAATGTTCAATCACAAATATCACTTCGGAGTAATAATGGTTAGTCATAATGGTTCAATTACTAATGGTTATAAAACCAAAATGATTGAAAGTCTGATAGATAAGTAACAAGTAACAATCCTTTATTAATTTAGACAAGTAAAAAATACTTTACTCGCTCACACTGAGCGAAATGTTATAGTACATCCTAAAAAGAGAAATACATAAGAATAAAACAGTCTTGTATTCTTGACTACTAAAAACGTCCACATTTCTAAAAAGTTTCCACAGTAAAAAAACAGATAAAATGAACTTTGTAGTAAAATGTAATCCTTATTTATTTTAAATACTCAAGTGGAAAGAAAATTACACTCACAAATAGATCCATGGATTATAAGTTAATAAATAATAAAAAACAGAGTTAGTTAATACATTTCAAAGTAATGCCAAAAATAGCTATAGGTAAGTGAAGTGAAAAATATTTTTACAAAAACCTAAACATTATTGTTAGTTGTAACAAGCTGTATTTTATATCATTGTGCTGTAGGAGGGGGGCAAAAGGGGCAGGGGTCATATGGCAGCTTGTCATATGACTGTGGGCGGATAAAAATGTAAATCCGGCCCTGCTTATATAAATAACACATGTTTTTACAAGCAGTTTATTTTCGATTTCATATGTTTTAACAAAAAAAACAAATATTAACATATCTGTCCGTTATATTACAGAACTCTCAACAAGGTCATTTTATAACAAGACTCCGTGACACACTGAAAAATTCCTTCACTGAGTAGGGGCACTTTAGAGCAACCAAATTTTTAATAATGAGCTCCAAAAATAACTTTTTGAAAAATTTTTTTAAATACATGTGTGGTCTATTAAAGTGGTTTAGTAGAAATAAATAACCCCTTTAGAATGTATTCTTAATAAATTACCAAATTATTTTATAGTGTTTAGTGAATGTGCTAACTTATTTATGATTTTTTTAAAAAAAATACTTATTAATATACACACCTAAATTACTATTTAGGTCACGAATAGTGGATAGTTATTGTGAGTGTTGTCAGTGGATGGAATTCTTTCTGAAGAAACCCTTTGAATCTATTGACGATCCCCAAAAACCTGCTTATTTCATCCTGTAAACATAACATAATAATTGTGGTTGGTTTCAATATTAAACAGGTCCCTTAATGCAAACGTGAGGGAGGATATTAACAATTCAATGTCTTTGAAACAGAGTCCCTTCTCTAGTAACAGCCAAAAACAGAATCTGAATATAACTCATTTACATCGAAACTCATCTCATGACTTAAAATAACCTACCTTAGGTCACTTCAGAAAGGTAATAAACATTTATCTTATTAACTTAAAAAATACCCCTGCAGCAGTAGACTTTCCAAATCAATAATATAATTAATAATAGATGACAAGTTGGTATCTGTCGATAAACATGAGATTTTTTGCATCATTCTCCAAAAATAAGAAGGGGGTATAGAGCTGAGGAACACTGAAAGGAAACCATAATTGTCCTCAAAAAATTTATAAAACCAACTTTCATCAACAGCAATTCATAAATAAAGCAGTTAGGCCCATATGATTATTATGGAAGGTATGATTAATACAAAAACTATGATTTTTAAGCATAAATGGACCAACCAGATGAAGCTAAATATCAAGTTTTAAAAAAAATATCATTAATGGGAATTAAAATTTTTCCCTATCCTCCATAAGACTAACATGGAGTCAAAATACAACGTACTGTTAAGTGTAACCGTTGGAATAGATAAAACGAAAGGATAGTAAAATTTAGTTTTTAACTTTTTAGTTAAAATAAAAAATTTTAGATTAAAAATTTTAAAATTTATTAATGAAACACAAAAAACTCCATTTTGAACAAAACCCCCACCAATACACTACCCATCACTATTGAGTTTTTCAATTTTGATATTACATGAAGAACCTCTGCTTTATTTGTTAATAATACATTATAATTTCTAATACAACATATTTTATACATAATATAAATAAACAATGTATTGTCTTGCCCCAAAGAATAAAAAATACATTCCCTTAACTCTTGTCTTTTTTAAGCTAGACATAATGGATAATTTCTTAAAAACTCATATGGTTTCATAGTTCTAAATGTAAATTAAATAAATAAATAGTTTTTTTTTTTTTGTTGTTTATTTCGATTTTGTTTACCATAAAAAAGTATCTTGCTTCTTAATAGTGAATCATAAAACCCAAAGGGCCAGTTTACTGCTTATGAAGAATCTGAAGAATTAAGAATTCTATCTAAATTGGCTTTTATTTTTCTCACCTTGCATCGAATGAATGGGGTAGACAACAAACGGAGTCAAGATCCAAAAAAAACACTTTTGAAAACGTTTCTTTTTTAATATCTGAGGGGTCATTAGTTGAAGTCCATGCAAATGTTGGTAATTTGTTTTAATTAAACTAGTTTTTTGTATTGTTTAATGAATAATTACCTAAACTTTTATTGATTTTATACATTAAAAAAAAAATACATTAAAATTTTTTTACCTATAACCAGTACTGAACCAAATTATATATGTGTTTGAGTATAAACTTTGTAATTAACACCCCATGTACACCAAACTAAAAGATACAAATTTCTGTTGAATACTGAAAATTGATTTCATTAAAGTACTTCCTTTTAGGTGGGTACTGTTGTTAAGGAACTGATTTTCGTAAATAAAGATGAAAATTTACTTTTTTTTTTTTGTTAAAATACTATTGTCAATTTCAAAATGTAATAATTTTTTTTATTAAAAAATATTAAAGGTATAATTTCAAACAAATTATTAATAAAATTATTAATTTGCCATCAATTTCAAAAATTTTTTAGATTTAAAAGCCCATAACTTTTGAACTATTAGTTTTAAAAATCAGGGGGGTGTCATTTTTGGACATTTAGCATTTTAATAAAAATTATAAAAAGAAAACAAAATTTATAGGGTTAGGGTATTGCCAAGTATTAAAAAATATAGGTATTTCAGTAAAAAATCAAACGATAGATTTTTTGTAAAGACAGACAGACAGTCTAAAAAACATTTTTTTTATTCAGAGAATCTTAAAATGGATACACCGTATATGTTTTGAGGGAATATCTCTCAACTCAAATTCAAACATTTTGACAAAAAAGATTTCTTCATATACTATGTATAATGGGAGAAAGTAAAGACTAAATTCAACATAAAAAGGCCAAAGATTATTTTTAAATTCGGGGGAAAACAGATTTACTTACTGAGAGTAAAACACATTTCATGGTCATGAAACGTTTCTGGTCCAGAGTCAACGTTATCACAAAGACCACGAAGTCGATGAAGTAGAACTTCAACAGCTGAATCTAAGACACTGCCTTGTAGTAGGTATTCCTGATTAGGTATAATGTTTCCTTTCAAAGCAGCTGTTAAATTATCCAAGGCTGTTGGCGGCTGTGCCATATTCCAGTCCTGAAATTGAACAGCCAGTATAATATAGTATTGATTTAAAATCAAAACACATTGTGTAAATTGTAGAATATGTCCTTTATCTTATGATTAAGTACAACAGGTTGATCTCTGTTTCCCAACATCAATGTCATGACTTTGGGCTGACGTGGACAACAAAAAAACATAACATAAAACAATATAATGAAAAAAAATATAAAGGTTTTAAGAGAATAGAACTTTTATGAACAATTTAATAAATGAGTTTGACTATTTTGGTGGAAAAAATCATTGCCAAATGCAAAATCATTGTTCAATGCAAAAAATACACACCCTCTTTCCAGCAGAGTTAAAAAAAATGTGTGGTTCTTCATCACCAACAGTATGACGTGATCATTGATCTCATAACTAGAGATGGGACGTTACTAAAAACCTTGTACGATAACCTTTAGTTTGTCCCTTTAGGTTAGGTGAGCGGTTTTATTTTTTGGTGAAATCCGCCCTTTAAAAATAGTACTCAGTAGCTCAAGTGAGTATTAATCTTCAAAAACCGTGAGAGCAATTGAGTAGCGGAAGCTTATGTATTCGTAAGCCGAGGGAAATATATTTTGATATCTCTTCTAAGAAGCAGCTGAATTTTCCAAGGACTGGGAAAAACAAGGCTGGTTATAAGGGATTCTACTGCACATTCACAGTGCGGCTTAATACCACAAAGGGATACTACATATCTGCTGAATGTCATCAGCTCCCACTAGGTCTTATGCAGTCAGTATATTGTTCAGATAATCATTCAATGTCAACTTCAAAAACAGAGTAAGTTATACTCAGCTGTAACATAACAAGATTAGTACATAATCCGGACTAAATCGGTAAAAAGCTAGGTTCACCTGAGGACACTGGATCAGATTCCAGATCTTGGAACGTCATGAAACTTTTACTCACCGTGATGGCAAATGTCTGCAATAAAAATCTAAATATCTTAATAGATCTTAAGGCTGGCTGCACACTGATGCAGCATTTCACCTGAAGCAAGTGTTGCGAGGCAAAATGTTTCGCTGGGTTCTAGCGCCCAGTGTATTTCAATGCAAGGCGCTTCGCAACGTTTGCTTCATGAGTGTGCGGGCTCATTGAAATACACGGGACGCTAGAGCCCAGTGAAACATTTTGCCTCGCAATACTTGCTTCAGGTGAAATGCTACATCAGTGTGCGGCCGTCCTTGGAGTGCAGTAAGCACAACTTAAAAGGCTATATTTAACAATAAATTAGGGCCTAAGTGATTTCTATATTTAGTATTTTTGTTGTTGTTATAATACCTGAGTATTAGAACACGTTATACTCACTGGTATTAGCAAAATGTCTTTTTAATAATGTCCTGTGTTTTAAATAATTAATTGGAAAATGTTAAATTAATTTATAAAAAAGGCTATAGTTTGAGAGTTTTAAATTTTTTTTATTGTGAGATTAGTTCATTTTAGTTAACCTTGAAGTAGATGCGCCATCATGTATAACACATTAGTGTTCCTATTGTAGCCCATGTACATTATATTTTATAAATGTTACATTTTGAATTTTTTCAAATCGTACTTTTAGTACTAACTCGTGTAGGTGATTGGTCTTTATAAAAATAAATAACTAGATTTTACAGGATATCTTTTTAAAACAAAAAAATATTTTGTATTTTTTCTGTTTTCTAGTTTTTCAGTGTATAAACACTGAAAAACTACAAACTTTGATAGCTCAAAACTAAAAAAACTTGAAATTGATGTATAAAACAAAGTTATTACTTTTGATAGTACACTTGTTAAATTTACAACTGATTACAAAAAACCCTTATTTTAATACATTAGGCTCAAAAGTTTTAATTCGTTTGTAAAAAAAATAAATCATTAACCATTTCTCTTATAAACTATAAATAAATAAATAAAATTAAATGTATTAATACAGCTTCTTGACAAAGGAGACCCTACACATTAGTTAGGCTACCATTGTACACATTTAAAGCATTGATGTTGAGTGAAAAAACATGCCCATTTGACATGTTCTAGTATTTCTTTATGCATAGTATTTTACACACATTTTGAAGATATCAAATCTTGCTTTTGTATGGTTTTAGAAGGTGACGATTTTAGGTTTTCTCAAATTCCCTGTTGTTTCATAATTCTTGTGATAATCATGCTTAGCTTAACTAAGCTAAAAATGATTACCTTAACTCAATTAACTTAATCGAATATCAGTTCGTCCAAACTAATAGCGTCAGACAACAAACGATGTTCTTCGCTACTCATAACACTTTAAGTCGCACGGGCTACAGTTGTGGCCCAAACAACTTTAACAGAAAAACAACACGGACATGATCAGTCTGTCAAGGCTAAAAACACAGTAAGTATGACGAAAGGACTTCAAACAGCAGCTACCTGTGTGCTGCCCTTACTAGAACAATACATAATGGAATGAAAGGAAAACCAAAAACACTGGACTACAACTGAAGGCTGCACACCTACTGCAGGGTTAATCGTATATAGTTGAAATAATATAAAATAAAATAAAAACAGTCAATCAAAAGTGGTATAGTAGTCTATAATTTTGTTCAAAATTCGTGAAATATAAATCGTTAACAGGCATTTAAATACCCCCGTCGCAGCAGACCTGCGTACTCAGCGAATTTCCAAATCATTAACATAATAATAATAATATATGACTAGTTTGATCATTATCTGTCAATAAATATGAGTAGCCTATTATTTGCCTACTCTCCATAAACATGGGAAAGAGTATGCAGGTTTGCTGCCATGAGGAACGCTGAAAGTAGGTGTTTGTAGCGTAAACAATAAATTTGTTGAGCATTTATATCAACTTTCATCAACAGCTGTCCATAAAAAAAGGAGTTTGTCTATTCCCTATATGATTAATATGGGAAAAGAGTATGCAGGTTTGCTGCCATGATAAACACATATACTATGATTTTTAAGCATAAATGGATAGATCTCAACCAGATGAAGCTAAATATTAAGTTTTATCCAAAAATATTGATTAATATGGGAAATATTAATTTTTCCCTATCCTCCATAAGATTAACATTGGAGCCTCACAATACAAAGTACTGTGTTTAGATTTTGTAATATCTCGGTAACCGTTGAAGATAGAGAAAAACTTTAAGGAACTTAATTGTGTAGTTTTTTAGGCTTATTCCAATGGTGAAATATAAAATTAGAAATTTTTAAAAACTACATGTGAAAAACGCAAAAAAACCCATTTTGGGGTACAAAACCCCCCCAAACTACCCGTTCCCATTGACCGATATGTCTGGTTAACGAACTCGTCCGAGCATGTGTAGGAATACACGTCTCTACCAAATTTTGTCTCGATCGGACCATTTTTACGAGAGTTATCGTGCTAACAGACACATATATATATATATATATATATATGTGTGTCTATACATATTTACATATGATATATATATATATATATATATATATATATATATACATATATACATATATATTATATTGAAATAATTCGACCAAGTACCCTTAAAAAACATTTATATATATATATATAAATTTTAACGACTATTGTTTTTGGACTCTGGGCACCTAAAGAAGAAAAAATAACATGGTCCCGGGCTTAAGTCTCACCATGAGACCTACGGTAATAGCTTCTTCCCTATGGGAAATTCGCTAATATATATATATATATATATAAATTTTAACGACTATTGTTTTTGGTCTCTAGGCACCTAAAGAAGAAAAAATAACATGGTCCCGGGCTTAAGTCTTGCCATGAGACCTACGGTAATAGCTTCTTCCCTATGGGAAATTCGCTAAAAGGTGAGCGAGGTGCTCACCCTTCGACCATTCACAGAACACATGTGACCTCAACCAACTGAAGGGAATTCCACAGTGCTCAGTCCTCGGATCCCAATTTTTCCTGATATATATATAAACTCATTTCCATCATTACTTCCAATAGTTCACACCCATATGCCACTACTACAATATCAGATCAGGCTCAAACTCTCAAACCTCAATATAACAGTCTAAACTTAGGGTATATCTGAATATATCACTGGAGATGATAAGCCAACTCTAGAATTTGAATGTTGACTACTGTACCATAAAAAAGAGTAGATGTGTAAAAGTGTCACATCAGTACACAGCTCTCAAATTTGATAGGCTGCTATGTGTGACAAACTTATATATCTCTTTTTATTTAAATAAATGACGAACAAACAACAAAAATAAACTTTTTCATTATACAGTACATCTAAACATTTATAAAACAAATTATGTTTAAAAATATTTCAGAATTTGGCTTAAACATATGAAATACATTGATCAGCATTCAACTGTTAAGGGTATATACATGCCTTACTCTGTATTATAGACCCTAAATGTGTTTTATTTAGATAAATACTGTATCTACATGCAGTCAATAAAAATGCTTAGCCTATTTAATTGATTGCAAGTTTTGATATACTAAGGTTAAGACAACTATAAAACTACAAATTTTTTAGATTTTGAAATCTTCCTTATACCTTAGTATCCATTCTGAGTTTAAATATACACCCTTTTCAACAAATCTTCACAATATAACAAAAATTGTACGAAACTAGACACAGGATAGTCATTTTAGACTCTGCCATTAAATTTGTTTACAAGTTCATAATATGTTAATATGTTTGACAATTCACAGACAACAAAATACATAACCTATCACTATCAACCTATTAAGTATATTTAATTTTTCAATCACTTGACTTGAAACAGCCAAATTTACCAACAATTTTCCCATAAACTGTTATCAGTGCCCACAAAAATGCTACTAATTCCCACAATTATCTCCCTAAGGTTTATATGAACAATAGTGGTATGTATTAATAAGTGGTATATTGTGCTTTGTACTTGTTTTAAAGCACAGAGTATTAGGGTATGCATTACACGAGTATCTACTCATGTATTTTATGACTGTAAACCGTATTAGCAAAATACAGTTCTATAAATTCTTTTTGCGCACTATTTACTGAAAATATTTTTTTCAAGAATTGGAAAGTTGTTTTTGGCATGGAAATGTCTTAGTTAGGTCTGGGGGGGCGGTTAACACTCCGGTGCCGGTGCTCGCGTGGTGTACTGAAACGAGAGCGGTCGCGTGGAGTGCCCCTGCACTCCATTTGTTTTTTATGTTTCTCTTAATTAGTATGAATTATCTTTACAATGTATTGGCATTTTATGTTAAATATAAACATATAACACATAACTGATGTGATTGGTGATGTTATAAAACCCATAATTTAGACCAAAAAATTATTTTGCAAATTTTACAATACACAATAAATAAATATTGGTGCCTAGAAACATTTATTTAAAAAAATGGTTAGGAATGATTTTTTAAACAACGCAATTGAAGCCCAAAACCAACTATGACAACATACTTCGACAAATGAACCTAATTAGCACATTCTACACACACACTTTTCAAATTATCAAGGTAGACCCACCACTTGTTACACTTAAAAATTTAGCAAATTTTCCAAAAAAAAAATATCGCTCTATTGAAGAATTATTTGTAAAATTGTTAGGAATAATTATTTTAACAACGCAATATTATCTATTTAAAGTTATCAGGGTCTTCATCACCGATGACACTCTCATCTTCCGTTTTGGCTAGCCAACACCATAACAACTGTTCTTGGTTGTCCATTGACCATTCATTATTCAATACATGTACACAGTATAAAGTTTTCATATAAAAATAATGTTAACTACGTGAAATAAAATCCACAACATATGGATAAAAGTGGAAAAGTGGAAAAAACGGAACACGGATACTCGCGTGGAGTGCACCGCCTGCACTCCATTACTGCGGCACCTTTTATTGAGAAAAAAATCAATAAAAATTTGTTTAGCCCGAATTGGTTTCTGTCACTGTACTGACAGGTTCCAGGATTGTCAAAGGGAAGGTAGATGACTGCTCAAAGTCACACATGCAGTCAACTGCGTTTTATGAACAAAACAACATGACTGGAGTGCTATAGCTGTTCCAAAATCAGAAAATGTAAATTTAATTCCTATTTTTGTTCTTAAAATGAGTACAATTTATAGAACTATTTAAATGACATCTAATAATAAAACATTTATGCTGTACAGTAAAATAATAAACAATATAATTGCCATTTTTGGGTGAGAAAGGAAACTGAGAAGGTGGAAATTGTCCCCGCTGAACCGACCATGGATTTTGTCCAGAGAGATTAAACACATTATTGCCATTTTTTGGTGGGAAAGAGGACTGAGCAGAAAGTGGAAATTGTCCCCCGGGAGACCTCCAAGCATTTTGTCCGGAGGGATTAAACATATTATTACCACTTGTCGGTGAGAAACGAGATTGAGAAGATAGAAATTACCCGCCGGGAGGTAGCCACGAATTTTGTGTTCCTGGAAATCGTTCACACCAGGTACTGCCCAATCATTTTCTCTGAAAGGATTCGATGCATTGTTTGGATCAGTTTTATTTCCTATACCTAAAACATTATTTCCACCAGCCCAACACCACAGTTTATGGGTTTTTAGTGAAAACTGCATCTATCAGAGAATCGAAGAGTCTAGTAGTCAATGGTCATTACAGTTCTCTGAATACTTGTTCCCGTCTCCTGTGCCATGTCAAGTCCAGTTCCATAGGAGGATAGCAAGGTATTAAAGTATCTATATATGTAGTTTATTAAGGCGTCAATTTCATCAACAATTGTTGATATCGCATCTTGTTTATACTATTTCTCCATTTAGAACTATGTACCTAATATTTTATTTAAGTTTTAGTTTTGGCTGTGCGTCAATACGTCTATGGGATCAATTTTCAACACATGGATTCTTCAAACAGTAATACCATAGATGATAGAAGAACTTCTATTTATAAACAATGATACAACATGGTTTTACTTATGTCCACCAGAGGGCAGCACAAACTGGAGCTCCCTGGAAAATAGTTGCCGATAGATGCCATCAGAGCTCATCTCAATTTTAGGTCACAAACTTTCCGTAAGGCTATCTATCTACAGTACTTCTATTTTTAAACAACGGTACAACCCCCCAACGACCGATTATCGATTTTACGATTGACTGATATATCGTGATAACGAACTCGTCCGACGTCAGAGTAAATGTATGAGGTACACATCTCTACCAAATTTGCTCTTGATCGGACCATTATTACGAGAATAATTGTCGTGTTTACGAATATATTCGATAAAAGCCAAGAACCCTATATTAATTAGTTAATAATAGACTAATTCCAGACAGTTCATGCCAAGTTCACAATGTTTCACATTACCGTTAAGTGATACTGATAATAATTAGATAAATGAAAAAAACATTTTATTTATTAAATTGCAGAATTGTTTTTATTGATAGAAGAGTGTTAATGTGTGGTGTGTTGTAATTAATTGTATGTATTAGTGATAATTTTAAAGGAAGGTGTTGGCAACATTGCTTAGTCATCTATAAGTTCGTCTGCACTCTATAGTATTTTATCGTCTAAGTCTACTCATCTCTTCTACGCTGCACAATGCAGTCAGTACCTAGTGCACTCTGCATTGGGTTCGGTATTCGGTCCAACGTTTCAATTCAACTGGAGATACTGCGTGAGCACCGGCATCTATATTCATTTGCTGAAATGTATTATTTCTCTATTTGAAGTGTTCTCTTATCAGTAATTACAATTCAATAATGCCGTTGGTTTTATTTTAGATGAAACTATTGCACAGTTTTATCAAATCACATAGTAAGTTGTAATTGCTTTAAATAGTTTGGTAATGGTAATACAATCTATGAAATTAGCCGGGGATCTTAACCTTAAAAGTGGTTGTTCAGTAAGTAGTAATACTGCAATGCGCCAAATATGGAATCGAAAGTTGTGTTGGTAGTTGCATTAGTTACAATATTGGATACTTTTTGTTTTAGTCAATTTCCTAGGTCTTCTAAAACCCATAAGTAGTAAAATATACTGATTTATCAGTTGGATTAAAACTTAGTTAAGGATTATTGAAAATACAATAAGTTTAGCTTCCTGAAAATGATTTACTGGTAATCAAAGAAAGTCTTTGCAAAGTAAATGAACCAATGCTTTTGTAATATTTTCAACAATGTTTACAAGATAGTTGTTAAGTTACATAGGGATGCAACCCACACTTCTTATGAGACTAACAGCCAATCATTACAAAACAATGCACTGCGATACAATTCACTCACGAGGACTGACTCCGTCCAACTGAGTGATTTCAAACTTGGCTGCATGATTGGAAAAGCGCTACAGGGATGTAAATAAATTGTTGGCTGCTTCATATTAAAGTGGTTATTGAGGTTACGTATGTATTTAAACGAAGAATGTATTGTGGGTTGTCTGATGTATTCAGTTTCAAGTTTTAATTTAGCAACTTTATTGATATTAGTGTTATTCATCATCTACACAATTTACTCAGTAGGCTAAATGGAATAAGTGCTCTTTATACAGCCTGAAGGGTGAGTTACGATCTAAGAATTCACTCAAAGAAGTTACAGCCTCATAGACAGTAAATTTTTTTATATTCATATATTTTTTGGTTTTATAATTATGAGGAATATTTTCCTAAGATTGTTATCCTTCAGCACTTGTTGCAAGTTATTAAAATGACAGTGAGTTCCCGGTAACTCAACCTGTGATCAAATATTCAATTGTTATGATTATTCAGCTAAATTGAAAAGAATAATGGGTAAAATCTTCAAATTGGCATGGGACTTAAAGACCTACAGCACAAAAGTGTTGTATTAGCAAGAACAACAGTTTCTTAGTCATTTTTATCGGAAAACGTTTCAAGAGTTTCAATGCTCGTTAACTCCCAGATCCGAGGATAAAAACTAGAGTGCTATACACCAACCTACAACAAGAAAATTTACAATCTGTTGTAACACCGAGATCGCAAACCTCACTCCGATTATTCAAGAAAGAAATCCGATTAGTCATGATCCCTAAAACTCCAAACTTGAAAACCTACATTGTGCCGAGTTTGGGAATTTAAACTCTTATCACTTAAATTTACAGGTTTCATTGTTTGTACTACATTTCCATTAAGGATAAATTCTGTTTATTGTTTTTTTGCTTCAGATTTAGTTAGCGTTTCAACTAGAAGAATCGCCAAGATGACATTAGAAGCTTTAGACAAGGTCCCCAATGTTGAGATAGATCCTAGTGGAGTATTCAAGTATATTCTGATAAGGGTATATGCGAAACAGACGCCTGATGGGAATGAGCCCTCCAAAATGATCGTCAGGGGCAATATTCGAGGACCTTACCATGGTAAGCTCTTACAACCACATACTCAACCTTCATGACCCATACGGTCAATAATTAGACAATAATTAGTGATATGGTCGATTAAAAGTATACTAAAACCATGCTCTCATTAATTCTTGATTACAAATTACTTATGACTATAAGCTGAATTTGGGAGAAGTTCAGTTAGTGGTGGAAGTAAAAAGAAAAGAGGAAACCAGCGCAGAGTCATTGATGTATAAATTGTGCTCTGCTGTGTTTGTTTTGATTGATGTTGGGTAAAGAGTAAACAAACGTTAAGGTGGATATGAAATTAGACATGTAAAAAAGGATTATCACTAAAGAAAGTGTTAACAAAATATAACGAATTACTTCAATGTTGGCTGATAGATGGTGATCGGTTGCAAGAGACGAGGACTGTTTCATCCCTACGCTATAGCTTTTGTTTGGTGTTTAACCTATCAACGCTAGTTGTATTTTTTAACTTGAACTATTAAACGTCGACCTGTTGTTAGCATTGGTAATTTGTTAATTAATTGGTTATATAATATAACCAATTAGGCCTATATATATTATATAATTGGTTAATTTGGTACTAATTTGTTAGATTGGAATAGTCATTTTTAAGTAAAAGGTAGTTTTTTGATAATTTTCAAAATTTGGAAATCGTATCAACTTCTTTTATATTAGCAGGCGGTCTCTTATAAATCCGAAGACTCATAAAATGGAGTCCTTTCATAAAGGCTTAGGTGATGTTTTAGGTACTGAAAGTTATTTTTGAGGTTCATGAGGTCCTTTTTGTAACATGAGCTAAAATTCATAGATATTTTTTTACTCTTAAAGGCTTTACTGGCATAAGAGGTTGAGCCCCACTGTTCAATGCCATGCCTCATAATAGAAAAAAAATTGCATAATATTTCACGAGCTTAGTTTTTAAGAAAATAATATTTCTCAAGACATACATTTGAAAGCATGCATTGTTTAATTTTTGACAACTACATCAATTTGAGATTTCCAAGTTAAATTTTGATCGATGTATATATCCAAAAATTTTGTTTGGTCAATAATCATCTTACACTCATTTCTCATTCATACTAGGCTTGAAATACCTAATTGGACAGGTCCAATTAGTTATTTCAAGCCTAGCATTTGAAAAAGGTAGTAGTAATAGTGATTGTAATGATTATTTAAGGTTTAGCATATTGCACTTAAAAAAAACACATAAAATGTAATGTTCATCCAATTTATTTAACATAGCCCATTGTTACGAATTTAAGATAATTTAAAGGAAACATCAAGTTGTCCTTTCTGTATGAGATATAAATTAGAAGCAAAAAATTGTGAATGTTTTATTTTATGTAATTTACCCACAAGATAAATTATTAAAATCTATTGAGAAATCAGAGAAAATTAAATTTTTGAATTCACCCTAACATTAGGTAACTTTGGATAAAGTAGCACACACCATGTTTTCCAATGACAGAAAATTAACAGTTTTATTTGCAAACATTTGCTGTTGAAATTTCATTCATAGTAAAAGCTTCTTTTGATGGCAATAACTAAATACAGTGGAACCCCTTAAAACCGATTTAATTGGGGCTGAAGCCTGTTCGGATTTCCCGGCACTTATTTCATCATTGAATTTGGGGTAAGAGACGGGAGATGCGGGTGGATGTATATCCCGTGGTATGTCATTGTCGCTAGGGGAGTGTGTGCTAAAAACAAATCACTCTCCTCCTATCCCCACCCTCACTAAGATGTTTCTCCCTCCTGTCTACACTGTCTAGGGAGCGTTTACCAGCTGAGTAGTGTGTGTATTGCTAATAGCCGAAAGAAGTGATGTTCATGCAGCGCTGGCTTGGGATTGTGACCGCATGAAGATTTTCTTCACTTCGACAGTTAAAGATAAAAGACTTTAAGTGAAAAACTTGTTTTCTTTGTTTATTGTATTTTTTGTCTTAAGCCTTAAGCCTTGTGTGATCAAAAATAGACAGCTATTTCATTTTTTTGTTTTGCCGAGAACGCATTCAGATTTTCCGGGATTTTAGATTTCCGGAGTTAGGATTTGAGGGGGCTCCACTGTACTATAAAAATATCTGTATCGCCAAAATGTCCTTCCAAAATGGTATACAGTAAAGTCCGGTTTATATGGATTAATATGGTGGAGTCAGTATTCGGATAGCTGAAAATCCGGATGATCTGAAAATAATACAGCATATTGACGCCCATGTCGCATAGACAGAGATCGTAAATTGTGCCTGCATTATTAGTGCTACAATCTGGAAATAAATAAAGTACAGCACATAGCCGCAAATTATCGCAGGTGTTTAACCCAACAACTGAATGAAAAAAATCATTATGCAACTCTTTTTAATAGTCAGTATAAAAAACCACAAAATGTGCCCCCCTCCTTAACTTGTCCCTGTAATCCACTGGGACTGTGGCATCGTCCTGTAATCCAGCTGCTTGGAGGTCACGAATTGTGGATAGTTGTGTGCAATGGTCGGTGGGTGTGGTGTTCTTTTGTGTGAATTAACGTCCGCACTATTGAATACTGCATTAACCTGCAAAGACCATCCTGATAATTAGACCAGTTCGTAATTCAGAGGCAGTGGTTCGGAATCCATGTCAAACTGAAGGTGCCTTAGTTGCCATCCGGCTGTTTGGCTATTAATTAACAGTCCTGGAACATAATTGACAGTCTAAGGAACATGTCAGCCTTAGTCTGTAACAAGACTACAAGATCGTGCCACAATCATCTTACAATCAACCCTTATTCATACTTGGCTTAAAATACCTACCTGGTGGTAGAGACGCCATTTTAATAATTTAATCTAATCTACAATAGTACAATAGTAAAAGAAACATAACAGGTGTCCCCTGCAATCCCAATTAAGCCCACAACTGATGTCAACTTCCACCCAAGCTGGTCTCTGTTTATTTAAGGTGGGCCCTCCCACCACTGGATACACATTTGCAAGTCAAATTGGGATTGCTTATGGTGGGAATTCCAACCCGAGTACTTCAGTTTGCTTCAACGTTTTGCTCTTCAGCAAAACGCCTCTACCAAGTATGCAAGTACCACCTTCTGGAAAAGCATTTAAATGGCTAAAAACCTACTCTAGGAGCAGAGCGAGTCTAGGATTTTTGGCCACTGCGCCTATCTGCAGGGGGCCATAAAAGTGTTAAAACCCGTGGTGCGGTTTTTTTAATCGTGTTTAGACCAGAAATAAAAAACTCCAATTCAAAGAAACAACTATTTTATTACATATTAATTTCTTGTTTAAGTCTAAGATCTTAACACATTTCATTAAGTAAAATTGATTTGTTTTCTTTTTGTAACTTCTTTTTTATGTGATTCCCCCCAAATAATATCATCTACCATACTTTTGTCAGGAGCGTTGAGATTAGCAAAAAAACAACAACATTATAGGTGTTATATGTAACATAGCCATCATTAGTCATTCTTGTTATTTAGAGTTTCATTGTGGATATTTTCCATCACTATTTTATGTAAAACAATGTTTGTCGACTTTTTGGGATCTGGAATCTGATTCCGTCCTCAGGTGAACTAATATTTAAAACATAACACATAATCCGGACCAAACCGGTATAAAGCTGAAAACATAAAAGTTTAAAGCACTCTCGTCACGGAGAGTTGTCTTTGAGTTGTTTACCTGATGAGTGTGGTTGGTCCCAATGGTTAAATATAAACGAAGTTGAGTGCAAGATTACCATGAGAATCCGGTAAACAGATTTTTTATGAGTGACATATAAGGGCTACGCCATACTTCCCTAACCTTTTACTTTTAATTAATTAATTTTACTTTAACCTTTTACTTTAATTTTACCTAGCCTAATTAATGAACAAATATGTCTGTAGCAGCAGATCTACATACCAAGCAGATTTTCATCTATTTATGAATTATTTGAGATTACAGAAGTTAAGCTTGTTCATAGGTTAAACCCCATATCAAATGATATCACTATATGTTAATGAATAAAGAGTTATATCAGTTTCCTTACTCCTTAAGAATAATAAAGGAAATGAGTAAGTAAGTTTGCTGCCATAAGGAATGAAAAAAGTAGATTTTTCATCATACATTATTAGATCTTGCAGCTATATGAAGCTGTTTACAAAGTTTTATCATATCACAATAATTCAAATAATAAGCAAGATACTATCAATTTAAGAGTTACATTTTCTTTTCCCAATAAGATTAACATTGGATCTCTAAAAGTTTGCTAACCAGTTTTTATATATCAGTAACCAATTGAAATAGAGCAAAGATTCAAAATACTAAATTCTTTATTTTTTTAAGCCGATTTGAATGGTGATAATCAAAATTTAATTTTTAGCGAATTTCCTTAGAAGAGATCAAGCTATTACCTTAGATATGGCAAGAATTAAACTCAGGATCATGTTACTTTTTCATTTGAGGGAAATTTAAATATATCAAATATCATTTCTTACGTAAAAAATTAGCCAATACTATTGACTGTCTAATAAAAGGATCCTCAATACACGGCCTGCGCGACGTATGTGGCCCTCAAGACGATTCTTTGAGGCCCTCGAACTATTAGGAATGAATAAAATTGAGAGTAATGAAAATATTTTATAAAGAAATTATAAGATATGTTAACACATATGAGCCGTCTAGTTTCAAAACCAGATAAGTGATTTGCGTTAATTTTTTCAGAATAAAAACAAACAACTTATTTCTTGTTGGTATTTTCGGTCAATTTTATTAGTTCAGGTCTTAAGATACATAAACTCTCTATATAAATTTAGGCAACAAAATGATAAATGGTTTTCAAAAAGTTTTTTTTAAACGTTTCTGGTTTTGCAGCTAACTTTTGGTCTATCTGCTTTTGAAACTAAGCTGTTGAATATATCTGCTTGCAATGAAATTGATCTGGTTTCGAAACCAAACTTGAGATACTGGATGAAATAACTATGGGATGTATTTTATTATAAAATAATATAATATAATATATTTTATATAATAATTTGTTTCTTTATAATAATATTTTATTATAAAAAAGAAACATTGTCTGGTTATAGTCCGTAATTTTCCCTACCAGAAAACAACTTCCAACTAAATTTTGGAAAAAAATGTGGAATCTAATTTTTTTTTAATTACATGTGAAAAACGCAAAAGAAAAATAATTTTTTGGTACAAAATCCCCCCAAACTTCCCGTTCCGATTGACCGATATGTCTGAATTACGACCTCGTCCGAGTAAATGTATAAATATAAGTCTCTACCAAATTTGGTATACATTGAACAATTTTTACGAGAGTTATCGTGTCAGCAGACAAATATATAATTATGTAAAATTTTTAACGACTTGTTTTTGGCCCGTTGGGCACCTCAAAACGAAAAAATAACATGGTCCCGGGCTTGAGTCTTACCATGAGACCTATGGTAACAGCTTCTTCCCGATAGGGAATTTGTTAAAACATACTTAGTCTGCTATTTTCCCAAAATTTTCCGTGGGAGGGGGCTCCAAATCCCCGTTTTGATGGAGGACATATCATTCCCCAATATGTGTCCCCCAAAGTGATCAAGATCCACCACTGTTTGCAGCCCTAGGGAAACTTTTATGCAAATAAATTGGCTCTTTGAGAAATCCAAGTGAGGATCCCTGGTCTAATATGTAAATATAACAAGTCTTGTCATTGTCATTTAGCTACTGCAACTGTTTACATTGCTCTATAATACAAGAATACTATTCTTCTATATTAGCTGGTCCGATCATGTGCAAATTCTTAACATAATTTTGTGATGTTTTGATACTGGACTTTATATTAATTATGGTTCTGGCAAATGAATTAGCTGATCTTTGTCAGTAACTAACTATATATAAAAAAATCCATTACATTCATAAGACTCCTTTACTAATGTTCACCTTAAAATACTTATGTATTTGAGTCCGTGTCTCAATAACAATTTTTTATGTTTTATTAATATATCCCACTTACAAACCTACAGTCTATGTGGACACGTAATATATTGGTAGTTAAGGTTTCGAACCCTGTGAAAAACATGAACTATATTTTTTACAAACCTACAGTATATTTTGGCCTGCAAAGTAAGTAGCCAACTTGTTAATTAGGCTGAAATTTTGAGTTGTGGCAGGAAGTAGGTACAGTAAAGTCTGGTTTATCCGGACTTTACTGTTGGGGTCCCGATCCGGATAGCTGAAACTGTACTGAAAATATACCATTATAGACATCCACGTCACTTAGACAGTGATCATGAATATCACCTGCAATATTAACGCTGTAGACTGCTTATAACCTGTGTACAACAACAGAACCGCAAAATATCTCAAGCATTCAACGTGTTAAAAATTTGTTTCAAATTTTATTAAATGTTAAAAAATTATTAATTTTTTAGGTAGGACTACTCATGACCACAGTTTTAGTATGCACTTTGACCGTAAAAATGATTCCGAAACAAACAACCACAGTATATCTAACCTGAAACACCTACACTTTGATAATTCAGTATTGAAATGTGAAATAGTGACTGCTCGTGCATGCGCTAAATGCTCGTACATCTAACCTCAAAATCAAACAGCAAAGGTTTGATAGTGTGATATTAAAAACTAAAACGGCGACCACTCCCGAATGCGCTAAGTGCTTTTAGCGCTCCGCTTGAAACATCCCATTATACAGAGTATGCATTCATTTACACATTCATCATTATTAACGTACAGTGGTTGGGTCTTGGAAATCTTTAAAAAATTAAAAGAATATTGGGATATAATTTAAATATCAACTGTGTTTTACATTTTTTTTTCAAACCCTGATCCGGATGATTCAGATCTGGATAAACTGGACTACTGTACTTAGGTTGAAATAAATTACAATTTAAATATAAAAACATTTAATAAATAATTTTTATATCTTTCACTTATAATCTATTAGAAACAAAAGCATCTCTTATTCATAATTCACTACTGTGTTATTGTTAAAACTGAATTGTAGTAAAATTAATACTGTGTAAACAATGAGCCGAAACATGTGCGTTGATATGTTGTGACATAATGTGTTGGCTTTTTTGAGCATGGATCTGTGCTAGGAGAATTTCACATTATTAAGGAGATCAAATAAATGCTTTTTCATAATGATTTTTGCTTTTATGCAGAACTAAATTTTGGAACATATAATTTATAGCCTAAGTGGTTATGTTTTGGTACAGGGCTTTGAACTAGTTTATTACAAGGTGGAGACAGTGTAGGAGGCTAACGTTACGTGTAATAGGAGAGAGTTTACTTCAGTGACCACACTTCAGTAAACTATTATACTGTATACCTCATTACGACAATAACCTCGATAAGACAAGTCTCATTGTGACAGGTGCTCCACAGATCCCTAGTAGTAATTAATTATTGGCAGTTAATAGTTTACTCACAGAGAGGGAAAATCGGCAGTCAAGCCAGTCGTGGAACGTTACACATCTCTCAAAACCCAACCCGATCGCTGAGATCATTTCTGTTGCCATGAGACAATCATTCAACAAAGCAATCGACAGACAGGCAAAAATTTTGCTGAATTGATTCAATAATGGAATCTTCATGGCAATCTAAACATGGTGTTTCTTGAAAATCTTGAAATCTTGTTTTTTGAAATTTCTTTCAAATACTAGTATTGTCCAGTTAAAGACCTAAGCACACAGCAACAGCTGCACGTATGCAGACGATTGGAGGAAAAATCGCTTCCCATGTTATTAGATGTTGCAATGCACGCAGACGTCCATATGTCTGCATGCAGATGTTTACATTTAATCACATGGTGAGCGATTTTTTTCTCCGTCCAAAACATAGAAATTTTGCAAAATGTAACTTAAACATTAGAGGAAATTTTGACAGTAGACACAACTATATATTTCTGCTGATGAGAGGTAAAGGAAGGGGTTTCGTGAGACTTAAAGCTGAACATTAAGACTTTGTTTGGAGTCCTCAAAGTATCAACATTATCTTTATTTGCAATAAAAAAATTATATATATATAAATTTATTTATAATTTTTTTTTATTTTTAAAATATGTGATATTTAAAAAGATTTATATTTATTTAAATTAATATAAAATATTATTTTATTAAAATATAAAAAAAAAAATAATTTTATAACATTATTTATTATTTACAAATAAAATATAAAAATAAAATAGTATTAAATAAATTCACATTATCAGATACAGAAATATACATCGATATAATATAACAATTAAAATAAATTATAAATAAAACTATAAAATCAATAGAGAAAAATTTTTATTATAAATAAAATTTTTTTCATTAAACATAATACAACTTAAATAATTTAAATTTATTTAATTATTTTTAAAAAATAAATATATATTAAAGGGAAAAATTAATTTTTAGATCTATCTCAGTAAATGTTCAAAAAACAACTTTTTTTTTGTTTAATAAATCAATAATATTTTTTCAATTTTATGTATTGTGGTTTTTCTATTGTGTTTTTTGTTTTTCTTTTTTCTAAATTCCAGATTGTATTAAAGTGACAGATTTTTTTTGATTCCTATTGCATAAACAAATACAATCTTAATCAAAACTAAAATCCAATACTGTGTTTACAACTCTTTGTCAGTACTATAAAACAATATCTACTATATGATTTTTTTTTTTATTTCCAATCTCTTTGAGATTAGGTTCTTTCTATTTTTTTTTTGTTTTTCTTGTTGGCTAATTTATTCTTTTTTTATTTTACTGATATATTTTTTTTTTCTATTTGTTATTCATTCTTTTATTTTTTTATTCATTTTTTTTGTATGATATCTGTGTCTTTTTTCTATTGTATATACACATAACATGACAGTCATTTAAGATATTCATATGCACAGAAACTCTGTCAATGAAATATCTTGTCTTTATTTCTCTGACTGATAAAAGTCCCATAAATGTAAAATATCTTAAAAACGTGACTTTTATACATCTATTTTGTATGCTAAATACTAATGTGTGATTCGTCAAGTGCAATTCCCTCCTTTGAAGTAAACCTGCTACATTGTTCTCTACCTTTAATTACATTTGTTATCTGGGTTATATTCAGTTTTCAGTATAAAGATTTTTAAACAATTATTAATTTAATAAGAAGATGTTGGAAAATTTTAATAATAATAATAACCCTTCCTGGCTTGAATTAAATGGTGGGCTGAGGTGTATTTTTTTCAAACTTTAGTTCAGTGTATAAAGTTTATTTATGTTACATTTTCAATTTGTCAAAAAATATTCATAGATTATTCTTATGTTATTGCAATTTTAGTTCTGAAATTATTTTGTTTCATATCTTTTTTATAAGGATAGTAAAATTAAAGTAGGCTAGATGGATATATCTGTATTTGGCCAGCAAAAACCTTTGGTGGATGTATATAAGCTGTCCTGAATGAAAATCAAGAAATATGAGTTGTATTAGTTTTGGGCGGAGGGTGGATATACAATCTAACTTGTTTCAAAAAGAAGAAAATCTAACCCACACTATTCTGCTTTCATGTCCACATCCCCATAAAGGGGATGTACTATGTAGTGAGCATATGTCAGACAACTTCAGTTGTTCATAAGTGGTGACTCTGAATCATTCTATGTCATCATTTTCACTGCAAAATATAAAATCCCTCTAAGATAAACATATACAGGCATAGGGGGTCTATATTTTGTACCAGCTGACCCAGGGAACTTCATAACGCCTAACAGTAAATACATGTTAACCTTAAGTTTGGCCATGTTCTGAAGTCGAATAGCATTACGGCTTCGTTGTGAAAGATTAGATATTCTGGGTCGAGGCATAGTTTACAATATTGAAACAATAAGATATATTAAGATATAATAAGATATGAATAAGATATATTAATAACATTTCGACAAAACAAGTAAATCTGAGTGGATTGATTCACCATTTTCTAATCCAACCTTAATCCAAACCAAACCAAACTTTAATACAGCTTTTTAGGAAATTATACAACAGCTGATAATTATAATAAACATAATATGTACAAACATTGTAATTATTTTTTATTTGGCCTACATATAAACACCAGACTTTAAATCAAACAGAAAATAAAAAATATTAATATATAAAATACCAAAACCGTAAACTTTTACTGTGGTCAGTAAAGTAGTTCATTTTGTAGGCCTACAGCACATATTTACTTCATAGTTTTACAATAATGAATTATTCAGATGGCATTGGATAGTAAAGCATATTGCGAATAGATAGTAAGCCAACAGCTGTAGCTTAATAAATCAAATCTTTTGATTGTAGAAAATTTGTAAACAAACGTATTCTCCATAAGGTTAACATTTCAAATTTAAAACACCATAAAATGGAAACATATAGAGTTTTTTAAAATTTAATTTCACTAAAACCTTCCCAAACACGTATAGAGCAACCTCCTAAAATTTAATGGCGATTGAATGAGTAGTTAGGCAATGTATAAAGGATGTACATACATACATTCATTGTTATATATAGAGTTGTCGCTTACATATTCAGTAAAATTTTGATCATTGGTACTAACCATGTTGGTTACAAAAAATTATAACAGAGAAATAATTACTATAATGTCACATCGCAGAAAGCTTGGCCTTATTCACTCACTGTTTACAACAGGCATTATTTACGGATATATCCATCCATAGTCCAGGAAGGGTTAAGTGTAACAAATGTACAGTAGTCTTTATGATTTCCCACAACTGATATAAGTGTAGAACAATATCATCTGTGCCACACCTCATTCACTGTGTCCACAAAGTATACTGTTTAGTGCGGTATGTGCTTGATCATATGAACTCTCTGTGCCCACTAGAATTTAGATAATCTCTGATAATTTTGTATTTTCTTCTGTAGAAGAATAATGTGTGTCAGACTGTGTAAACAACCACAAATAGGTATAAAAAACATACTGTCTAAATATCAGAAGTGTATTTTTATTGAAATCAAAATCAAGATACATTAGAGCCCTGATAGTTCGTACTCTCTTAAGTTTAAAGTTTTGGGTAGATGAATGGATCCTTCAAAATAAAAAGTACAGCTATAAAAATTACTTATTTAATTTTTCTTCTTCAAAGCCAGAATTCATAATCTAAGACTGGATACCAATTAGTTTTACATATCACTGCTTTAGTACATTATTTTAGACATGGTTTGAAATAAGGCATGTCAATGTGAAATTAGATTAGGAATCATTGTTAACCAGGGCCATGGTAAAAAGACTGTGATCGTATTTTTCCCAGTACAGGGCCATTGGTGTATCGGTGTTACGGTAATCGTCGGTAGTGCAGATGGGTGTTATTGGCCCCATACAGTACACTACCTATTAACAACTATAAATAATTTTAAATAAGTTGTTTTTCGTAAAACATGGTGATTTTTTTCTTTTAAATCCAGGCAAAGTTATTAAAACAGATTTTACAATTTTTGGTCGTGATCTTTTTTAATAAACATAATTTTTGGTAAAATTAACAAAATACATCTAGATACATAGTAACCCTGGAGGAGAAATGTTTCTTTGAAATTCATTTTTAAAAATCCTTGAGATTCAGTTCTTTAATTGACTTAATGTGATTTTCCGTTAAGTGTACATTTCTGTTTTAAAATCCAGTACAAATGCGTACTTATAAAAATAACCCACTACCCTGGAGTTCTTCGCACCAGGATTGATTCTGTTTGTCACTGCTTTGTCGGTTCTTTGACGTTAAAGCAACAAAACACCCTCTGTAAACGCCAGTCTTTGTTTTCGCTCTTCATGTGAGTGTTGTTGACGGCGGTGTGTTGCGGTTGAGGTATCGAAGCGTTTAACCCTCAGGTGTCTACCTCCTCCGATAGTTCTCGGATCACCTCTATGTCCGATGTTGTGTTTGTCGCTGGTAGTTTTGTAGGCGTGAGTGATACAGGATCAGGAAGCGGGATACCACCGGATGAGTCCAAGTCCAGCGGAGAATGCATCAAGGTGAATGGGAGCTTCAGAGACAACTCTCCACCGATGGCCCCCACCAGCAGTTTAATCTTGACGTAGTACGAGACGTAGATAGCAAATACGTTCCTCTCCTCGGGTGAGTTGCAGGTCACGGTGGAGGCGAGTGAGGCGTTTGATTTGCTGTAGGAGTCCTCCAACGCGATCCAGTTCTTGGTGGCGCCCTTTGCGGGGTTGAGGGAGTATGTTTTATCCAGGGAAGACCCGGGTCCCAGGGGACACTCCTCCTTGCTGTTGATGAGTGCCACCACGTTCTTGAATTTCCCATTTGAGAACATGCAAACGTCTACGTGCTGCACGATGAACACCTGGAACAAAAATGATAGAATGAATAAGAAAATTCCTCAAATGATCCCCATTCAGTCATCCAAGATCACCGTAGGTTTCCTATTATCATAATTACTATAAGTTTGATGAAGTTTCTTAAGGTGGTATATGTCAAACGGTAGGTTTAAGGCTGATTGCCAAAACATACAAACTGTATTTTTAAAATTGTTCGAGTTGTATTTTATTTTCATAACAAATTACAATATTTTTACTTCTCCATTCTGTTTAAATGTAGCTACCAGAAGATACTCGTAGATATTGCGATCCTTTAAATGAAAATATGGGCCGGCGAAAGATGGGAAGAATTAGGAAATAAATTAAATAATTGGAGCTGAAGATGTTAATTTGATAAAATCTTCAAGTCTTTGATGGATTGGCCATGTGGAGAATGGGTTGAGTGAAGACAGACTCCAAAAAATAATTATATGGCAATATAATTGAAGTAAGGAAGAGGGAAAGATCTAGAAAAAGATGGCAACAAGATGTGGAGGAGGTCTTGAGAAAGCTAATTAATTGTGAGATGGAAGGATAGAGCGAAGGATAGAGATGATTGGAAGCACATCGAATGAGGCCAAGAACCCTCCTTGTAAATAATAAAGTAGATAATTGCAATCTTGTCAGACTGCCATAGTTCCACCAGAGATCAAGCTTACCATAACCATTTCCTAAAGGTAGTATCCTCCCATGCAAAGCATTGTTCTGGACCATTAAAAGCACTGGTCTGCTTTGGAGAGATTGGATGGTCTTTCAATGGCCTAGCTAAATTCTTTGGATGAGGGGATATTATCTTTAACAATAAGATAAAGTATGCGACCAAAAAGAGGTAAAAACTACATAGAAAATAGGCAGATCAAGGAAACACAGAAGAATAATAATTGAAACAGAACTGTTATTAGGTTCAATTAGGATAGTAATATGACTTTCAGTTGTAAAATACAGTACAGGGATATCTTATCAGTACAGATAATGTTATCAGTGGGTTAAAGTGACTGAAGTTTTTGGCAGGAACAGGAAGAACCCCTTAGACATATCCTTAATCAGTTTGATAGAGTTTGGTTGTAGTTATCTCAGAGAAGCCAAAATAATAATTCAAGATTTACTCCATCTGCAACTCTACCCATCTGTCAGTTCACAAATAAGCTACAGCAGTAAGCATTTCAAAAATTTCTCTTCTAGATAATTTTATAGCCTATAGTTGTAAAATGTCATTGTGTGTTTAATTTAGTTTGATTTTGTTAATTATAATAAAATGTATTTATTGGAGTTGACAACGTTAATACGTCGTATAGCAAACGTCAAATATAACTAAGCACCACATAACATCAAATATAAATATAAACAATACAATAAACACAAAAAACAAATAAAATACAATAATACAAAACAATTTCTACCCCTGGGAAATCTTAGACAAAAATAGAATGCAAACAAACAATCCCAACAAGCTTAAACTCAGCTCCAACGGTGTGATGTGAACTCGAAGTTATATTTATAAGTGTGAAGTTATATTAATATATAATAATAATCCAATTACAGAAAGTCAATTTGCAAAGTTTCATTGAATTATAGCGATACAATATTTAGAGACCATATACATTCAGTTTATGTACGTTTAAATGGACTAAGCTTGACATTTTGAAACAGAGCCATCTTTAAGGTACCCAATGCTGCTACAAGTATCCAGGGCAACTGATGTCCTAATTAAAAAACGTAAGTAATGTGTACCGACAGGTAGTAAAGTGGCACCTTTATCCGGCGTACAGTCTTGTTTGTGTTGTTGGTGAGTTTGACATTGACGAGAACAGTATCGCCGTGACAGTAGATGGCTTTGTCGAGGGAGGCCTCCAGCATGAGTCGGCCGTCGCTGAGCAGAAATGGCTTATCGGCAGCGGCATGTGGTGGGGGCAAGTCTCCAGGTTGCTCAGGACACACTTGTTGCACTACGCGGATGCTCATGCGTACCGTGCTGCGTCTATGGAGCTTCTCGTCTGCGCGGTCCGCTGTAATCAAATCATTTCACTCGTCGATTTATCGGCCGGGATCTTATCAACCTACTGGACAATTTCTCACGAGTACTTGATAACCAAGGCTTTTTGTATTAGCCACCAGAAAGAAAGTAAACACCCCCTTTATACCCAAAAGGTCGGCTGACGATACCTAATCAAGAGGGAGGCTGCTCTTCTTTTCAGATCCTTGACCTCTAGAGAGTCTGGGGTCTCCAGCTAGGTCTTGAGCTCCAACCATGCAAGTTTGGTGCTGTCTCCAATTCATTGTGTCAACATTGTTAAATGAACTACACCATCAGTATCTAGAACCTCTGGAGTTTGATTATGTGTACTTGACAGTTAGTAACGTCGGTGCAATTTTCGTGTTCCAGTAAAAATACAAACTTGCACAAAACTTGTGACAGCTTCTTAAATACTGGCATTATATAGTGGTTATACAATATTATTACTAATAATTTTTAAATAGTCCTACAGAAATCTCTATATTTTAATTCTACAAGCAAAATGGTTCAAAAATATTTCAAAATAATGGGAGAGGGATAAAACTATCGGTTTCTATCCCATAACGATAGGAAAATAGTGTGATTATTACAAAGGTATTAGTAAGCAAAAATAATGTAACACATTGTCTACAAGAAATGTACTGGGTTTTGTTTACGTTTGAACGTTCTTATTTGATTTGTCATGTTTTATAGATATTTGTAATTTTTTTCTACAAGCCATCAGTACTCTCTTGTGAAACTAAAATATACTTTTGCTCTGGAATCAGGGAAATTAATCCTAGCTCTAGTATTTATTAGTTTAGGAATATTATTAATTTTAAAAATACATAATTCAGTTTGACCTTATTAACCAGTATGGATGAATGCCAACACTGGATAAAATAACTGGAGTTAGAATTGTTTTATTACATTTCACTTTTTTGTTTAAAGGTATTTTGTGTGATTCATTCTCAATTCAAATATTGACTGTGACTACCACTTTAGATTTTGTTCAGACTAAGGCATTTGCCTTTAAGGATTTCCTTAACCCTACAAATAAGGGTGTTTTGGTCTTAAATGAAAGATAAAATCATAATACAACTCCACTTTTTAATAATCAGTATAGACAAAAAAACAAAAAAAACAAAACAAAACATGCCCCCCCTTAACCAAATAATAGTAAAAGAAACAAAGCAGGTGTCCACTGTAATCCCAACTGAGCCTACCAATGCCCTTAATGTGTCTTACGGTCACTAGTTATTTAGTTTATAATGTTCTGGAGTGACAAATGCCGAGAATTAACTTACCAACGTAAGCGCGGACATCGTAGCTGGTCCCGATAGGAGCGCCGCTGTACTCCTTGGCAGGCACTAGTTGAACACTTGGAGGCGCAAGTCTGTTCACCTCCATGGTAAAGGCATGAGCGTTAGGTCCCAATCTTCTCAGTAGTGCCTCCTGAGATCAACATGAAGAATGTCAATAATATATAGAGCTTTGGACGTGAAGTTAATCTTTATTGGGGACAGAACTCTAATACAGAACTCTAATTTTAATAATATAGATTAATTAGCTTTTCTAATAAAACTGGAACATCACCATAAGGGTAAGCTCGTTAGGAAATACTCCAACGTTAGTTTTATACTGAGCAAGAAATCAAATCTAAGAGATTATCATTAGCATAAGGGGAGCTTATGACACCACACAATGCTAAACTTCATATCAATCCTGACCTCTGTACTAAAAGAGACTATACTGTACTGACTATACTACATATAAATTGTTGTGATTGGTTGAATTTAAGTTACAACTCTTTCACTTTAGTTATATAATCTTTACACTTGCAGGAGGTAGTCCAGGATTTAATTAGACAAGTTAAACAGTGAATGAAAACATCTGAAATTCACTTATGAATCAAAGTCTGAATTATATTAACAAAAACTATGTTGGTGGTTCTTGAAACCAACAAAAGAATCACCATCATGAAAAGGTAGAAACTTTCAAATATAGGTATCAGTTGTTTAGGAAAACATAAAATACGAGTATATTATATGTTCATTGTTGAGTTCTCAATCTTATTCAAATTATAACTTGATCAGTATAATTTTGCACATTGAGTTAAGATTTCTATAATTTTTATGTTGTTTATTATGGTCTTATATTGATTAAAACTAAAATTAGTTAAGACCAATTTGCACATTGAATTAACATTACTTTGATTTTTATGTAATTTCTTTATGTTCTGTAGACTTAAACGTTAGATTTTGAAAAAATGCCTTCCGCTGCGATGTCATCCCCCTTACACAAAGGGTCGGAACAGTGTAGCGTGTCAGCCATGTGGATTTTTGCGTACTAATTCAGCCACCTTTACATATTTAAAGCTGCAAAAGGTTAAGTAATCGATGATCTTTAAACCTAGAGTACAGGATGATTACCTGCAGCGCAGTCTTGGGCTCCTGTAGCGCCCGCTCGTGAGGCGGGTGGAGTTGCGCTAGACACATGATTGCTTCATTGCAGAACTTGAGACCCATCACTTCCTCGTCTTCTCGGCCGTAGCGGAATGTGAGCGTCACTTGGCCGAATATCTGTAACACAAGCAGCCTGACAGTCAAGCAGCTTTGAAAGCAGACACAATGAAGTCACCTTTTGCTGGGTTCCAGATCATTTGGGAAGAGGGTAATGAGATGGTGGATGAGTGGCCAATGGGGCTGCTTCATCCCAATTTTATTTCCCTCAACCCTTTTTCTTGTAACTCTTGCGCTACAAGATTTCAGGCAATCAGTTTCTGGGCTAAGGATTGTCACAAGCGGAAATGGGCGGAGCTTGCTCTACAAACTCAATCTTTTTCACCACCAACATAGGTTGCATAAGGTTTGTGAGACAGTTGACCATCTGCTCTTTGGTTGTGTAAGGCTTACAGAGGGAACTAAATGGATGATTGAAACCATTCTTGGCTACAATAGTAACATTTTTAACTGATATAGACGATCGTCTTGTTTAGGTTGTTGCCTTTGTTCAGGTTTATTCACTCGTATTTTATCACACTTCCAACATAACCCATTTTTCATTTGGGAGACTTGGTGGCTGGGATCCTAAAATAAACAGGGAAATTTTCTGCGGGTCCACATGAACCGAGGCTTATTGTGTCAAATTCCTTTCTGGAAAACAGATGAGGTTTTAGGTTGGAAACATAGATTTTTAAAACCATAAGTAGGTAGTCATTGTCTCTACTAAAACCATATTGAAACTGTAAAACATGCCGCTCAATGGTAAAACGTAAATCTTTTATCGTGGCAGAGTATTCGTTGTTGGCAGAACTGAGATAGCCCATGTGTGTAAACTTTCACCCTTCAGAAATCAAGAAATCAAGTATGGTTGGGGACCATGGCATAAGGGGAGCTTAAGACACTGAAATTCAAACTTGATACCCTTTCTTCTGGTACAATTATAGATTGTTGTCAGTTGTTGAATTTATGTAACAAAGCTTTAACTTATCCATAGATAATATTCACATTTGTAGTTGGTAGTGTGGAATTTAAGTAAAGAACTGATATACTACATTAAAACACATGAAATTCACTATAAGTTGATTTGCGGCAATGGTAATGAATGTAGTGTTGCAATGTTGATAGATGGTATTAATGATGATGGCAGAGCATTCGTTGTTGGTGGAACTGTGTTCACCCATGTGTGTAGGCTTCACCCTTTGTTTTCATCTTCCCATGAATAAGCACATAGACAAAGCCTCCTCCTGCCCTCACCCTCTCTTGCTACTGCACACAACTCCTCCCCGCCATTAAGATAAGCATAATAATAACTAAACTATTTTATTTTTATAACTAAAAATAGTTTGCTACTAAACAGAAAGTTATTATGTAATATGACACAGTACTTTACCGAATGGAAAAAGTTGAAAGTGTTCAAAAATTAAAAATGTGTATATGATTGTTACCTTTGTAAAATCTACAAACATTGATCATCAAAATCATTACACTCATCCTTCATTCATATTCCGATTAAAATGCACTGAAATATTCAAGAAATTATATAATGATTATGTGGTACCTCAGCATACAGTTTTTAACCAGGCAAGGTCATGGATGTTCACTGTTCTGAATAACTTTTATTTAAATTAGTACATATTTAATCGTCATTTTGGTCATACATGGTTAATATTATTATTATTATATTACTACATTATTATTATTATTATTACATGTTAAGATGTCAAATAACCTTTTGCTAAAAAAATTTAGATCTCAAGAGACTTTAATTTTTTTGGTGACAAATTTAACAAATAATTGATGAGAATTATTTTTTTAACTCAAGTTATAGCTATTTTTCAAATTGAAACTTTGAAAAGTGTTTCCAAGTGCTCTACTAAACCAGAATTTGGTATTACGTAGTATATATTACATAGTATAAGGTTTAAAATAAATATCAAAATGATGTATCTACCAGGGTTAATTTTTAAAATCTGTATATATAAACTTCAAAGCCCTCACTCACTCGCTTACTCACTCACTCATCACTAATTCTCCCACTTCCCGATTACTTATGAGGCTGACATTTGGTATACTAGTTCTTTAAGCCTAAAATAGGAAAGTATAATAGTTTTTGTGACGATTTTTCCATAAACCTCTACCCTATAAACCTTCAAAGTTCCCATGTTAATCTTATGGAGAAATAATTTGTAGGAATTATTTACAAAACATATTTTTCCCCATTTAAGCTATTGCTAGTAGTGGTAGTCTATGTTGTAGTCTGGGAAGTCATGGTTTGACTTGAGAGGCTATAGCACTTAGGAGTAGAGGAATGTTTCTTAAAAATTTGTAGTTCTGAGATTTTTTCAACATAATGTAAAAAAAACTACTGCTTTATATGAAATATTTGTACTGAATGAAATATCATAGTTTGTAATTGAGATAAAGAAATTATACATAAAATCTACCTTACGATTCTGCAGAAAGTCGGGTTCAACGATAACGACTCCATGAATTTTGCCAACATTCTTTGGTGTGATGACTATATCTCGACTTCCGAGGTACAATGTCAGCTTGTTGTTAGGCGAACATTTCTTGAATACTCTGCAAAAAAAAGAACAATTTAGGTTGTATTACGATTAATATTAAACCAGGAATTTCAAGTACTATTTTTATTTCCAGTCTTACATGTGAAAATGGTCCATAAGAAACTCTTGAGACTTTCCTCGTCTTACTCTGTGTGAAAAACTACGATATTGCATCATTTTCAAAGCTGAAAGCTGAGCACAGTCTTTACTTTGTAACACGAATGAACAAGCGGAAAGATAATGTCACTTTCACCCAGATAACAGTAATCTATTGATTTTTACACACGTATTCATCCAGAAACTCCATACCAATATTGTAATGCATTGGCCGATTGTTTATGGTACCTGTTATATGTAAAAACATAAGAAATTTTTTTGAAGGGTTTTGTGGATCCAGTCGCCTTTTCTGATTAATGGTCATGTCAAAATAATCAGCTGATCTCTGTAGCAAAGCCACACAAATAATGTCAAACGTTCTAGATACCGTATATCATCCGTTCATTCTTGGCTCATATTATTATAAGATTTCTAAAGCTTAAGCTGAAGCAGCTTTGTAATTGAAATGCTCATTGAACTTGAACTCATCAATTTATTTACTGTTGTTGGCATGAATTAAGTAGGTTTTATAAAGGAATTTGGTAGGGATGAAAAGCTCAACTATCCCAGAATTCCTTTGCACTTATGTGATTTTTTTATAAATTCACTCCCAAATACAACGGGGATAATTATTGGTTTAATTGACCACTGCAATTTTCATTTGTTATTGTTTTAGCATTAAATAGTTTCAACCTCACACTAAAGTCGTTGTCAAGGAGTGTGACAAAATACATTTGTTCTTTTTATCTAAGAATTTTATTTTGTAGGTATGAGAAAATTAAATCCCGAGGAAGAAGTTTACAAATTTTACAAGTATTAATTCGGGGTCAAAGTATTTTCAACTATTTCTGGTTATTATAAAATGTGCAACTGTTCAAATGTTTGTTGCGTTAGAGTTAGTCTTCCTTTATTTCAGCCTCAGTATTGTTTCTTTATTTCAGTATTGTTTTTAATCAGCCTCAAATCACATGGTTTCAAAATGATGTTCTTGAAAAAGAGGATTTATCAGAGTATGTTTATTTTCCTGTTAGTAATTACAACAATCACATGTTTCAGCTGATATTTACGACGAGGCCCGAAGCAAGATAGAGCCATTTGGGTTGGACACAGAGTGTGTGGGAGGGGGCCGCATCAACCACGATGCAGCCAACAAGAATATCCTCGTCTATGGTTACTCACAAGTACGTTATGCTACTACATCCAAGATATCACATTTTAATAAATTTCTGTTGAGGTGTTTGTAAAGAATCTGCAGTTCCCTCCAAGGTATTTTCCCGGGAAAGTGTATTTAAGGAACTCATTAGACTTAGACTTTTAGTCATTACACTTTTAACGCATGTCCAATTCCTATCCGGAAACCGGCCTCTCCGGCTATTTTCTTTTTGGTATCTAGTACTCAGCTGGATACTTCTTATTATTTGGCCAGATACTGGATTCTTGATTAATTAAATGAAATTAATAAAATGCTTTTAACACATTCGCTGTAGCCCTCGAAACCCTCGTACCTCGTGCGGAGTGGCCAGTGTTGTTTAAAATCAACCAATAGGAAAATTCCAAGTGACCCATACAGAAATAGATACTGTGTTATAACAAAGCTGGTTGTTGTTCTGTCAGATCCCAACAGGTACATCGCCAGATCCACCATCTTGATTTTAACCTAAATGTCACCATTCGGATCCGAATGATCTGCTCTGCGCGCCAAGATCAGTACCACTCGGATCCGAGTGGTCTGCAGCGAACGTGTTAAAATAAAAAAAAATAGTTATGTTTACATCAAGTAGCATTGTTTTGTAGTATAAACTGTAGTTATTTGTAACTTAGTAAGTTTGTATGGTTTCCCAAAGGTTATTTATTTCTTTTAACAAATAAAAAATTAATAGGGGGAAGGGACTTTATAACCACCCTGTATATGTTTATATATCTGTATAACATTTTAAATGACCCCCTCAAAACGTGTTCAGAGGTCTGAGTTATGAGCTTCTACCAAGATCTCAGGCTTAAGTGTGACTGTGAAGGCCATCTGAACAGCTCACTTTTCCATAGGAAATTCACTAATAATATTTGATGGGAATTTCTCATATGAGAAATTTCTCTTATGAGTAGCTGGCTGTCCAGAGGTAGCGTTGGTGGAAGGTTAATGGCATTCAAGCACACAAAGCGTTTGATGGATGCCCGAGTTAGCAGGTGATTGCCTCCCTGTGGTGTTGTACGTTAGATGATATGCTCGGCTCTGCAGTGAGTCTCATCTTCTCGTGTAATCGATAGTTATGCTGCTAGTCGTCAGTTAGCCTTCAGTTGAAGGCTAACCTTAGTTTAACTAAACTAGGGGTTTATGATTTTTACATTCACAGAAGAAAATTGGAATTCTGCATACAATATGATAAACTATGTTTAAGATGGTTACATTGTTTATGAATTCAGGTAGATGTTTAATCATAAAGTACACAAAGGACAGGCTTACTGTTAGTTACTAATATTGTTTTTCATTTCCAGGGCTTCGGGAAGGCGGATCATCAAGTGACAGTTGATTTGCTCAAGCCAGCCTACCCTGATTACAAGATAACGTTCTCCAATGAGGGTTATTGAAGCTTTGCACAAATCTTACCTACTCTTGCACTAATTACAATTTTGAATTTTAAATATAATTAGCTTTACCATTAATCTCTTGCCTGGGCTGTTATAAATAATATTTATTACATGTTTTTCTATTGACTGAAAGAATGTTTTATTGTCCTGTTTCTGACATAGATCATAGACATAGATATGTCCTCTTTAGACATATCCATGATCTAACCTATTTCCCACAGGGACGTAAAAAGAAACATTTTTTATTCAAGAATTTTATACATAATATACAGTAATTGGTTTTCATTTTAATTTTCATCCATTTCATTTCCAAGATTATTTTTCTTCAGAAATATGTTATTTAAATTGAAGATTCTCTGTCTCGGTATGCAGTGGAACTTAAACAAAGCAATACATCCCCATTAAAAGGTAAATTGGAAAAATACAAAAGTCTTTTGATAGTAATAAGTAATTTTAATAAAAGCCTTGCTATCCCTCATTTAATAAATGGAAAACACCTGGGTGATTGAGTTTTACTCATATCCAATTGTATAAATAGGACTCATACAATTGGGTGATTGAGTTTTACTCATACCCAATTGTATAAGTTGGACTCATACAATTGGGTGGTTATGTTTTACTCATACCCAATTTTATAAGTAGGACTTAATTTTATAAGTAGGTCAATTGGGTGATTGAGTTTTACTCATACCCAATTATAAGTAGGACTCATACAATTGGGTAATTGAGTTTCACTCATAATGTACATACTTTAAACCAAGATATCATTTAAATTAGAAGTTTGCACTTTAAGTTAACCATATTAAGTCTGGTTATTGACAAACTACGGTAATATGTGATTTAACAATTCGTTGTGAAGGTACACCACTTATAACTTATAACTTCCCTCACTGTCTTGATTTGGAATTTTTTGACACGTTTTTTTATGTTAATCCAAAACAACAATTTTGACAATGTCCTTGATCCAATAGTGTTTTTTAGTCAGATGTATCTACCTACCTACCTTCTACCCTTCTCAAAATCTCTAACGATTGTATTAAAATTTCACGATTTATGGTTCCAAATAATATGACACCACCCATATGTCTGTCAAAGACACTGTTCCAAATAATATGACACCACCCATATGTCTGTCAAAGACACTGTTCCAAATAATATGACACCACCCATATGTCTGTCAAAGACACTGTTCCTAAGTAATGGGATTTTAAATGTATAAAAATCCATTTTTGGATTTTACGACAAAAAAATAAATTACAAAAATAATTTGACTTTTTACCAACTGAAAAACATAACAAATCATTTCACCATGTTTGAAATGAACTCCAACATGAAAATGACCTCTAAAAAAAATTGATGTTTTAGCTTGAAAATGAACTCGAGATGGTTTGGAATTTGTGGTTGCCTTTACAAAGACAAGATCGAATACAGGTCATTTACTCTTTGAGAGCGTCTAATTAATTAAATAAATAAGGTAATTTAAATTACATGCTGGAGTTGGCTGTCTCCTCGAAATCTTTGAACTTTTAGCTAAGGGATGTGTGAAAGAAAATTTATTTTTTTATTATTACTTTTTTTATTTACTTTGTTACTTTAGAAACAAACAAATTTAAAAATGTTAATTTGATAATAATAATTTAAGAATATCTTAATTTATTTTTAAAGAGAAAAAGTGTCAGTTTATGACCATTTATTTTTATTGCACAAGCAATAGTAGAAATGCAACTACCATCTTTATGTACCATACTCATTCAGTTCTAGAAAATGTCATGTCATGTTATATTGTCGTCAAAAATGAAGAAAATGAAGCAATTTTCTTAGCAGCTCATTGACGCTTCGGTAGAACTGTTGAATGGAGTTGGGAGTAGCATTCAGGAACACTCAGTCGACTTATCTCTCAATGTTTAGGCCCGACAAAAATGCTGCCAACTTCAATCTTCACTCCTTCATAAGTGATGATTTTCAATTGGAAGGTTTTAAAGAATTTTTTCTGATGGAGTTGACAAAAATACTAAATTTATTACTAACCAAATAAATTTTTATTCCAAATTTACATTTTTATACAGTAATTTGACGAGGAAAGTATTCTTTGTCAATTTTAAATTTGATCCTTTACTTTAGAACTCTAATAGTTTATGATTTTATGTTGTAAAGTTGATTCTTCAGTGAAAACGTGATAGCCCACATTGTAATTTAGTGTTTAGCTTACAAGTCAAATTTTTTTTCAGAATTTTCGTACAACATATGGCCCTGTTCTCTTGTTCCTACTTTTTATTTGAAATTAGTCTCAAGTGATCTTTTTAATAGTATAGTCTAGTGTTATGATGAAGTTTGCTGAATGGACACTGCCCAAGGATGTGGGTTATTGTTTCAACTATGATTCCCAGCACCTGAACCGGTTCCCCTGGATCTCTTATGTGAACTGGGCCTATATTATTGATTATTTTTAAAAAAGACTTGAAATCTGACTATGTTAAATCCCATGAACTGATTAAATTTTTGTTGATTTTGCAATTGAAATTTTACAATAATTGAGCAATTGAAACAGTCTAGCAGTTGAAAACTCATGTTTACAGTAACTTTTCAACTATTTTTATAAAAACAGTCAACCGATTAATTTGAGATTAAAAAAATCTTGTACAATATAAAAATTAACTCACCTCTGTGAACTAAGGACATCAGTGCTGCTCCTGAAACAAAAATATATTAAATAGTTAAATATATTAAATAGTTTATCTTTTCTTGAATTTTTATAGAAATTTAAGGTATGAATACCTACAGGTACTACAACCTATTAGTAAAAAATTCATGGCATAACCCTGACTTGGAATTTTTGATTTACTCAAAGGTCGCCAGACACTAAAAATTGATGTAAAGGTACATTCCATAATGTACTTATATGTGGCTATAGACGTAATAACCAAAAAATACATACATTCTTGTTTAGTTTGAATCAGCTAAAAAACAAACAATTTAATATTTTGAACTTTTGCTTTATGTCAAACGATTACTGGGATACTAAAACTGGTAAAGACTGTGGGCTACGTTGTTCTAAGGAAGATCTGAAGGATAAAACAGATGAAATTCAGCTATGTGATAAACATACCTCTATCTCATAGATTAGATTAGATCATTTAAATGGCAACCATACACAATGTACGTATTTTAAGCCAAGTATGAATGAGAATTGAGTGTAAGATGATTGTGGCGTGATATCAACAAACATTAAAATATCAACATATAAAACATATCAACATTCTGTATTGTTTTATTAAATGTTCACAGGAGATGAGTCACAGTTTTATTGTTTATCATAGTGTTGTTTATGTATGTGTATAATATAGTATCTCGGAAACTATGTTATCTTATTATATATAAATATATACTGTATTTGTATATATCTTTATTTATATATTTTTGGGTAAATTTATTATAACTTTCCACTTTTAATTTTTTAAAACATACATTTGTAAATGTGCTGGGTCATTACAAACCAAAGAATGTGCTATTTTACAAACAAATTAAAAATTAACCATAAAAGGAATTCTTGTATGATTAATTGTGTAAATTCATCAGTTACGCTTGAGTTGCTTTGGAGTATCACTTTAGAGTTTGCTTCAGAACTTCTAGTAGGTCTTTAATAACTACGATGAAGTCCAATACCAGTCGCATTGAAAAACAGATAAAATTCACAATTTCTCTCCTAGAAACTTTACAAGATGACACGTTTTATTAGGATGATAGTCAAAGGCTTTACTGCAGTGGTTAAAGAATGGTCTTGTAGTTTTATATTGATGGGCAGATAAAGCAAGGTAGTGGATGTCTTCCTCTCTCATGGTCTCCAGATTGAAATAAATGGCGATGAAGCCTGACTGCCATTCGTTCATGGTTAAATCCTCCTCTTTATGGAACATATATCCTTTATCAGGTTTTGTGTGAATCCTCTTTTCTAGTTGACTTAGAGTTTTATAACTTTAATATTTCTACTATTAGTTTATTATATAGTTATTAATATTAGATATTTTTATGGGTTGTACGACTCAGTGGTAAGAAGCAATGTACTTATTATCATGACTAAATTTAACCTGATATTTTAATAAGTAAAAATCTAAATAAATAAAAAGGAAAAATAAACTACCAGCTAAAATAATTAGTATTTATTTTAAATTAAATTAGAAAATGATTGCTTACGGATTTGAGAGGTGATTACTCTAATTTAATAGGTCGTGGGTTAGTTAAAGTAAGCAAAGACCTTCTTCAAAGAATAATGAAAATAAGTTTCATCAAGGTAGGTGCTCTCGTTTTCACGGAGAAGTGTTACAAAAAGAAATACCTTGTTTAGCTTTACAGGAAGACAGACGGAGAGGAAATTGAGATTAATGAGATAAAACACAACTTCTGGGGTATAAACGTAAAACAAAAAATATAATAATTCCAAGCAATGTACGGGAAAAACTTAAGTTTCAGCTATATAAATTAATAATTACTGAATGATTAGCGTTATTACATTTATTATTTAAACATGTTTCCGTTAAAATTACTTAATATTTAGTGATAGTTGCTCTCTGGATCAAAGAGCAATGTGTAATGGTTTTGAAATCATTCTTGAAATTATCCAGTAAGGTGGCAAATATTCACTATTCATTGTATTCCTAAAAGAAACTCAGGAAATATATTGAAGCACATATCGTTTTAATGTTTTAACAGTCTCTTTTTATGGTGATATGCTTTTGAGATGAAGGAAATGGCTGTGCAGTGAAAATTGACCTCACAGCTTCATTTTCAAGGTACATGTATGTATTATGACCTTCACGTTTATGACAAAACAAAACTAAGCAAACAGATTGTATAATGAATATTTTTTTAGTTTAATTTATGGATTTTTTTATGAAAGAGGTGACTTTCATAGAAAATAATAAACATAAAACTTGATTACACAAATTTGAATAGGATCCTGAGAACAATTTAAAAGTTAGTAAATGAATATTTTATCAGTTTTCAAAATTAAGGTATTCACCTACAAAGCCGCCTTGTTTTGTTTGTAGATCTTGTTTGTCTTTACAACCATCCATCATGCAAACCCCAGTAATACGACCACACTTTCACCAAAGGCTAAACTGGAAAACATTTACTATTTTTAGGGTTACTTGACCTTTTTGGGTTTGACTCTGTGTAATGAAATTAAAATTAAAAGCTTGTTAGGTGAAATATTTATCACAAATAAACATTGATATGTTAATTCAATTTTTTCTATTTAGAATTTTGTAATTTGTACGCTAAATTTTTTGAGAAACTTATAGTCATACAGAGTTAAAGAAATATATGGAGTCTTGAAGGGGGATATTAAATAGTGTGATATTGGCTGAAAGATGAAACATAAGAAGAAGAATTTAAATTTTTATTATTTAGATCTTTATTGCGGACATTATCGTGCGGACAAAATCGTGATGGAAAATGTCCGCAATAAAAATCTAAATAACATCAATCCACCATCACCAATAATGAATTTCAAACAAAGAATTTAAATTTTATTTAGTGGTTTATAATTAATTACCTTTATTAAGTTTTAGTTTGATATTTGTTCAGTATCCTAAAACAAAAGGTTTCAATAATTGTCTTTGAGGCTGTTAATTATAAAATCTGTGTGTTAGCAAAGTTTAAATCCCAGGGTAAACAAGTTTATGTTTGTCCCACGAAATATTGAGTTTGGAAGTTCACTTAAAACTGTGATGCCAAAGTTGCAGTTACTTGTCGCTAATGAAGTTAATATAGAAACTCTCTTTACTGGAGATATGTAAACCCAGGTTTTATATCTCTTGGGGTTCCAATCAAACATGGACTTTGTGGTAAACAAATAATTTTTAATAAGAACATTTCATTAACCTATGTTTTTACACATCTGTTACAACATTTTTGTATTTTATATTCTAACTACGAGTATGCCTGTCCTTTGTACAGATTGTATGACTCAGAAGCGAGATACTTATTATTATAACAATATGATTTTGAAATGGTAAGAAACAAAAAAAATAATTGGTGACTCAATTATTTAATTCGTATCATCAATGAAATTTGTTATTTGTTAATATAATTTTAATAGTTTTTTTTTAGGGTTACTTGACCTTTTTGGGTTTGACTCTGTGTAATGAAATTAAAATTAAAAGCTTGTTAGGTGAAATATTTATCACAAATAAACATTGATATGTTAATTCAATTTTTTCTATTTAGAATTTTGTAATTTGTACGCTAAATTTTTTGAGAAACTTATAGTCATACAGAGTTAAAGAAATATATGGAGTCTTGAAGGGGGATATTAAATAGTCTGATATTGGCTGAAAGATGAAACATAAGAAGAATTTAAATTTTTATTATTTAGATCTTTATTGCGGACATTATCGTGCGGACAAAATCGTGATGGAAAATGTCCGCAATAAAAATCTAAATAACATCAATCCACCATCACCAATAATGAATTTCAAACAAAGAATTTAAATTTTATTTAGTGGTTTATAATTAATTACCTTTATTAAGTTTTAATTTGATATTTGTTCAGTATCCTAAAACAAAAGGTTTCAATAATTGTCTTTGAGGCTGTTAATTATATAATCTGTGTGTAGCAAAGTTTAAATCCCAGGGTAAACAAGTTTATGTTTGTCCCACGAAATATTAAGTTTGGAAGTTCACTTAAAACTGTGATGCCAAAGTTGCAGTTACTTGTCGCTAATGAAGTTAATATAGAAACTCTCTTTACTGGAGATATGTAAACCCAGGTTTTATATCTCTTGGGGTTCCAATCAAACATGGACTTTGTGGTAAACAAATAATTTTTAATAAGAACATTTCATTAACCTATGTTTTTACACATCTGTCACAACATTTTTGTATTTTATATTCTAACTACAAGTATGCCTGTCCTTTGTACGGATTGTATGACTCAGAAGCGAGATACTTATTATTATAACAATATGATCTTGAAATGGTAAGAAACAGAAAAAATAATTGGTGACTCAATTATTTAATTTGTATCATCAATAAAATTTGTTATTTGTTAATATAATTTTAATAGTTTTTTTAATAGGTTTAAATCAATGATCGATTTTAACAAAATAATACTTATTTCATTTATCTGCTAGTTATTTCACATAATACATCATATGTTCAGTAAAATTTAATAACAGAGTGTGTGTAATATCGCTCAAAACTGGGTTTTCGATAGCTCATTATTTAATTTTCGTGTGCATCAGTTTAAAGTAAACAAAAACACTCTTCAAAAGGCAGTGCAGTATATAGAATAATGAAAATTCATTTCATCATTGTGGGCACTCTTGTTTTCACGAGAAGCGTTACAAAAATATCTTGCTTAGCTACATTTTACTTGCCAGCTTTTCTGGGACATTGTTGTTTTTAATATCATAATAGAATTAGGATTCATCCTGATGCCACCTGAGTTTTAAGATTTTTGATTGTGGATTAATTGAATATGTAAGTATCCTAATTTTGGTGGTAATTTAAACTATTTTAAGCTACCTGAGCTCCAAGATTTTTGATCGTGGATTCATTGAATACTAAAATGAATACATGTGAAAATTTATCTCCTAATATTTTAATTTTTTACCATTAAGTTAATATAATTAATTAATGGTCCGGTGATTTCTCTGTATAAATGCTTGTCCAACTGTTCTTCATTAAGAACCCTTGGAACCCTAAGAAAATCTAAAAACACTAATGAAACTTCAAAACAGTGTTCAAACACAGTTCAGTCACAGTTCAAACTTCAAACTAAAAAAGTTCTGCCACATGTGAGTTTGATTGAAGGGTATTACTAAACATAAAACAATGCAGTGATCTTCAAATTTCACTTATAATCTATAAGACCTTGCAGACTAAAAACTCCAATATCTATTTAGAAAGCCGTTTCACTGGCTGAGGTGTTTGAGCGCCGTACTCGACAGGAGCTGCACTTGCCACCCACGGGTCAGAACTGAGCTCGGGAAAAAGGTATTTTCCCACTTAAGACTTAATGTGTGCAACGGATTGTCAATCGAACAGACGGCATTAAGTATTTTTTAATTAAAAGCTGTAAATATTCAATTTTAGTTACTTCTATCTATGTTTTTGTATATTCTGCTTAATGTAAGACAACATTTTATCATGTAAAACAGAACAATGAATACAATGATCACACAATGATCTAATGAACACTGGATAGTAAAGGCCAACGTACACAGCAACAGACGCACGTATGCAGACGGACGAAGAAAAATCTCTCTCCAGGTAATTAGATGTCAGATATCATCATAGCATGCAGACGTCGGCAGACACACGGACGTCTGTGTGCGTTGCTACATCTAATAACCTAGGGAGCGGTTTTCCCCCGTCCGTCTGTATACGTGCGTCTGTTGCTGTGTGCATTGGCCTAAAAACCATTTATTATAATAAAAGACTAGCATTACCCGGCGCGCGTTGCTGAACCTGACACTGCACCCTTTTATGCCCTCTGGATAAGAGCCCTTTAGTACCTATATTCATTTCAAGTACCCGAAATCAACCACAGTAACATTACACTACAGTAAATTTGCTCGTATACATTTGAACAAATGACAGTTTTAAGAAACTTTCAAATTATTTTATCTCAGCTGTTAATGTTGTAAACACCAAATTTATAAAACCTGACACTACGCCCTTTTATGACCTATGGGTCGGAGCCCTTTGGACGGGTTTGTACCAAACTTCACAGACACCACCATCGAATCATACTTATAATAATGCGTGAGAGTTTCATTATAATCTTTCGAGCGGTTCCGGAGTCAATATAGACATCGTGCATACAAACATAAATACATACACACATATAGACATACAGACATCATAAAGACATACACATACACTCGTACAAACATACATACTTCCTCTGTTATATACTAAGATAACACAGCATGTATTGTAAATGTGGCAAGTGTGATGTAAGTGTTCGTACCGTTTGATTGTGACGGGAACTGATGGTTTGGACAAATAGCCGGAACCTCCTACATCTTGATAAATGGATGTTGTCAATGCGGCGAACTGATTTGAACGGAGAAGTCAATAATTCTAAAATAAACCTTACATTTCATTACATGGATCTAATTTCTATTTTTTATATTTCCATTAATATTTTTGGTCACTTTACGCTTTATTCCTTCCAAAGCTGAAATGGATCGTAATTGGAGAGTTTACGATTGGAATAGCAAATCAAATGTATTCATAACAAAAATATTTGCGAGACAAAAAATGTAACGGAAGTCACGTGACCTTGATGTGATTTCATCACCTGACCGGATATTTCTTGTTTAAGGTAGTCATATGTTACACATTATTCCAGTAATGAAGTTACCAGAGAAACTAAAATGCTTTTTGAAAACATTCCTTATTTAAAACATGTTACAATCCATGATCAAGGCTTTTCCTACAGGGAAGTTGTTCAGTTTTTGATTGCCATAATAATATCTTCCTTCCCAACACTGAGAGTTACAAACCATACAAAGGATTGACTAACTGCTAGTATTATATGCAATGTCAATTAAAGTGTCAATTAGTTCACAACCTAAAGTTTTTTGGAGTCATCAAGAAAAAGTACAGTAATACAAAAAAACGCCACTATTCAACTAAAAAATAAATATTATTTATGAACGTGAGTTAATTAAACCAAGTTAAATGCGAGGGGTTTCTTTGCAGCCTAGAAAATATTTTGGTTGGTCCGCTGAGAAATCGCAGGATGGGTATTCAATTAGTTTTGGAGAAAATTAGATCATACTGTAAAATAAAAAATACACAACTTTTCAGTTTTGACAGTTGAGATTATTGTTAAAAGTTTGCGAATAATAACAACAATCCGTAGAATATTAAATTAAAATATTCGCTTTATATTGGAATTTCAAGTATCACTAACTTCGGTTTATGTTTAAGCTGAATTTCCGGCTTCAAAGTGTCTAAAAGCTTTTGGTTTAGGATGAAACCCTAGAATGTAACTTATTGCGTAAAGTGAAATGATTTGTAAGTGGGATTTAACATCACTCCAACAATCACTTAGTCTGAAAAAATTTATCCACTTTACTCATCTTTTTGTTTTAATTTTTAAATATCCCTGATAGTTGTTACACTTGGCAGGAACGCTTAGTTGAATGTGCACTCGCCTCGTAAACCAATATTCGCCGGTTCGATTCCGGACCCAATCACGTTTTGCGACTGACACCACAGTATTAATTAATTACATGTCTCATAATTAAACGTTAGTCAGTAAAAAGGCCAAAGTTTTAACGTGGCGTATCAAAACATTAAGAATGTTTTAAAATACTCTGTTTAAAATACACAAAACAATCGGGTCTATTATAAAAAATACTTGTCAGCAAGCAATTCAAAATAAATCAAGTGAATGGGGCAATTTCGATTAAACTAATCCAACTGAAGTTAAATTTGGAGTTTAATAACGCTCCTAAAGCTGGGTTGCAAAATGGGACCGCTTATCTCAGTTACCGAGGGTTTTAATAGAAGCATTATTCAAGGGAATTTTGAACCTTGATGTGATTTCATCACCTGACCGGATATTTCTTGTTTAAGGTAGTCATATGTTACACATTATTCCAGTAATGAAGTTACCAGAGAAACTAAAATGCTTTTTGAAAACATTCCTTATTTAAAACATGTTACAATTCATGATCAAGGCTTTTCCTACAGGGGAGTTGTTCAGTTTTTGATTGCCATAATAATATCTTCCTTCCCAACACTGAGAGTTACAAACCATACAAAGGACGGACTAACTGCTAGTATTATATGCAATGTCAATTAAAGTGTCAATTAGTTCACAACCTTAAGTTTTTTGGAGTCATCAAGAAAAAGTACAGTAATACAAAAAAACGCCACTATTCAACTCAAAAATAAATATTATTTATGAACGTGAGTTAATTATACCAAGTTAAATACGAGGGGTTTCTTTGCAGCCTAGAAAATATTTTGGTTGGTCCGCTGAGAAATCGCAGGATAGGTATTCAATTAGTTTTGGAGAAAATTAGATCATACTGTAAAATAAAAAATACACAACTTTTCAGTTTTGACAGTTGAGATTATTGTTAAGTAAGTTCAAGAAAGACAATCCGTAATGAAACTATCATGTTCTTCAAAGTTGATCTAAATAAATACCATTTAATAATTTATTGTTTCAAAAATAACCATCCCATTTCTGAAAATAAAAACAAGAGAGACAAAGTTAAATTAATTGTTCGAACTGTGTGGTGGGAAACACCCCCCCCCCCCAGTAATACCAAGCTTTTTTGAGTTGGTTCTGTTGGGTGATTTGACCCTACGCTTCATACCAAGTTTCATGGAAAACGGTTAAAAAATAATGAAGAAATTGATATTTTAATATTCTCCATAAGAATAACATTGCACGCTTTCAGACAACGTACTGCGTTTATCTTGGACAGTAAATTTAACTTTTCTCTGGAACCGTTAGTCGTAGACAAATAATTCAAAATACTAATTTGTTTAGTTTTTTGAGCTGGTTTCAATGGTACCAGTCAAGTTATACTTTACTTTTATTGTTTTCGCTGAAAATTTAAAAATTTGATTTTTTTGACATTTAAAAGCCCATAACTTTTGAACCGTCATTTTTACAGACATGCGGGTGGTGTCAAATTATTTATTACTCTGTGCACTATAAACCATCAAATTTTAATCAAAATCGTTAGAGCCGTTTTTGAGAAAATTGGATTTTTCACGTTTTTTAAGGGTTTTTAGGGGTGAACTACCCCTAAAAATCAAAAATTCAAAAAAATGAAAAAAAACGCCTGGAGATACGGTGACTATATATATACATGCCAAATTTCATCTAAATCGGACCAACGGGGTAGGCTGTGGCACTGTACACATCCAGACACACACACACACACACACACACTCACACACACACACACACACACACACGGACGGACAGACATCACGTCAAAACCCACTTTTTGGATTCAGGGGACCCCAAAACGGATATATCCACCCTCAACTCAAATTCGAAAATTTTGACGAAAACAATACTTACTCCATATACTATGTATAAGGGGAGAAAGTAAAAAATACACAACTTTTCAGTTTTGACAGTTGAGATTATTGTTAAAAGTTTGCGAATAATAACAACAATCCGTAGAATATTAAATAAAAATATTCGCTTTTTGGAATTTCAAGTATTACTAACTTCAGTTTTTATTTAAGCTGAATTTCCGGCTTCAAAGTGTCTAAAAGCTTTTGGTTCAGGATGAAACCCTAGAATGTAACTTATTGTGTAAAGTAAAATGATTTGTAAGTGGGATTTCTCCAACAATCACTTAGTCTGAAAAAATTTATCCACTTTACTCATCTTTTTGTTTTAATTTTTAAATATCCCTGATAGTTGTTACACTTGGCAGGAACGCTTAGTTGAATGTGCACTCACCTCGTAAACCAATAGTCGCCGGTTCGATTCCGGACCCATTCACGTTTTGCGACTGACACCACAGTATTAATTAATTACATGTCTAATAATTAAACGTTAGTCAGTAAAAAGACTAAGGTTTTAACGTGGCGTATCAAAACATTAAGAAATGCCTCTGTTTAAAATACACAAAACAATCGGGTCTATTACTCATAAAAAATGCTTGTCAGCAAGCAATTCAAAATAAATCAAGTGAATGGGGCAATTTCGATTAAACTAATCCAACTGAAGTTAAATTTGGAGTTTAATAACGCTCCTAAAGCTGGGTTGCAAAATGGGATCGCTTATCTCAGTTACCGAGGGTTTTAATAGAAGCATTATTCAAGGGAATTTTGAAATGGATATCGTAGTATTGGTTATGCAAAATAGAACGACTATAACCATATGATGCTTTTAATGGGGTTTATTTAGCTCTAAAAAGCAAATTGTTTTTAAAACACTATTCAAAAGACCCTGTGAATTATAACAAGTTACATACACCTGTCGCTGCAAACGTGTGTACCCAGCGAATTTCCAAATCAATAATATTACAATAGTGATATACGACAAGTTTGATCAAGATCTGTCAATAAATAATGGAGTTAAAGAATAACAGATAATAGGTAATCTGTAAGATTTACATGGGAATATATAGGTTTGTTGCTATGAGGAACACTGAAAGTAGGCATTTTCACCATAAGACTTTTTCATTTTGACAATATACCAAGTTTTATCAACATCTCGCCATTAATAAATCAGTTTGCCTAATCTCTATGCTGTATAATTGACATGGGAAAAGAGGGTGCAGGTTAGCTTCCATGATAAACACGTATTTATAATTTTTAACGACTATTGTTTTGAGTTTCTAGACAATTCAAAACGAAAAAGTATAATATAGTCGCGGGTTTAAGTCTTGCTAAGAAACCTACGGTAATAGCTTCTTACCTTCGGGAAATTCGCTAAAAGCCATGATTCCTAAGTAAATTCAATGAAATGTTTATAATTGTACAAAACAAGTTTTGAATCGATTTACATATATATAAATTTCCAAATTAACATTTTGTTACTCTAAGAAGATTCAAGTGATCACACATTAAAGCTACCCTATTATTGGATCAAAATACAAAGAGAATGTATTTGCTAAATATCAAAATGCGTGACGGAACATTCAAACTCGCTGAAAGGAAGTTTCAAACTAATAGTCGCAGTTGTGGAGCAGTTGTCTCTTCCAGCTGTAACAAAGGGAGACGGACTTTGTGAAAGAGTTTCTGTATATTCTAAAAGCAACCAATTGAAAATCGACATATTGTGATGAGTTCACAGTTGATTTATCGGTGATTAGTTGCGTCACTAATACAGTACTTACATCCCCAAGCTCACAACGTTGCAGTATTATAGAGTTCAATAACACTGCACAACATTGTGAGCTTGGGGCTTACGGTATTACTGACACACATTCTAATATAGCGTATTTTGTTAGACCTTTCCAACGCATCTATACGTTTTTAACAACACGTTTTTCGAAATTGTGAAACTCCAGCAGTTTTCAAGTAATTGCCTAACAAATTAACATTTAATTACAAAATAAATCCAAATAGCAGTGTAAAATGTACTTTTATTTGAATTGATTTGAAGGGTGGTTTTGATAAGAAAATAATGACTAGCATACTTTTGTCCAGATCATTGACTAGTAGCTCGATGGGTCTGAAATTGAATCATGTAGCAAAATCCTGATAAAATATTTTACCAAACATTATCGGAAATATTCTAACTGTGAAACAGTGATTACAATTACTGTACTAGTTACTCGCCAATGTGTTTATAAAATGAAACACAGCACGTAAATAGTTTCAATTGCTGATTTGACCTCAACAATAACAATTTTACAATTAACAGATTAAATAGCGACGGGGATAACTTTCTATAAAAACGACAACAATTTGAACAAAAGGAAAATAATTTATAGCCAGACATACAGCTGATTTATTTATTTATCCTTATGTATTTATATATTTTTATTGATTTGTTGAGTCCATCGCTATGTGTGAAGTTATTATGTTTAGGTAAAATGCATGACAATTGATTAAACGAAATTTAAGGCTTCCTACCTGAAGATATTGAAGGTATTTATTAGCATGTTATTCATTAAATGAAAAATCAAGAGATCTATTTATTTATTTAGTAGATTTGTAGCCGATCAACTACAAACAGTGAGGACCCGTTTATTTTATTCTTGTGTTTTATGTTCAATGATATTTTACATGGATATGTGGAATTTTAATACTTTGAAGGTTTTTATGAACGTTAATTTTAAATTGGTTTTGTTTTAGTTATTATTATATGTATATTATATGTATTCATTTGCTAACGATTTACACCACGTTGCCATATTAACCGAAAGTAGTATCCACTTACTATCTTGTTCCCCTTTCATACTTCGAGAATCGATTCTTCATGGTGAAAATGGGGCGGATTACTCAGTCTACAAACCTATATCTGCTGGAGTTTCTCGAGACTCGTTACTATTGGAGAACAGTACCATGACGGGCATAGTAGGGGCACTATATAGGATCTACATCTCTGATAAGCCTACAACTGTTAATACCAAGATTGCTACATTATACAGATGACACAGAAATTCTCAGTACTTCACAAGATCCCGACGAAGCAAGCAACCACCTACAAAACCATATTGACGTCCTGAAGCTGGATGAAAAATTGGAGAGTAAAAGTAAATGCATAAAAATCATTCCATGTTATATTCACATTGAGGAGAAGTATGCACCCACTAGTTTTTATCAACAACTAGCTGACCCGGCGAACTTCGTAACGCCTAACAGTAAATACATGTTAACTTTAAATTTGGCTATGTTCTGAAGTCGAATAGCATTACGGCTTCGTTGTGAAAGATTTAGATATACAACAGCTGATTATTATAATAAACGTAATCTGTATAAACATTGTAATTATTTTTTACAACATGTAAACACGCGACTTTAAATCAGACAGAAAATAAAATATATAAATACATAATCCCGAAACCCCGTAAACTATTAACGTGGCGAATAAAGCTATTCATTTTGTACAGCACGTATTTACTTCATAGTTTTACATTAATGAATGATTCAGATGGCATTGGATATTAAAGCATATTGCTAATGGAAAGTAAACCAATCAGCTGTAGCTTAAAAAATCAAATGTTTTGATTGTAGAAAATTTGTAAACAAACTTACTCCTCGTACGGTTAAAATTAGACATTAAAAACGCCATAAAGTCTTAGCAAAACTTATGGAGTTTTGCTAAGACTTTCCCGGACACATATAGAGCAACTTCCTAAAATTTCATGGCAATCGGATGAGTGCTTTGGCAAAGCATAAAGGACATACATACAACACACATTCATTTTTATATATAGAGATAAAAAATACCCCTAATTTATGAAACACGTTATCTTGGACTCCACTTAGATGACAAATTAACCTGGTAGACACATATGAAAAAGGTATCCTTTACTCAAGATCAAAACAGCTTTATAGTTTGCTTTACAGAAATTCAAAATTACCTCTTACAGATATTATAGGTATTGACTGTTATATAAACTCCTCCTAAAATCAATTTGGACCTACGGAATTCAGATATTTGGCTCAACAGTTTGAATAAAATCTAAAATTTTCAGTCGAAAATGCTCCGTTTGATTTCTTGTGCTCCGTATTACGTTAGTAATAAGACCCTTCATATTGACTTCAACCTGAAACTTGTTGTTGAAGAAGCCAAAAACCACTAGTTAATTTCTTTACTCAATGACCATGGAAAATCCTCTTATTCAAGATCTCTTCAGGCTTAATTTTCCAAGCGCCCATCGCAAAAGATTAAAAACAAGCTGTATTCGAGATCTTGTTGAATGACGATTCTAATAATCAGAACAACAAGGAAAACTGATGAGGAAAACTAAATTAAAACTGATGAAGGAAAACTAATATTTACCTCAAATCTTCATGTGTTTGTAAATAATTGTTAACCCAAATTGTTGTTACATAGCAAATTGTAATTAATATTTTTACAGATTACAAATACAAAATTTAAGACAAAATGAATGTATTTACTTCCCTGTGGGAGATAGGTTAGAGCATGGATATGTCTACAGGGAATGGTTTCAGTTCATCTAAACAGCTGTTATAATTATTTTATATTAAAAACAATAGCTTGGTAGTTTCTATGGAAACCTGTTACATGTTTTCCATCTTAAAAATCGCCAACACCCCCCAGAGCTAAGACATATCCACGTCAAAAAGATAATGGATTGGACCCTTGTGGATTAATCAATGAACGAATGGAAATTGAATTATTTTCTAACGGTTTTATGTTTACAGCACTGAGTTTACATTCAAACACACTTACAGGCTCTAAGGACGCAATTACTAATGCAGAAATCACATTACAAGTGATAGTTTAAGCAAAGTTTGGATGCGAAAGTTGAACTTCAGCGATCATCAAATTATAGGCAAGGGAAAGCACTCTCTCTCCATCTCTCTCTCTCTCTCTCTCTCTCTCTCTCGACGTCCTATACAAGACCTCAAGTTACCACAGTCCATGAACTTCATTTAATGTAGCCTGGTCTTTGGTCTCGTTAATATTTTACAATATTTAAAATTTTTCTTCAAAAATTAAGAAATAATCCACAAAGTAACACTATTACATTTTATATGGACAAAAAATGTTGTATTACCCCACTGTAAACTAAATATGTGATCTATCTAATGCACTACTAAGCATTCATATATTCAGTGGGGAATAAGGGTTTTGCTATTTTTTGTGATACCTCTTGCTCTTATGTTTTTAATAAACAAACTCTTTCTAAATAATAAAAATTCTTATGTGGGAATCCATTTCAAACTTCAAACAAATCTTTCGAAATGGAGGAATTTTTTCACAAAAAAACGGCCTTTACGTAAAAGTATTGAGAAGGGATCTAACAAACGACTTTTGTGGTTTAATTGATCATGTTATTCACTGCAGCATTCTCTTTGTGACTATTTTCATAAAGTGTTTTACCTGTCATCATATCATAATGGACACATGGATGACACAAATGAAAACAGGGAAAGTTCCCAGATTACCTTCACAACATTACTCTGACGGTGCTCAAGCATTGACAGTTTGGAATGATGAACTGATGTATCCATTTTGGCTTTCCTATAGTTCTTTTCCAATCATTTTAACCAATCGAACCTTTCCTGTTAAACTAAACTCTACGTTCTCTACTTTTCACCCAGTAAGGGCAGGTGTTCCACAGGGCTCAATATTAGGACCTATTTGATTCAACATATTCATGTTTAACTTGCCGGATCTATCGCACGTTACTCTCACTATCTACGCCGATGACACCGCCATAATGACGCAAAATTTAGACATTTACAATGCTGCAACGCTACTTAAAACGAGTGTAATTATGATAAATAACTGGTTTAAAATGTGGAGAATCATTCTGAATCCTACGAAGTGTGAAACGTTTTTTTTCTCCCAGAAAATACCAAGTCACCCTAAAATCTACATTGACCACACAACAGTTAATTGGAATACTAATGACCAAGGTATTAAATCTGAACCTACACGTGAACATTAAATTGTACTATAAAATCTGCATGCACCCTTTAACTATACAAAACCAATCTTAGCCCGTATTTTCAATTTGCGCCGTATTTTGTATTTTTCAGAACAAAATTTTAAGAATTCCCGCAAAATGTCCATAGTATATTCGTAACGCACACCTACGTCAAGGTTTTTGAATAGACAAAATACAAATTTATGTAAATAAAACAACAAGAAAATTTCTATTAAATTTGTTGAACGTTTCTGGAGCAGTAACTTTAGGCTTGGGGATGCCGACTATTGAAAGGCGACTCAAAGCAAGAATTCCTCAAGATTTTCTGCAAACTTCAATGGGGATTTCAATGAAGAGATTATACCAAAGACAAAATTCTGTAAAACACATCCTGCTGGCAGTTAAAAACTATTTATTTATTATTATTCTGATTTAGTGTTAGTTTAGGGTGTCTTCAAATTAAACGAACACAATAATTGTTCTTTATTTATGTATTTTTTACACATTCTGTGCACAATGTATACCATTGAACCAGAATAAAAATCTTTGGAAAAACAATACTCTGACATACGGTTGCAATTAAGTAATAAGAAGTACTACAGAATGTTTAACGAAAGGAAAATAGTGTTTGTAATGGATAGTTTCAGTCTGATAATCTGTTTAGTACCCCAAAGATTTGTTACATTTAAAATTAGTCAAAATTATCTCTGAAACAAATAATATAAGATGGGAAGTAAAAGATTTAAGCCTAGAAAAAAAGAATCTCGAACCTTGGGATTAACCAAACTGCACAGCAAATATAAAAAGAGCTCAGTGAAATAAAAGTTTTTCAATTTGTATAATGTTCACATTGTCGTCTCTCGTGCAGTTTGAGAATTAAAATTCCTAATCTTCTGAGTCCCATTAATAAAACATGAATCTCAATTTTACTGATTTGTATTCAAAAGTCGATTGCTGGCAAATTGAATAATCCTTATTCTTGATGAAATTTCCGTCGCCATGGTAAATACTTAGCGACCCCTGACTGTCACTTCCGTCTTTTATAATAAGCGCCGGAATTCCTTCCTCGACGTGGAATGTTATTTGAACATAAGATAAAATGCTTTACTGGCTCAGATGACTGGTATGAATGATCGATTTAGTAATTTTGTTATAGACGACACTGAGATATTGGGTTAAGCTAATAGAGCATTTGAAGAGAATATCAGTTGAGTTTGTAGGTGGTCAAACTGGAGTTTTCAATACAAGAGGTGAACCATGAGTTTAAACAAGTGTTTACGAAATTTACAATGGTATAATGTATACAAGTTTTGAATTTTAGTGTTTGCTAACAATATTACAATAAATATATAAAATCATAAGTTTACTGTATCCAATACACTATCCATATGAAAATAAAAGAAGAGTTTTGTCTGTACATTGTTTTGAATGATGAATGCTTAGGTCATTTTCAAATTTCATATACCAGGAAGGCCGACGTGGGATTTATCTCGTCTTCTGTCGATAACGTCTCAGAAGGCATTTGTGTTCATATTCTCTGTGAAAAGAAGAGACGTTTTGGAGAAGGTTTTAGTATACGAGCTATCAAAATCTTGTTTTGCACGATATAAGACATCTTTCACGAGTTTTTCTGAGAATGCAATCCTTAAAGGCAGAAAGCAATAATTAGTTAATACAATGACCTTCAATAAACCAACATTTATTTGTTTACAATGATGTTTTAAACTTTTGAAAATGATATACTTATAATTACTATACTATATCAAATTATTATTACTGTATATCATGTCAAATGTCACTAATTGTCGATCATCTATTTGAATCTTAATTATTAATAAGAATTAAAAAATAGAAAAAATAATTGAGCTGAGTTTTATACTTTTTGTACATTTCGTCTAAAACAAAGTATTTGGCTATTTAATACCGAACCAAAGAACTCATACAAAAGAAGGGTGCACTGCTAAAAAAAAAACATACAGATGCTATACTATTTCAAATATAATATAATAATAATAATATATGACAAGATTGGTCAAAATCTGTTATAAACATAGAATTTTTGCCTATTCTCAATAAGATTAAAATGGGAAAGAGTGAGTAGGTATGCTGTTGTGAGGAAAACTGAAAGTAGCCATTTACACCATCAAACATTTTATTTTTAACATTTATACCAACTTTCATCAACATCTGTCCATAAATAAAGGAGTTTGCCTAATCTCCATATGATTAACATGGGAAAAGAGTATGCAGGTTTGCTGCCATGATAAACACATAAACTAAGATTTTTAGCACAAATGTATGGATCTCAACCACATGAAGCTAAATATCAAGTTTTTCATCCAAAAAATGTTAGATAATAAGTGAAAATTTTTTTTTTAATCCTCCATAAGATTAACATTGGAGCCTCAAAATACAACGTACTGTGTTTAGATTTTTTATATCTCGGTAACCGTTGGAGATAGAGAAAAACTTTAAGGAACTTAATTGTGTAGTTTTTTAAGCTGATTCCAATGGTGAAATATAAAATTAGATTTTTAAAAAAATTACATGTGAAAAACGCAAAAAACCCCATTTTGGGGTACAAAACCCCCCCAAACTACCCGTTCCCATTGACCGATATGTCTGGTTTACGAACTCGTCCGAGCATTTGTAGGAATACACGTCTCTACCAAATTTGGTCTCGATCGGACCATTTTACGAGAGTTATCGTGCTAACAGACACATACATAATATATACATATATACATATATACATATATATATATTATAAAAATTTTAACGACTATTGTTTTTGGTCTCTGGCACCTAAAGAAATAAAAAATAACATGGTCTCGGGCTTAAGTCTTACCATGAACCAACGGTAATAGCTTCTTCCCTATGGGAAATACGCTAAAAACAAATAGAAATAAAATTTCTTTTTCATTGCATATAACTCTCTGCATATAACATGAATAAAAATTCAAAGGGACCTGTAGAATTTGATACATTAGGCCTTACATACATTTGAGTAGGGCACATCTCTGGAGGCGCAACTTTCGACTTGGGCAATATTTTCTTTTTATAACTGAGCTCATGATTTTATTAGATCTAATGAAACGGAAGTTATTGCCTTTCATACGCTATACTCGTGATATTTGAATTTTGAGAATATCCAATCCATCGGAGCTAAAGGGAGAAATTTCGGGATATTCATGTTTTGTTATACAGTATACAAATTATAAAGGTCTTATTAACGTAGAGGCGAGAGAAGAGAAACGAGATATGCGAAAAAGGGAGTTATTGAACGAATTATCGACGAAATGGATATATTTAGCTAGAGTGGATATGTTGTTGAGCTAAAGGACGTAGTTGTTAAGGAAAAACTCCCGCCCTTATCCCTTAATTTAGGGATGGATGAAATAAAAACAAAAACATATCGTTACAACGATCATTACATTATTATCAGGACATCTAAGTAATCGTTATGTTATGGCTATCGTTTACTTGTAATTTAGAAATATTCCTTAACCAATTATTACTATTGGGTGCTAAAAATGTTTTTAAACAGCTCTGAACTTGGAGTAATTAATAGTTTTGTGATAAAACATAATTAAAATAACTATTTGGCTAGAATATATTACTTTTAAAATATTTTCATTACGTTACAGTATTTTTCTATAAGAATTTCATTTTAGTTGTATGCTGTATGAGCTATGATAACATGAAAATAATTTACAGTATTACAATCCATGTATATAAATTAAAAGTGTTTTTTTCTGTACATTGTTTGGAATTAGGATATTTTTGTTAATACCCAGAGTATTGGGTATGGTTGATACCCAATAAAAGCTGAAATAGATATTTTCTCAATTGCAGTCTACCTTTCTGTATCCCTAAACAAGTAAGGTCTTTGTAATGCTTCTGTGTGAAAACGAGAGCAGCCATAATAATGAAACTAATGTTCATGTTCTATCTAGCCTATATCTTTTGGACTGGAGAAGTGGTTTGTTTGCTTTAAACTGATAACGCCCTATTACAATAAAATAATGATATATTACAAACTCAGTTTTCAACGATATTTTCTGAGTTTCACAGAATGAGTGCTCTATTAAAGCGATGTTACATAAGAAATTTGTCAGCCTGGTTATTTTCATTCAGTAATATTTATTCAAATAAATATTACTTTGTTTACAATGACTATTGATTGTGGCAGTCATAGCTGAGTGGGTAGAGTACTGGCCTATCACCCAAAAAACCCGGGTTCAATTCCCGGTCATGACACATGAAATTTAATTTCTCAGACTGCCACCGTGCTTCGGAAGGCACGTTAAGCCGTTGGTCCCGGCTACATAAGTAGTCGTTAGGTCACGTTAGAGGCAGTAGTGCGTCCTTGGCCAGAAGGTTACACGGAACTCTACTCTACTATTGATTTAAAGCATATTTCAAAACACTGCTTTACAATTTTATCTAACTGTATAAACAATTTTACTAATGACACATATTCTAATTTATTCTAGTTTGAAATTAATATTAATATGAGTGGTGAAATTGTTTTTTTATTGTTTTAAGTTTAAACGCAAATAACAAACATTTTTTATTTCATAAAAGAATATTATCTCATAAATAATAAATTTAATTTTACTCTCGTAAAAAAACTCGTTAAAATTTTTAATTTTTATGTTTAATTTTTTATAAAATGAAAAATCAAATTTCTTCAGACTGTAAAAAATAAACGGAATATAAAAATGTGACAGTTCGAAACCAGACATAGACAGCTCTTTCTTTTTTGTACTGATTCACAATGTTTTACAATTTTTATTTTCAACATTCTGTTAAAAAACTACACTTACATTTTGACAATTCGAGTAAAAAAAATAAACACAGTATTGTATTTTTACTCAATACTATGGAGATTAAAAAATTTTAATTTTTCACTTATATAATATTAAAATATATTAGTTTATGTTTAACCACATTTCATATAGTGTTTATCATCGAATATACTCTCATTTTTAACATAATATAGTATAAATTTAGACAGATGTTAGAAATTTTATCTAAAAACAATTTTATAATAAATTACTGTATAATGAACATACTCACTCTAATTTATAGAAATACGCGAAAATATTATAAGTATTAAAATTGACATTTTTTTATTTTTTAAGATTTTAAACATGCCTTATAATAACAAACATCTTTTTTCTGAATACCTAATCATGCACCCCTATAAAGGATTTTTTTCTAAAGTAAAGAAAATTATACTAATATTCGGGCGTAAAATAATAATTTCGTTAGAAAATAAAACGTGAAATGTTTACTTATTCCTTTCATATTCTTTAAACTTGGTACATTCACTCCTTTTATACTTTTTATATGTAACATTCCAAAGTTTCTTTTAGAGCGAGGGTGAAATAAGATGACAGATGCCTCCTTTCAATAGCTTTAATAAAGTCACAACGAGCGGGGTGTAAAACTTGGAAGGCCGAATGTTTAAAATGTTGTGTCCCAAAAGTTGTAACAATGCCATTCTTCACGTTATTTGGACGTTCATAATGTTCGGTGAACTTATTTAACGGTTAGATGGCAGTACTCAATGGATTAATGTAATGACATTGAAACTATTTATTTCACAGATTTGAGTTCTGTTTTTAAATGTAAAATTCTCTAAGAGTAACTTCCACCAGGAAGTTCAAAAAAGTTAAAGTTCATATCCAAGCTATAATTGTTGAGACTCAAGGAAAATAAGTAAGACAACGAAAATTTGTGTAAAACATATCTTAAAATCGAGTTGTCATTAAATGATAATATATTTTAAACTTATAAATACTTTTACATATTATGTGGTTTAGTAAGTTTGTTGTAGTAAAGATCAATTAATTGGAAGATGTTTAAGTGAAACTTGTAAAAAAATGGTTTGAAAAGACCTGTAATAGTAAATGGTTAGTAATGTGCAAATAGAACAACGGTAAAATTGGAAACCTTCATATTTTCTTCATAAGTTATAGGATTTTCCCTTTAAAATACTATCTACATAAAATTAAAAAAGTTATTTTAACTTTTTGGACATTCGGCATAAAGTTAAAGATTTTTAAGGAAACGTATACACATTTTCTTTTATATTTTAAACTGAAATTAGTACACGATACTTTCAACGGTCAAACGTTTAACGAATGTAAAAACTCACAACAGTAACTATAAAAATATTTCACAGAAATATAAATGAAAAGGTTCAGTGTAATTGCATCCATCCTTTGAACTTCTGGCTGCTAAATAATTAAAACCCCGATAGCAGATTCTGCGGAGTTTTCCTAATTATTAAATTTGGATAGACACTGGTTGAATACTAAATATACCCTTTATTTGCACACGGCTTATGATTTAATAATGAAAACCGCGAGAAAGGCGAATCATTTTAACGCCGATTTAATGGTGAGAGTAAGCATTGGTGAATACTTCAGAAATATTGCTCGATAAGTCAAATATTGTTTAACACCCCGTGACACGCGTAAAAAACTACACAGTGACACGCAATGTTTATTTTGTGTTTTAAAAAACGCAGCATATACATTAAACCTTTTTATTTAATGAAAGACAGTTTAAAACTCAATAAACTTCTTACTTGGGGGGAAAAGTCATAACATAACCTTAACTAGTATGTCCTGATTCTACTCAAGTTTTGTAACACGATGACACGCAAAGCGGGGAATCCCTCAATCAAGACTTAAATTTGTTAAATTGGTGGAATATATGAAATAAAATTACACCAATAACATTTACATTACTAATTTATTACACTTATTGATTTCACAACTCATTATTGACATATCTTATAAAATTACAAAAATCATGAATTTCATAAGTCACACGGTGACACGCATAGGCAGGATCCCTGTTTACACTCAGAAAAAGCGACTTCCCTAAGGCGTAAGGGAAGGCGATGACTAATGCCTAATATCGGTTGACTTGTTGATGTCGTACGTACAGTCGGTGTTTCTGTATGGAGCTGAGGTCTGGGCCATGTCCTAGACAGACTTGTCTATTGTGACAGGCGATCCATCGATCCAGAGGCAGTCAGAGACTATCGCGAGGGAAGAGCGTGATCCTATTGGCAGTGTGAATGGGAGGCTGAGTCGTGGACCCACAGACTGATCCCAGATATCCACCCTTGGGTGGATAGGCAGCACGGCGAGGTCTATTTCTTCGTGACACAACTACCATCAGGACAAGGGTACCTTCGCTCCTGTCTGCACAAAATAGGCAAAGTCGGCAGATGTATAAGTCTGTACTTGCAGATACGGCACAACATACCTTTTTCGAGTGCGACAGAGATCTCCACAGAGAGTGACACTCTTTGTGGATATAGGCGTAGCAATCCATCCTGACAACATCGTCGGAGCTATGCTCTAGGTAGAGGACATCTGGACATGTGTTCAGCATGTCTAATCCATACTTCGAGCGAAAAAGGTCCATCTCGTCTTAACAAAATACAAATACAAATAATTTATTTCAATAATGTTTACATGCCTGGCCCTACCAGGTTTTCAAAACATGTCGGCGGGGTCCAATTGTACAATATAAACCTATGACACATTGAAAAAGTACTCTTAACATTCTACAGCGGTTTAGGGCAGGCACTCATAACTTTCATACAAATTGGCAGCTAGCCAAAATTTCACTCTAATATATATTTATTTTTAATTTTGTTAATTGTTTTTTAAATTTTATCAATGCAAGGCTCTGCACTTTTTACATTCCCAAACTATCCTCTCTACCATTATACAAACAAAAACAATACACCTAAAACTATTACATGCCGATGAGGAATAATATATACTAACATTCATAAGCCTTTGAAACTGCCTTCTGAACGCACCCTGATTGAAACTGAGATGAAAGCGAAAGCAGAACATTGACAAAGACAAACATATTACATAACACTACGATCACCCCGATAAGGAAAGCCCTATAATATAGTGACGTAATAATCACAAGGTCTAGACCGAAGTAACGTGCAAACAGTTCTAGGCTAGTCCTGGGAGATGAGAAAGAGAGGGTTTACTAGGTAACTGTACCGGGTCTCTGTGTGCATTAACATTACCTTCTCCTCCCTGCAAAAAGGGGAATAATTTGATGAGTCTAATTATATGTACTCTGACTATCTAAGGAATTGCATTATTACTATTTTGACATGGATATATCTTAGCTCTGGGGGGTGTTAGCAATTTGTAAGATGAAAATTTGAAACACCATACGGCTATAACAACAGCTGTTTAGAGGAACTGAAAACATTCCTTTTGACATATCCATGATATAACCTATTTTTCACAGGGGAATAAATACAAATATTTTTGTTTTATTTTCCGGAAAATATAATTACCACGTAATTTTATCCCATAGTTAACAAATTTCTTTATGATAGAAAAATTAAAACTGAAAATATAATTCACCAGTTGACCACTTCACCTATAATTTGACGTCCCACATTTATACGACTATTGAGTGATCGATCATAATGCTGTCACAAATTCAATATTGTTATTGAGAGGCTAAAATGCAAAATGGCTGAGGTACTGCAAACTTTTAAAGATTAGGTACTTGGTATTTATAGCTTATACAAGTTTTGAGATGTAATAATATTATGCAGGTTGGGCTCAGGTGGGGAACTTTCCACTCATAACAGTTTATGCGATACTTATTTAAAGAACTGAGCTACAGGTACAGTATTTCAGACGAAATATAGTTCTAATAAATTGCGAAAACAGCAAACATACAAAATAAAACACAGTTTTGATGGACTAAGATTTTCCAATAAAGATTTCTGAATATAGTCATTATATAAACTTAAATTAGTTTTACTTCATAATAAATTGTACAATTTTTAGTTAAATAGTTAAATGAAATTTTATCCCACGTTTTACATTGTTGACTTATTTGTACATATTTACTGATTTTCTATCGGAAACCATAAACGTATGGAGATAATTTTTATAATAACGACTCTTAATAAATAACAGTAATTAATTGTGAAACTAAATGACAAATTAAAAAAAAGTAAATGCTATCTTTGATTTAGAGTTTTACCCAATATGTGTTTTTAGATTATTACAAAATTGTGTCAAAATAAGTTTCATTATGTCGATAATTATGTTAAGAAAATAGCTCGTACCAGAAAATAAAACAATTTTAGAATCAGCTGACAGTGATGTTACGTTGGTCACAAAAATGCCACAATGTTGGTAGCAGTGTCTCAGTTACGATCAGCTGACAAGCGTTTCCCGCGTAATTAGATATTGATCTTGCGTTTATCTCCCTTTTTGATGGAGGCATTCCCTTCAGAATACTTAAAATTTACCCATAAATCTCAAAATACTCAGGTAAAATAATATTTATAAATGGAATTATAAACTATAGCTTTTTATGACACTTTTCATGAGCATATCTTCCTCTGTAATCTGTTTTTTCTCTATAACTTAGAGAGACAAATGTATTTCAGGCTTATGTATAATTGAAAAAAAGTTTTTTATCGTAATAGTAAAGTAGAAATACAAAATATGTTAAATTATGCTTACAGTATGTGTCATTATGACATTTGGAACAACAAAACTGATTCTAAAGGTTTAATCTTTTGCATTGACTATCTGGATTGTGGCTGGATCTATCTTGGTGTGCGTTTAGTAGTCATATGACTATCGAATTATTTTTCGTAGCTTTAGGTTCTTATATTTAGACCCACGTCATAATAGTATTTATAGATTACTCAAATTATAGTGATAAGGTACTCCGCGTTATTCTAAACTTATGCACCCATATTAACGACCCATTTCTTCCGTTTGGTTAACACAAAGCTTCAATTTTCCAAAGTATCGTCAATGTAAAGTTTTCAATTTACTCATTTATCGTGTCGGTTTTAAAGATAAGACACATTAATTTTTCTGGTGCAATGCGTCTGTTTGTCCAACATAACGACGTGACGCTTCCGTTTTGTCAATGCATCGTTTCCGTTTATACAACGTGGAGCTTCCGTTTTTTCAATGCATAGTTTCCGTTTATACAACGTGAAGCTTCCGTTTTGTCAAAGCATTGTTTCCGTTTATACAACGTCAAGGTTCCGTTTTGTTAACACGACAGTTCTGTAATGTTGATGCGATTGCTCTGGTCGATGCAAAGTTGTCTAAGTGTCCAATTTTACTTCTTGAAATATACAACCGTGAAACTCTACATTTACAGCTCTCAACAATTCCACACTTCGTCAGAATTTAATGAACATCGAAACACAAAATCCAAAAAAATATTTTGTACTTTTACAATTTTAACAGATTTAATGTAATAAACTAAACAATCATACCTAAAACATACTATTTTATACTGAACAATTGCTCCACATGTGTTAAAAACGGTTTGAAAGAATGTAATGCTTCGAGACAGAACAATTCACCAGTGTCAGAACGATCAAGAGTTTCAGTGATGTCATAACATTGCCAAGCACTGTTTAACAATTAATGCTAATTTGAAGCAGTATAACATCAGCCTTTCATGGGTCCTCGCCTGCTCTCTGCTTTGGAGTTAATTCTCTGAAATACAATCAAGTTGTATGTGAGAGCATTACTAGATTTTCATTAGCATTCAATTATTATGATTTATGCGAGAGGAATAATTATTTAGAGAGAAACATACGATGAAATTTTCATCCCAAATTCTTTCTACTATGAAATTGATGTTTATTACCTAGGGAGAGTGAGATAAACAGATAAACATTGACACTAGAAATAATTGTAAAAATAATAATAGTAAAATTGGATAAGGAGATTAGTTGCTTTACCTTTCACTTTATTTCAAAGTTCAAGTGAAGTATGAAACCGTATCACATTTTTGGTTAGTCAGGATTTACTTCTAAATTTATTAAGGATTAGGACATAGCTACTTTGAACTAAAAACGAAGAAGTAGAAGTAGTTAGTAAACAGTTTTGCTGTTTGCTACATGCTGCAGCTTTATCTGAGCATCATGTTGTGCCCGGACGGACCCTGCTCAGCTGGTTTTCCTCACTTGCCATTCTGTGAGAAAAGTATAGAGGATTATGTTGTACGAAATGTATATTTGTTATGATTGTTGTTCTTTAAAGTTTTATCACTGCTATATTGTTATTCCTATATTTGTTTATGCATATTATGTTACTAGCAGTAAGCCCGTCCTTTGTACGGATTGTAGGATTCAGATTAATGAAGAAAGATTATCATACCAAAATGTAAACCTGAAGTCCTAAACAAATCAATACAAAGAAAATAAATCGATACCCAGCTTTATTATTTAGCATTATTTTACAATTAAATAGATTAGAACATTTTTATACAAATTATTATAATTAGTTGTACGTTCAAATAACTTTTTAATATAGTATGATTTCGAAATGGGTTTAGAATCAATGACCAATATAAACTAACTAATATTGATTTGACAGCTGATTGTTTTTATTTTCTATTGAATCTTCCAACTACAAAGACAGCTGATTATTAACAGTAGGTTATTCATTGAAAACTGAATCAAAATACAGGTAATATCGTTTAAAAGTGGGTTTTTAAATGCTCGTTATTTACTTTTCAAGGGTCGGTGGGCACTTTTAATCCCTTACAACCCTTTTCTGGAATGTATAGAATGTATTAAATAAGTTTCATTGTTATCAGTTCTCCCGTTTTTTCGGATTAGACGGCGTAAAATGTCTCCTGGAGCGTCACAGACAAACAGACAAAAATTGAGATAAGACCGGTTTCGGCTTCTATAAGGCACAAAAAGTAAAAATAACTAAAAAATGAATAATTCTGAGCAATGTCCAGACAAAACTCTAATTTAATTTATATAGATTATTTATAGTGGTATACAAGCCCAATAGTAAGGTTTATTTAAACTTGAAAATAGTATGTTAATAAATAGTATGCATATAATAATTAATTTAAGTATCCTCTCAAATAGCTTTTAGCTTGAGAGGACAAATAAGCACTGCATGTAAAAACATATTGCACATGCCAGAAATAAATCGAATTAAAAAAACTAAAAACATACATTTAGGCTCTGTCTTGTCTTTGTGGACTTCATATTATGAAGCTTCAGTATTCAATATATCGATTCCTCACAGTTGTAAAGAGGTTGTAAAATCGAAGGATATATCCGGATATTGACTGATATTGTTTTCACTCCTTCTAGAAGAAAGTAAATGAATTGGTGCAAGGAATCGGTATGAATGATGTTAGGAAAATATTTCTCGCAATATAGAAAAACAACCGTTTTAACTTTATCATTAATGTAATATCTCCACCGATTACGCACCACATTTTTAGGTTAAGTCGAATGTTATATTGAATTTGAATGCAATGCCTTGTGTGTTGTGACAAATCATCATTGTTTGAGTGTTAGTATTATAAATTACTATTGTGATGTTTCGTTGTCCAATTTATATGTACAGTATTAGCATTTTACGCCTAAGTAGGTCACATTTCTTGGCCACACGTTTCATATTATTTACTATACCTTTGTTATAACTGTGAACGAGGCTTTAGTCCATGTAGGGGACGTTTCATATTATTTTTGTGAATTACGTAAACAATGTATTCCTTTCTGTGAATTTAATTTCTACTAATTAAATGATTGGAAATAACAATTTTACATCGAAAATCTATCTTTAAACCCGTAAGGGCTTAAAATAAAGTTTAATCAAGAGCAGAACCACGCAAAGCCGCCCTGTATCTGTGTTAATTAAGGCGTGTTCAGCTCCGCTCCCGCCCAGTGTGCAACAACGTGCAACAACTCCCGCTTCGCACCGTACAACAACTTGCATACACTTACATGCTGGACAACTAACTTCACTGTATCCGATAACATCTACACATACATTCAACTTAACATGTAGCTTAAGTAATTTACATGTAAAACAGCTTATTCATAAAATGTTAAAATTATTTTTCATTTACAGTAAAAGTTTGAAGACAACATGTTTGGTTTTTTGTCTTACACGTTTTACTGGAACAAGTAGTTGATCACAAACAAAAAGTGGCAGATTGAATATTTGATTAAGCTTGTTCCTATAACATACAAACAACATTTTTGAGAACTAACAAAATTATAAATAAATAATAAATTATTTTAAACGATTATAGGTTTGCATAACTTTTGAACCATCATTGTTCCAGACATGTGGGCGATGTCATATTATTTGGGACACTAAGCACTATTAATCATGAAATTGTAATAACTGTTTTGAGAAATCTGCATTTCTGACGTTTCAAGGGATAAATTCGCGTACTCAGCAAATCTGTCGATAAACATGAGAATTATTTGCCTATTCTCCATAAGATTAACATGGAAAAGAGTATGCACGTTTGCTGCTGTGAAGAACACGGAATGTGGGTAAATAAAAATAATTTGAATCGCAAGTGAAAAAGGCAGAAGTAATTTAGGGGTACAACCCCCCCAAATACCCCTTCCGATTAACTGATATGTCTGGATTACAACTCGTCTGAGTAAATGTAGAAATACACATCTCTACCAAATTTGGTCTCGATTGGAACATTTTTACGAGAGTTGTCGTGGTCACGGACATATACGTAAATAGCGTATTATAGTACATTAATTATATATATTATATATTAATTATATATATATATATATATAATTATTAACGACTATTGTTTTTGGCCTCTGGGCACCTCAAATCGAAAAATCACATGGTCCCGGACTAATACTCTTCCCATGTGACCTACACTAATAGCTTCTTCCCTATGGGAAATTCGCTAAATATATTTAATGTTTTTCAACAAAAGTTTTCTACCAGTAATAGAACTTAATAATGAAAATAATTACATTACAAAATACAAACTCGATGTTCCTTCGAATAAGCCATATGTAATTAATTTAGTTTCCGAGACCAACTTTTATTCGTTTTTACTTCTTTATAGTACAGCGATTTCTTGTGAATTTTTTAGAGACCTCAAAACGAAACGTAAGATTTTACCATTTACTGGGGGAGCACGGGATTTTGATTCCCAAGGCCCCGGCTTCAAATCCCACCAATCACCAATGACTTTTCGCTAAGTGATAATGTCGCAACCCACTAGGTTCTGAAGTAATGTGCAAAACAGTTCCGGGCGATGGCCTAGTTAAAAAAGTCCTGTTGTATTTACTTCCCTGTGGGAAATAGGTTAGATCATGGATATGTCTAAAGGTAATGTTTTCACTTCATCTAAACAGCTGTTCTTATTATTTTGTATTAAAAATCAATACAATAGCTCTGGTGGTTTCTATGGAAACCTGTTACATATTTTCCATCTTATAAACCAACACCCCCCCAGAGCCAAGACATATCCATGTCAAAACCATCACGACTACTGTAGTAGCTTCACTTTGGTGTAGGAAATAAAAAATCCAAATTTTGTATTTCCTACACCAGGATGAACGCAAGTCCTAACTCGCGTTTATCCTGGTGCTTCATTTCTTGGAAACGAAAATCAAAGTGGCAGGATGGCATGTCGAACTGAGGTTGGCCGTAACGAGACATACCGTTGTAATAAATCAATCAGGACTCAGGGGAAATCAAGAATAAGGAAAGTTGTAAAAATAGCCACGGCTCTCCAGAGGGGAATATGGGCTCGACGAGGGGTTATTTTGGGAAAATTACCCAACAGCATTCTATCTTAATTAAGATTCAACTTAGTTCTATACAAGATTAAATTTACCACAAACATTGAAAGACATTGATTTTGTCGTATTTCTCTGGTCCCCTCAGACAACGTACTATGGGGTTAAAGTTGAAAGTATGACAGTAAATTTAACTTTTACTCACAACCATTTGACGTAATAATTAATAAATTTTGCATTTTTTCAGTCAATCCCATTCATAACAGTAAAATTATTTTATTTTTTGTTCTGTTGAAAGATTTCGTAGTTTTTTAACTTTAAAACGTTTACAGCTTTAGATCCGTAATTTTTAAAGATACATGTGTTATAGTTAATTATAAAAATATTGAAGTATTTTAAAAAATCTAGGATTTTTACTTTTAAATATTCACTAGTTAGTTTTAGTGGGAAACTAACCGTAAAATCTAAATGTTTTACAATTTACATACGTATTACTGCAGTCAGTCACATTATTCTATTATTGTTTAATACGACAAAAGTAAAGTTAGCTCTAACAGATTTTTTTAGACCAAACCATTGTATTAATTGTTTTCAGTATTCGTACTTTTTATTAAAAGTATTTCCTTTTCCTTGCATTAAAAAATTAAAACGTATATATTTTTCTCAGATATTTGCTTTAATTTTATTATTTCAAATTTTTACATTTGAAAAATTATGTTGAGAGTATTGTTCAAAGTGAATTTTTAAGAACGATTTTATATTTTCAAATGTATCAGCAAAACTTATTTGACATGAATAAAATCATAAAGTGAATACCAATCGGAAAACGATACGAATATAGACATCCATCCATAAAACTTGTTTTCGACAAAACATTATTTCCAGTTAGAGAAGAAATAAATATGGTGTTTTATCTCTGGATTGATTGGAATGTCGATTTCGTCACTGTCAAGGAGAATAATTCGTCTTCAACCAGAGATAGCTCTACGGAAAAGGTTTTCTCTTTCTTTTTAGTGTATTGACGTGACATCGAAAAATGTTTTACAAAGAGGCGATCCACGAGTGGATGACAAATATGTGATTTCTGAATTTTTCATGTAGGCCTTCTGGAATGTGATATTGAATGTATTTAGGCCTTGGATGTTTAAATAAATCAGGCATATTTGTTGATGATGTTAAACTAAGAGTACACTCAACTATTCGCGTAATGGGATGGACGAACTCAGAAAAATATTTTTTAATGTCTACGACAGTGTCGCTATTTTCCTGAAATAGATGAGTGACTAGAGTTGCTGTCATGAGAAAATTTTAAACTAGTATTCTTGATAAGTAATATGCAATAATACTTTTGTAAACTTAACCTATTAAAGTACAAAACCACACCAGTGCGTCCGCAGCGCAGTCCTGCTAGCGGTCTATAATGCCCAGTAAAAAAAATAAAAAAAACAACCGAGCCCCCCCCCAAAAAAAACTCTAAAAACAAAATTTCACAAAACCTTTTAACACTAAACATGTTTTTTACAAAATATTCGTTGCATTGTGTTTGTATTCTGATAATTCGTGTTTACTATATGCAAATTGACGAAGTCCAATCACTACGTATAACAGATATACAATGTAAAAGCAAAAATAATTACAAAACACAGAATCCTGAATTAATACCTAAGCAGGTAAGTATTTTAAGTAAAATGTTGGAAAAAGGGTAACTCGCAGTGCCACACCCCATTGGATTTTGGGCTTTTAATTAACAGTCCTGTCTAAGGAACATGTCAGCCTTAGTTAGTAACAAGACTACAAAATCGCGTCACAATCATCTTACATATTTTTTATTCATACTTGGCTTAAAATACCTACCTTGTGGGTCGGGATTTCAAAAGGTAAGGTAATCTAATCTAAGGTGATCTAAACTAGTGTAAAAGACAACAAGAATTACGCGACAGAAGGTATTCAAACCATTTATTTATTCAACTAAAATTATTTGGAAGGCTAACACTGTGAAAGTACAGTTAACAGATAATAGCATCGGACGTCTGAATTGTCTGGTCATAAAAAGTTGATGTGTAGTAATAACAAGTATGCACGGGTCTATTTTGAAAACTTTGTATACTACTTGGTAACTAAACTTGGTAACTATTTTGGTAGCGTTACTTTAGAATATTTACGGTCTCTCATTCCCATAGCAGCGCTGTGCTCCAGACTAAGTTCACGAATAAACCGTGGTGTTGATCATCCAGGCTTTGCATATGTTGTTTAAGTTACACGGCAAAGCACACTAACAATTAAGCTTTTAGACCAAAGGACCAAAGTTGTCTACCGCTAGTTTATAAATTCGAGGTTACATAGAACCTTGTAATCTGAGAGTTGCCAATTCGATTCTGGACTCAGTTGAAATTTGAATTACTTTTAATCCATCTATCAATTGGTTCGAAACCAGAACTCCCTTATGAAGGCAGATGTAATGCTAGTGTAATCTAATGAGTAAAATAGACCTACACGATTAATTAATCAACAGTACCTTTAAGTATTTTATTATATAAGATAAACTTCAATAGCAAAACTGAAAAACGTTTCTTTGAAATTATCTTTCTATGAAGGTGTAGTTGTTCTTGAGAGTACTGAGCGCTGTGTAGTGATTTTGGTAGTCAACTTTATGACTTAAACACAAGTTTTCACCTTGAAATTTCCTTAATAGTAATCTCTTTACTGGGATTATTTTAAGGCTGGCAAGGCTCAGTAATTTAAATTGACGAGTTATATAGTTTTTTAAAGAAGAAGTTCAGCTTAATTTGTCCAACCAGAGTTTGGGAAGTCTTGTACCAGGATTTAATTTAAAATATTAAATTTAGATTAGGATTTAATTTCGATTAGTACTCTTTTTGTGACTTACTTGTAAAGTAAAATTATCTTAGTTTCGGCCTCATAAAGTTATATTGAAACACCAAATATCAGTAAGACGCAAAATACATATTAAGATCTAACTGATAGTAACTATTGAATTTTAAATCAACTTAAATACTATAATGGCACGATCAAACGTCGTCATATACGACTGTCAATCGTGAACGGACATTGATTGTTGTTATTATTATTGTTGTTTCTGTCAGCTGAACCCAATCCGCCAGAAACTCTCGCCATTTGTGATTTGGCTGTTAATTAATTACCTTTCCAACCCCAGATTTGACATCAAGACCGGTTTATAGAGCGAACCCTAACAAAATGTTAAAAAAACCGTACGTCGTATGTGTAGTCCATTTGTAATAAAATTAGCTTCCTACCATGATTATATATTTACAATGAGTATTAAAGTCAACCCCATGTTATTACAAACAAATTATGCAATTGTATTGGATAACACCCATATATACCACACTGAATATTATCATACTATCAATAGCAATCATCAGAACTCTGTATATCAGAATGTCCATCATCGTCACATAGTGCCCTCTAAAGTTTCCAATTATGTTGTTATTTTTGCTTTCCAGTAATTACTTTACTTAAATTGGAGAAAATGTGACTCAGATAGTATCGTTATATTCGTTAAAACTAAGGAAACTCCTACCAAAATGTTTATGATAACCATAACAAACATATGAGCTGCAATGAGCTGTATAAGCTTCTGGGTGATAGATAAAAGTAAGCTACATGTACCAAAAATAATTCAAAATTTAATTATTACTTCATGTTTTCAATGTATAATTTTCAGTAGGTTTGAGTACACTATGAAGTAACACTTGTTCGGAGGTTACATTATTTTCAGTTTAGCCTGTGAACTTAGTCCTAAAGATTTTGAAAAATTGCCTTCCGTCGCAGTGTGGCAGCCGTACTACTTCACACAAATACAAACACAAACACAAATGTAGAATGCTCAGATATTAGCAACATAATACTGGTTTAAAAAAATATATCCAAGTTTTATAATATTTAAGTAAATACATTTATAAAAAAAGTGAATGAATATTTAACAGAATATAACCAGAGAGGAACGGATTATAAGGAGAGGAGGCACCTTATGGGGCTTAGTGAAGACGATAAAATCTCACGACAAGTGTTGCCATCTGTCGGATCTAGTGGTGAACTAGGCCTCTGTAACGCCGTCAGGTGTGTCATTTGTCATTAGTGTCATTTGCGACACTAGCGCTATCTGAGGATGGCAGTACCTACTACGTCAATTGGCGGTACGATGTACCGACTTCATCTTTAACATGGGCGTGCACTATCTACTTTACTATCCGTTCATCTATAACAGAATTGTCTTCCAGGTTCGTTGCGATTTGAGAAACTACCGCACCCCATCCCCACCACCGGACTAGCCTACCAACCAAACAAATCTAAAATGTAAGGAATGAAACCCGTCTAACTAATGTGGCTGCTTTGTTAACAAGGACCAAAATAGTGACATTCCCTTTGTTCAACACAGTTATCCACCGTCTATGCTCACGGTTACATTTGTAACCGTTTTTCACGGCTACGGATCGTAAATGGCTACGCTCTTCTCCATTTAGAGCTGGTCATCACTGAAGTGGACCGCCAGACTAACTTGGACTGCTCCTGATTTAATCTCTGAGAGCCTTTACAAGTTTCCGTGTACAAGGAAACTCAATTAAGACGACATGAGCTCAAACATCGATCCCATCATCTCGCTGCAGGTAATCTTGTTGTTTGTTGCTAACGTAAGTCTGAACAAATTCTCTATATAAACAAGTTTTTAGTTAATTGATTCATTTTTCCGCTATTTGAGCTTCACATGTATCACCAAAAAGTAAAAAAATGAAGTTTATATTTTAAAATGAGAAAAAGTGTGTCCATGAATATAGTTTATTTCTTTATATTTTTATAAAACACGACTTAGCTTCATTGAAGTTTATCTTGATTTTTAACAATATATTGTCCTCATATTATTATTATTATTTCTACTATATTGTTATTCCTTTTAGATTTTTTATTGGCTCCTGTTTTATTGAGAATGTGAAATGGCATTCCTTAGATATGTTAACGAGATAGGGTTTCAATAAAATATGACGAAACAAATACGTCTCAGTTGATAGCAACTAAAATGACCAGTGAAGAAAAAGCACAGGAAGTAAGTGGGCGTGAAAGAAGAGTATAAAAATGGGAGCGGAAAAGAGTACTTAGATATGATTTATGAAACACTGTTTCCCCACACAACTCTTGATCTCATATTTTTACGCCGATTCAGCTTTTTGTAATACTTTCTCTAATAAGGTCATGACACGGAATATCCACACAACCTCCACAGAATCTCTAAATTTGAAAATACAGATGTACTTTTGATAAGTTATTTTAGATTTTATCCTCGTGTATATTATACTAACGTACGTTTGACGTTTAAAAAATCAAGATCAAATTGATTTAATTTTGGTTTTAAAACAGTTTGTTTTGTTTTTTTATCTGAAAGTCTTGTATGGGTGTATTTTCAATAAAATCTTCTTACATTTTTCCTCCGGTGTACCATATGGATGAATGTAACTTATTTTCTGATTTAATTCCCTTAAGAACAATGTTAACATTTTTAATATCATTACTGACCACTTGATAGTCGTAAAAAAGGTTGAGGTGTAAAGCTAAAGGTCATCTAGGGAATTAAATTCTCAATTTCCCCTATCATTAACAACGGATAATTACTTGTAAATAATCGGATATAACTGTGAAGTAATCATATTTTTTAGAAAAAATATAATTTCCGAGAGAAACCACTTTACCCTTTAATTTGACAACTCAACCACCCTCTTACGACTATCGTGCAACCAGTAATGTTGTTGCAAAATTGACATTGTTCACGGGGCTGAAACAAAATATTTCACCAGTGAGGCAGACTTTTTCTCTAAAACACACCTCTTCTTGAATCTTGTATCACTAGTCATTGCAGCCTTGATTATACTTCCTAAAGAAACTTCCGTTCCGGTAATACTTTTTTGGTAAACATCGTAGAATATTCAGTTTTAATGCATTCCCTAAAAACAAGAATCGAATAGGACATAAAAAATTAAGGGAAAAGTCTTATATTTCAACCCATTATCTGAGGGTCGCCAGTAATTTCCGAGCAAAATACTGACACAATGTCTCCACAATTCGATACAGAACCCAGATGCTGTCTTTGTTCGTTGGATTACTAATTTATGATCCTTTCAACTGTATTCATAATATTAAGCTTTCTCACACAACGTACTGTGTTTACCACGATTTTAAGATTGAAGTTATTTCTGGAACTGTTGAACGTAGAACAACAGTTGAAAAAATTAATTTGTTTAGTTCTTGTGTTGGTTTTAATGGTCAAAGTCGAATTATTTTAAAATTTTATCGTTTATCTAGAAAATTTAAAAAAATCTTTAAGGTAAGAGACACATAGAGACGCATTGTTGACGTGGATGTTGGTTGGCGGCGCTGTCAGCTGATCCATCAATCAACGGACGCCACGTCACAGGCCCCTGTGTAACAACAAATTGCACATAAAGGTAAACATTGGCTAGAGGTAATTGGATAAGAGGAAGAATATTAACAGCAGTTTCAATATAAATACAACAGTTTTGTCATAAAGTCCTTCGTAGACTTGTACATTCAGAGTTAAGAGAACAGATACAGTATTATAACTAAATATTTTTCCGAAATGAAAAAGTATAAAAGTATAAAAATAGAAATAAATTTTCACCTCAGCTACTTAGTGATATTTTTAATCAATTAGATTAAATTAGAAAATTTGAATAGTTAATAAAATTTGGTTTACATTTTAATATAGTATAGGTGTTTAGAATAGGTTTAAATGTAATGTTCACAGAGAACAAACTAATATTGATTTTAGTCTAACAGCTGATTTTTTTCTTACTGCTAAAACACTTTAATAGATCACATTTTAGTAAGACTAGCTGCTAATATCGCTCAAAATGTGGTTTTTGAGAACTCATTTCTTTATTTTAAAAGGATTTGGGTCAGTTCCACATCGATCTTACAAACATAATTCCCCACACCAATTCAGAGCAAAATCTTCCGTTAATAAAATATTTGTGAATTTATGAAACAATAGTGCGCCGTATTGAAACACGTCAGTATTGAATAAAATATTTTTTAACAGGACACTGTGTTTAAAATGTTTCGTTTGCATGCGATATTTTATATTTTTCATAAAAACTAGTTAAACATTAAATCATTTATAGTCAAGAGGATTAGCAGTTGTAGAGTTTTTAAATTTAAATATAAGGATAACGGTAAACCAGTACGTTGACTTGAAGAGGTTATAGAGAACTCAGAATTGCATTTTATTCATCTACTAGATTAATAAATAAATCAAACCTGATGTGTATCGTATAAAAACTAAAAAAAATTAATAGGGTGTCGTGTGAAATAATTTTTTGAAATAAATATTTTCATAATGATAAACTAGATAAACTCTAACGTAAATTAAATATTTTAGTCTTATTGCTAAGGCATTATTGTATTTGAAGGCAGACATTGCACGCGACTCGTTGAACCGGTTAGTTGCTGTATTGTAGAGGTAGAGGAAAGTAGCCTATAACAGCAGTTTGTGTACCGGTTGTTGGGTTGAAAGTTACTACGGGAGCGTCCTGCCGTTGTGTTGACTCTCCACCCATTTATCAACAATGTCATTTGCCTTACTCCAACTCACCTTCGTGTTCAATAACTTTCCCTCTCTCGACCCGAATATTTGCGTATTTTAAATGGAAAAACTAATTATTTTTAAAAGTAATCCTTTATAATAATTAATATTTGCGTTTTCCGCATCATCTTCAAATTAATACTCTGACACATATTTACGCAAAAACATTTACACAGTCCTCCCATAGAAAAGAAATGTATTTACTCTAATTTCGTGTCAATAATTTAAGTTTTTTGAACCCGAATAATCAAAATATATCTTTTATTGATTTGGTTTGGGTCCTGAATAAAAACAGCTGCTATTATTTCTGTCAAAACAAGTTTCCACGAGTTTAAAAAATCTAAATGTGTTTAGGATCCGTGTTTATAGAATATATTTTCTTTTTTGATATGGATACATCATATCTCCGTGGGAGGGGGTGGTATTACTCATCCGTCAGATCAAAGTTTGAAACGCAAGTGACGTCATATGGCTATGCCAGCTGGTAAGACAAACTGAAAACATTCCCTTTTAGACACATCCATGATAAGTTATCTCCCAAAGGGAGGTAGCCTATATACATTTTTACGAGAGAAACCAGATTCCAAATGCTTGCTGAAGCTGTATAGACAAATTCCTTAGTAAGCAATGTTATATCGAGCAAATGTGATTTTCTATTGGAATATTCCCAAATCTACATGATGAATTAATGATTTAATTACTAATTTTATCGGAAATTCTCTGTAAATATGGTATAAAAATATTAAATCAAAACTTTATAAAACATATAAAATTAAGTTTCACTGATTAAAAAAACAATACGGCGACAGGAAGAACAATACTGGCTAAAAGTAAAACCATTGTTTACCAAAGCGATTTGAAAGGTAAAATGAATTTGTGAATGAAAAGAAAATGTATCTGACATCTCACAAAATGAATGGATTCGTTTCGTTTCCTTTCTTATTGTTCAGAGTTTTGCTTTCAATTTCAAATACAATTTTAATTTATTGCATTCATTTCTCATGTCAATATACATATTTAAAAAAACATATTTTCAATTGATAGTTACTGATTCTGTTTAATATATTAATAAATGATCGAAGAATACACCCATATTATTATGAATGAAAATGTTTTTGATAAAATGTATATTTAGATATTTTATGAGCCAAACTACAAACTTTTAATTTTGTTCACCTATTGATCACACAGGAAATTTAGCCCAAGAATATAGCCAAGAGGGTTAAGGAATAATTTCTTGAAGAATTTAATTACCCGTCAAAGCCAAAACCATTTCAGATTTTCATTCCTAACAGTTTAATCTTCGTTGCTGCCACTGCCAGATTAATAAAAATATTTTCGACTAAAGAATAGGACATTTGCATTTATTTAAAATATAAATTTACGTGGATCATTATTGACACATAATTTTTGACCACCGTGGGGGTCAACTAATCTATTTTTTCAATTTTAAGGCAATTTTAAAATGGAAATGGATAAAATTTTAAAATACCATCAAAAATTTAAAAAATCAAGATTTTATAAAAACCACTGTGACAATTTTGATTTACGATTTATGTTTTAAAGCCACCAAGAACAACTTGAAAATGATGGTTCTTTTAATTTTTTGACAAAACAATAAATTTATAAAATATATTAACCAGCTCATAAAACTAAACAAATTTGTAATTTGAACTATTATACTATATATTATTATTATAACTACGTCTAATGGTTCTCATGGGTTTAGGGTAAGGTTCGTGATAAAAGGGTGTCCGAAAGAAAAGTTGACGAATATTTTTGAAACACACAATTGTTTAAATGTTATTTTAATAAGCATAAATTATGTGAATGTTTTATTAAAGGTATATACAGTATTATTAATTTACTATGCGTTATTTATAGTAGGAGATATTTGTCAGTTCATTAAAACCGTTTATCTTCCAAGAAAATACTCAAAACAGAGAACTCTGTTCAGTATGACATGTCCCACAGGAATTGCCGGAGACAAGCGTCTGAGTAAGGTAGGAAGCACGTGTTACATGTTTATAAGCGTAAAATATTTTTGGAAAACGAGGAGGGGCGGTAGATAGATAAGATAGTAATAGTATATCGACTTTGACAGCACTAAAATAAAAAAATGAAAAGTTTTTCCAAAATATACATCGTTTTATTTTATAAGTTTGATAGCTTCAAACAACATGACACTTCGACAAGACTTCAAGATTCAAGAAAATTACATAATCGTTGACAAATTTTCTAAAAAATTAAAAAAAGTCAGTTCAATTACAGACTTTGTCGATTGTGCATTGATATAATCCTCTTTCAAAATTGTACTTTAATTGTTACGATATCGTAACAAGCTTTACAAATCTAATTTACTAATGAAAACGTATAATTTATTTTAATCAAAATGTACATATTTTAAAAATGGATAGTAAATATTTACGCTGAGGTTTTATTTATATTTATTTGTATAACATTTTAGGAGTAGATGAACTATAAAAGATATTTTTTTCTTATTTTAGCACAATAATAAGTATGGTATCTAATTTTCAAACATTGACCAGTAAAAAGGAAGAAACAGACAACCCTTGGATTATAAATATTTAAAAATAACGGGGAGAAAAATGTTTTATCAATGAATCAAAATTGTAGATCTTAATAAAAGAGGAAGTATGTATGTTGCCTATGGATTCCAGAACCGCTTGACAGATTGAAATGAAACTTTAAGACATTTCTTAAAGTTTCATTTCAATCTGTTTCAACTTTTAGACATTTCTAAAAGTTTCATTTCAATCCGTCAAGCGGTTCTGGAGTCCATAGGCAACATACATACTTCCTCTTTTATTAAGATTTACAATCATCCTCAAATCATGCTTGATAACGATCAAGCATGATTTGAGGACGATTTCTGAGAAGCTAGGTACAAATCTGTCTAAACTCCGATCCAGAGCAGAGGGCATAAAAGGGTGCAGTGTGCAGCAACGCGCGCCGGGTAACGCTAGTATATCTATAAAAATAATCGTATGATTTCTCATATATAATACAGTCGAGGAATATTCCATTTGCAGAAAAATTGAGAATTGCGATGCATATTATTAAAAATATTTTTTTAAGGGGGAGAATAAGTAAAGAAAATGTTGCTTTCAATTTGTTTTAGTCTTACGAAGAAACGACTTGAAGAAATACACATTATCGTCAGTGTCCGACCCAATGTATCGAATGAGTTTTTCTCAAACTCTGACATAATATTGACTGCAGGAAACCTCGACCGCGTCTGCGAAAACTTGGTAAAACATTTTGAAAGTTTACTTCAGTGCCAAGATCGTTATTGGCCTCTAAACTCCTTTGAAGAAGTGAGCTTTTAAACAAAGTTTATTATTGCTTCAGAGGCCTGCAACCTGATTTGGTTAAATACGTTTACTAGCTATTACAAGTTTTCGTTTAAACTTCTATATTGCTTTATTAAGCTACGTATATTGCGATCCGATCCAATACTTTTCTTGCCGAGTTTGCGAAATCACTCGTGGAATGACCCCAACGTTGTTTCATTTTTTATGGTTTTAAATAGTTTTTTATTTGTATGATATTTGTGTAAATATTGGATGTAAATACATTCACAGCTTTCTACATTTTTATACGCCTACTACATTAACAGCTTCCTCTCAGACCAACAGTTCAAATATTTATTAGGACGTTAAAAAGGACAGTTAAAAACTATTTTGTTCAAACACCAACTGCCCATCACCACGGACCTAAGGCATATGCGGTAAATTAAAGACAGCAAAAGAGCTTTATTGCCGTTCAAATAAATTGAGGGTTTATATACGTGCAATATGGACTAGACAATAAGAATGCAATAACAATAAAAAATTAAAAGTTTCAAATTACGATACGAAGAAGTTACCAAATAACCAGCATAAATACTGTAACAACATCAGTATAGTAACCACACTAGTAACAATGTTTATTAAAAATGGTAACAGACAACATAACTACATTATGGATTACATTGGCAGTAAATTAATGAAATGGACAAAATATTAACAGAAACAATAAATAAACTATGAAACATATGACAATATCATACAGTATACTATACCTCAACAAACTTATTATTATAACTCTACATAACTAACATAAGTGGACTGGTATAATTATAATTAATAGCTAGACTTATAATACAAATTATATTGGGTTTAGGCAGACTTCATCGTGAGGAACCTCTAGCATCTAGTTTTCTAAGGAACTCTGAAATTTATCTCACCCAGGAATTGGGGTATTGTACATGACCATTTTCAAGAGGAAGACGACATCCGTCCGTATAAGGGCCAGAAGAGGAAGATGCAGTGTCCTGAAGAGATCGTCAACCGGAACCTGCAGATACTCATAGACGAGCCGGACTCCAACCGGTCGAACAAAACGTCGCTGCAGTAACTCCAATCTTGACTTTATCATAAACTGTGTACGAGTTAAGCATATTCAACAAGTTGCCGCAGCAGGGAACAATAGAGAGTAGAATCTGAAGAAACATGATATGATACCCAGCATCGCATTGGTCTTGTTACAGATCTTGTCGGTGTCAAGATTGATCAAGATTTGATCAAGATTGATCGGTGTCAAGATCTTAACGGTGTACACGTTAACCATGGGGATTTGTTTCGATGAAAAGTTATGGCAGAACATTTTTCGGGGTTTATGGATATGTGGTTTCCAGCACACCACTCTTCAATTGCAACGATGTTTTGCTAAATCCTTTGGGAGTCCTTTGTCCAATATATTTCGGTGAAATTTTCAGGTCGTCCACAGTTTTGTTAAGTGTTAACAGAGACTGCTTTCAGGAGGTCGTTAACGAAGACGTTGAAAAGGCAGGGTCCTAATAAAGAGCCTTGAGGAACACCCGAAGATGGTGAGAATTGAGCGGTTTCAATTTTAGCAACCGTCTTACTGGGCAGCACAAACTCGAGACAATTAATATATATACAAAATATAAAAAATGGCGATTAATACTAACCGATACTAACGTTCACATTTAAACCCAATGATTACATGAACATGTTATTGGATACAAAATGGATTCTTCCACAAAAATTCTTTCCATCATGGAAATTTCTCTGTCAGTAGAAACAAGTCATACGAGTATACAAATCCACTGTATAACCTGGATGCATATATGTGTTTTTTATGTAAATTTGTTAGTTTTAAATTTTGTATTATATATATTTTGTAAATATTAAGCCCCACTTTTGTAGAGGTTTTCTTGTATACTTCAAAATCACAACGACTGAAATTACGGTATAATGGTCCCTGAAAGGCTGTCCTTGGACACTTTCATGCTACTGCAGCAGAGGTCCGGTATTAATGGGCACTGATGCTATCAGTGATTTACCTTCGTTATCAGGATCACCTTTGCCGTGTTTCAACTAATCTTACCTTCCATCAACAATTTGTAAACGTTCTAGGATTTGTTTCTGTTAAGTACAATTTGTTATAAAGTATAAATATTGTAAAAAAGTTATATAATTAAATTTGCATTTTACAGGTCATAAAGATCTTTAATGATGTCAGCTTACCAAAACACCTTATTAAACGCATAGTAAAGAGACAGTAACCATAAAAAAGAAACATTATTTCGAGATATTTATACAGCAAAAATATAAATGGAAACGCTACGAAGAAAAAGGGGGGTGTTGGCGGTTTTTAAGATGGAAAACATGTAAAAGGTTTCCATAGAAACTACCAGAGCTATTTTATTGAGTTTTAATATAAAAGAATAGAATAAGAAAAGCTGTTTAGATAAACTAAAAACATTCCCTTTAGGCATATCCCTGATCTAACCTATTTCCCACAGGGAAGAAGATACAAACATGTTTTCAAATAGTGTTTAAAAGGGTTTAGTTTAAAAAGTATGTTATTAGCTTAAGTATTTCACTACTGGATATGCACTGGCCAGGTGTTCTGTGTTGTAGTAACACACTGAAGCACGATTATTTCACCAAATTTTTGAAAGAGCTTAAATAAGAAGCGGATTAGATTGTGACGAGAAACAGATGTTTTACCCATCCCAAGACGTTACACCTGAGCCCTATTTACAAATTTGGTTATATTCAAACACTTCCCTAGCTGTTAAAAATACTACTGAAATTTATGGTCCTGAGTTTAAATTTTGACCAACAATTAAGTAACTAAGTTAGGGCCCGTTTAATGCTATTTGGATTTTTGACACAATTTGGTCTTAGCCATTTCCAACGGGGAAGTAAATACTATTTTTTGTTTTCCACGCATAGATATAGTTTTGGTCAAATGATTATACATCATATCGATAAAAATATATTTATAAAAATCTTGTAAATAATAAAATAAAATTATAGTTCATTTGATAAAAACATACAAAATGACTACCCAAGTAGAAAAATGTATAAATATATCATAATCTTTTTATAGTTTAATACAAAAAGGTACATAAATTTATTCAATTTAAAATTGTAAGGCCAGGCCATCCAACTCGCCTTAAATAGCTTCAGTACTTCAGGGCTTACTTGAAAAAAATATAATGACGTCAATATTTAAAATAGTGCTGAGATCTTATACAGATCAAAGTTAATTTTTCTTTGAGGTATTCTGAAAGAATACAGGTCACATAATATACAACTCGTGGAGTTACAAGATATAAGATACTTACTCTTAACATAACTTTATTACCATTAATAAAGTTAGATTAGTTAGAACGAGAATGATTGGCTCTAAATAAATTATGGTCGAATATTTTTTGTCTGTATTATTTTACTGGGTTTTATTTATTGGGGTTTTTGGGTCGTATATTTTTTGGGCCAGTTACATTTTAAAACTGATAGGGAAAGGTAAAAAACCTTAGTCTTGTTACTACCTAATTTCAACGTGTTGTTAGATACTTAATTAATAAACAAATTACAAATTAATGGTGCCAAGGTCCAGAATCGAACCGGCGACCTTCGGATTCCGAGGTAACTCTGAGATACCCAGTTACTTCAGCAACTCTGAGATACCCAAAATATAAAAATAATACAATATGTAGCTATAAAATAGTATGTAAAGGGTGAGTAAGCGTAAACAATAAGTTCCGTTTATTTCAAAGTTTATTGGAAAGTAATGGAAGTAAAGTATGCATGTGTACAACGTATTCTTCCCAAATGTTACATTTATTTTACTACGTCCCTAAGACGTGGCGTGTATCGCAGGCAGGGTGTGAAATTGAGTCATGTCTTTCGCTCCTACTCTTTGATATGAAAATTGGCATTCGAGTGACTGAATATACATATTCCCGATCTATATTCCCATCTATATAGTACGATACTCGTACCGTCTTATGAGTTACTGTACTCGCAAAAAATAAATTACTTCTACATAGCAAAATTGATTATTCTGGCGATTTGTGTATAGATATTGATCATGATGTTTTACGGTGTCTACATCAGGGTGATTTTGTTTGTGATCTTAATATTGATTTGAAATGTTGATGTGATGAAATATAAGTACTTATTGTAAAATTTTATCTCAGACCCCAAAACGTATACAACTACTGAAAAATCCGAACACGGCCTCTCTAAAATCGTAATTTGTCCTTGTGGATTAAATTCGAACCACTTAATTTATAACTTATGAAGAAGTCGTTGCACAATCAAAAATCAAGTGCTACATATGACATACTTCTATTACAAAAATATTACATTTTAAGGTCAATTTATGCTGAACACGGTAAGCTGTTCTTACCGGCAGAGGAAGAACATACAAGATCAACCATCCGCAGCACAGGCAGCCAGACAATGCCCGGCACGTTTCTTTGTATAGTTTTAAACTTACTTTAAGTGAGTGGCTCATTGCTTATCGTATTTATTCATTAAACGAATTTTAAAACTGTGATTTAATATAAGATTTTAACTCTATAATGTAAATGTTAGTTATAGGGCTATTAGCATATAAGTTTGACTATGCCTATTTCTGTATTTATGATAATGGCCAATGTCATTTAAGATTATTGATTCTTGATATGAGCATTTTAACGAGATTTTATATTTTTTCTTATACTAACGTATGTATGTGAGGAAGAAAACACATCACCTAGCAGATACAAGTGTTCTCAGATAGCAGTGACATATATCAAACATTTTTGTGTACGCAACAATAAACTTTTTACCACCAGCCCGGCGAAGTAAAAGACTGGCCATAAAGACGCTTGTGTAAGTGCATGACTTTGCTGGGACTGGATTATCAGGCTTGAAAATTGTCATGAATACGGTACAAAATCGGAAAATAAATAGCTATATATTAAATAAAATACAGACACAGTTGGAAATGGATGAATGTACAGAAACATGCACTCATAACTCATATTTTAATAGGGGTTTAATAAAAAATAAAAACTTAACTTACATTTTGTTAGTCGGGATGTATCTTAATAGTTCTCTACCTGAAACATGATACAACAATTAGGGATTGTCTTACAATTTTAGTGTTACACATGAAAGTCACTTGATTCTGAAACATAATTCATGTTCAGTAAATTTAAATGTTAATTGAGTGATTTCATACAAAATGCAAAATAATGTTAAATAAATAATATTAGTGGTTTGACACATACTTTCTCCTTTGAGTTGATGATAAATTCAAATTTAGACCTTTTGAAGGCCATTACGCTTAAAAAAAGTTTTGAGAAATGTTGGTAGTGTATTATTTTTGTCTCATAAATGAATATAAATCATTCAATATTCATCAAAATTGTTTCAATCGTTTTTGATAAATTTTTATTTGACAACAGCCCGGCGAAGTAAAAGACGCTCGTGTACGTGCACATGAATATAAATAACAATTCGGAAATATAAAAATTCAAAAATAAATTTGGAAAATAAATAACAAACTATTAAATAAAGCATAATAGTCGCATATAACAAATGAAAAATGCTCTGAGATACCGTGGATCGTTATAAATGCGGAATTTCATGAACATAGTACCAAACTTCTCGTCTCTAGGCTTCTGCACAACCTGCCCGCACACTACCACTAACACTGACATACACACAGACAGACATCACTGTAAAACCAATTTTGTTGGATTCAGAGGGCAATATATACCAGTATACATATAACAAAATATACAAAAGAAATATATACCAAAAACTCAAATTTGGACAAAAACAATACTTTCTCTTATAAAAAGTAAAATGCAATATTAAAATAACACGACCATCCCTCCCAGGTGGAACGGAAGAAAATAGAGAAAGGTATTTAATATTATAAATATTTCAGGCAGTAATTCATCCTGCAAACTTGTGGAAAAAGGTTGAAGAAGATACATGTGGGTTGGAGCTTTTGATAACGAACCGAACCATCAAATATTTGCCAGTAAAGGAGCTTATATTATATTTGCGAGAAAGAGTGGGTCGGTAAGATTTGGAAATATCGAGTAAGTTCCAGAACCACACGTGACGGTTTTATACGATATGTCAGGTTTTGATGTTCAATTAAGAGTCTGCATCAGTGGTAGCCATCTTGGATTTTAGTCCCGTAAGAGCAATGTTAAATTCTGGCGCCTATATCTCCTTAACCTAATGTCATAAATTAACGGAAGAGGTGTCAAATTAGAGGTATTACAGTCCTCCAGGGCACCACCTTACAGAACTTCTTATTTTCGCTCTCAATAAAAAAAAAGATTTATTTTGTAAAATATTCCTGGATTTTTGTTTTTATATCAAGTTAAATTTTTGAACATATTAAAAGGTCATGCCCTTGAGCCACATCTCATCAACGTACTTCCAAAGTTTTACATTGATACATTGATAATTAACACCTTTACAGACGCTAAAGTGAAGGTATGTTCCGCCAGAACATTGCTCTGACGGGACTAAAATTCAAGATGGCTACCACTGATGCAGACTCTTAAGATAGTATAGTAAATAAAATAAACATTTATGATTGAAAAAGAGCCACAAATTTTTACGCAATCAATTTATGTTATATATTTTATTTTATCTTGTGTTTTTTACTTGGTTTTCCTAAGATCAGCAAATGCAATAAGGGTTTAACATAGATTTTCCTAACGTAGTGTTCCAACCTGTTCGTTGATTTTATATTTAAGACATTAGTATGTAACGGAATGAGTAAATCATGAAATTCACGGTGAAGTAGAATGGAAGTAAATGAAGTAAAAATGCTAATCAGGTTTTAAAGAGTCCTTGAATTTTACATAACAAACTGAGCGCTAATATCACATCTGAGCAAATATATCTTTACTTTTATACGTTGACTGATCAAATAACGCGCGATATAGAAACAATTCAATCAATACATTGAACTGTATAAAAACACGTGAATCAGGTATGTTTGATTGTAACATATCAAGCTTCATTTTGCGTTATATTACACAAAAGTAAGTGAAATTAACAATTTCATTCAAATTAAATTATTTAGAACCTGATCAACGATACATTAAATGTCGTAATACCATCATAACTGAGGAAAATATGAAACGAATTATTTCGTTAACACAATTGACAATCACGGTGTTATAATTGTAATCATGATTTGATGATCGGATATAACGTTGGCAAAGCAATTTACATTTAATGACCACAACAATACACGATCGGTTATCGCATTGCCTATTATGCTAATATCCTGTATAACTTGTTACTGGACAATTAGTATTATATGGAAGTTGATGTAATTAAAATAAAACACAAAGGCTAATGATGCATACAGTTTGTAGGAATATTATAAATGATAAACTTTAGTTAATTTGTAAAATAGAATAGCTAATTTGTTTCTCTCTATGTAACAGTTGGCCCTGTACTATGTATACTGTATGAATTCCTCATTATTAGACCGATTCGTAATTCAGAGGCCGTGGTTCGGATTCCACGTTAAACTGTAGGTCCTTTAGTTGTTTCCAATTGCCATCGGCTGGTGGGCTATTAATTAACAGTCCTGTCTAAGAAACACGTCAACCTTAGACAAGAAGATTGCGCCACAATCATCTTACAATCAATCTTCATTCATAATTGGCATAAAATACCTACCTTGTAGTATGGTCGCCTTTTCAATAATCTAATAACTAGACTCAAAAGTGAAGGAATATTATTTGCTTGAAAATGACGTCTATATCCAGATGCGTTTAAAGTTATGACACCATTAATCATCTGGATTATAATATATGTATTTTTGTACGTATATACAAAAGCCACAACAATTTTCTAACGTTTTCTGACACATTTCCGAAGTATTACTGAATAATATATGATGTGTTCAAATAAACACTTTTCAGAGAGACAACAATTAGTTACTATAACAAAATTTTAAAGGTAGGTTTAAAATAATCTAAATTATAAAAATTATACTTTTGTCTCTAAGTTTCTAGGAATCAAAAAAATTTCACGTTTATACCCCAGAAAATCCGAAGTTGGCCAAAATGAAGTAATAGTAAACATAATTTTTTTACAGTTATTATTTTACTTTCTCCCCTTATACGTAGTATATGGAGAAAGTATTGTTTTCGTCAAAATTTTCGAATTTGAGTTGAGGGTGGATATATCCGTTTTGGGGTCCCCTGAATCCAAAAAAGTGGGTTTGGAGGTGATGTCTGTCCGTCCGTGTGTCTGTCTGTGTGTGTGTCTGGATGTGTACAGTGCCACAGCCTACCCCGTTGGTCCGATTTAGATGAAATTTGGCATGTACGTATATATTCACGGTATCTCCAGGCGTTTTTTTCATTTTTTTGAATTTTTGATTTTTAAGGGTAGTTCACCCTAAAAACTCTTAAAAAACGTGAAAAATCCAAATTTCTCAAAAACGGCTCTAACGATTTTGATTAAACTTTGATAGTTTATAGTGCACAGAGTACTAAATAATTTGACACCACCCGCATGTCTGTAAAAATGACGGTTCAAAAGTGGGCTTTTAAATGTCAGAAAAATGAAATTTTTACATAAAGCTTAAAGTATGCTTTTATATTCAACTCGTACAAAAGACGCACTTACTACTAGTGTTTAGATAGAAATTCTATTTTTTTAACAAAACATAATACGTCAGATTTATATCTTGAAATACGGGGATTGTTCATCTGGCTGACTACAATGAACCATAATAATTGCACTTTATTCCGAAATTGTTTGTTACGTCATTACTTTGTAAAATGTAATGAACCCTTCCTAACGGCGTCATAAAAATATCATCATAATAACCTCGTTATAAGACAGGGTGAATATAACCTTGTAATATATGAGATCTTGTTTACCGGGCTTAAATTTGTAAGAATTAAACGAAATATTCCAAAATATTTTTGAAAAATGCACTAACAATCTTCAATACATACGACTCTAAAATTAGTATTTTTTGGACAAGTCTTTAAATTTTACTTGTATGTGAATTAATTTTCTCCCAAATTTAAAATAGCTCTAAACAAATCTTTTAAAACTACATCTTAAAAATGTATACCATAAATTCTACTTCTGTAAAAATTTTATAATATCATTATATTCAAATAACCAAGTATTAATTTACTATTCAACTTCAAATTTGAAAAACGGTGTGCAGTATATACATTTTAACATTAAGAATTTTATTTTTTAAAGGACGGTTTTGTAAATACAAAATCAATTGCAGACAATTGTTTGTTGTTTGTTTGTAAACAATTTTGTAAAAAGCTTTGAGTTTTTATTACGGAGAGAGGCAATTAGTTTTTTATTTTAAGTGGACTTAACAGTATTTATATTGTTTTTATTTTATTTATGTTCGGAGTTTGTTCATAATTACTGGAAAACATGAAAAACGTAATTCCAAATATATATTTTTATTTTATTATTTCAAAAAATTAAGTTTTACTGAGTGGGAGCGGGATTAGTTGAAGACAGATAGAACTTTATTACATTACACTGCACGACAAACACTGCAAGTATAGAACTGTTGATGGATCAAAGCTAAGAATCCATCAACAGTTCTATACTTGCAGTGCTCCGAGACTTTTTAATATGATAGCTTTTAGAATCACTAAAAAACAGAATTTAAAAACCTTCGGATTTTACTTAGAGAAATTTCTTATGAACTATGAATGTGTTGAGGAATTCTTTGATATCATAGTTTGATATCGATGAGTTTTACGTTGGATAAATTATTAAAATTAGCATTTTGCTACATCCAGCTGTAAACTTAATCAGATGATTTTACATCGTCACTTGAAACACAAACTCTAAATAGCAACACAAAAGAAAGGTTACTTGGGGTAAATATAGCAAAAACGGTTAACGGGTTTAATGTTGGTAATCTCATTAGACGGCCATGTTGTTAAGGACTATAAAAAAATATAAGAGTTGTATCACGGTATTATTATTAATCTAACTTCTATATTTACTCTATTAACGTAAATTTTAACTACAAATTTTCATAACTATGTATAGTAAATGATAGCAGATAATTAAAATTTAGAGAGCGTTGTAAAACGACATACATTAATCCAAGAATATTGAATCCTTGGATACCCAGAGGGAATGCTTTATTCCAAGATGATATAGAAATCACATTACTTTACAATATTGGATACGCAGAGGAATTTGGGGAACTTATTTCCAATATTCATATCAAAGGAAGGAAGATATAAGAAAATTTCTCGCTCCTACGACACAAGAAGGCATTCAACGAATAACACTTCTAAAGGTATTTATTACCATTCAACTACGTAGTATTTCTCAAAACTAGTTACTCTGTGATTTTACTTTGACTGCATGGATGGTTCGGTGGTTATACCGGCCGCTTCAAAGTCTAAAGGTCACTGGTTTTATTTTCAGAAAACTTGATTAGATTGCCATTTGAAACAGCGATATACAAAGGAGGGTATTTTAAGCCAAGTCTGAATGAGAAATAAGAAATGAGAAATGTCAGTAAACACACTCAGATACTAAATGTAACTACAGTAAACGAGATTAATCTTCCTACATACGTGACCCGTCTTCTACATAGGTTACCCGTTATCAAAGTACTCGTATAACCATGTTGGTTTTGCTGGTGTAATTGTGAGCATCGTGGACTACAACGACATGATACGTTAAAAACCTCGACTATGCGCGTTTGGACTGCATGCAAAAACCGATTGTGTGATACATTACATGACTATCGGCGTGAATATGGGGTAAATCAGAGACTTCTATGGTTATACTAAGTGAACAGGTAGCGTAGTTGGTAGCGTGGCAGACTCCGAACCTACCAGTGAAGGTCTCGGTTCGGATCTCGGAGTTGCCAGCGTTCTTTTATCAGTGCTGTCACACATACATATCAGATTATTGAAATGGCGACCTTACCAGGCAGGTAATTTGAGCAAAGTATGAATGAGGATTGAGTAAGATGGTTGTGGCGCGATCTTTTACTCTTGTAACTGACTAAGGCTGACATGTTCCTTAGACAGGACTGTAATTATAGCCCAACAACCAATGGTATCTAAGGGACCTACGGTTTAACGTGGGATCCAAACCACTTTTGCATCTAAATTACGAACTAGTCTAATTATGAAGATGCTCTTTTCGGATAAACATAGTATTCAATTGTGAGGACGTTATCCAATACCATGGATCATCACATCTACCAACTATCGCTTATAACTATCCACTTAGTTATTGACATAATTTGATCAAATGTTGTACTCGTATATGTTTTTACTTAGTCAAAAACCTTAATATAAGCACATAACTATGTAAAACAATCCCTATTGCAGCAAACCTGCATACAAAGTACAATTCGATTACTATAATAGGAATAACATTCGTTCTATGAAATTCTCTATATTCACACCAGAGCGCTGCGTGTGATCACGTTTGTATCTGGGGTCTTTATATTCCCTTTTCGCCGTTACTCTATACACAAAACGCTCATCTTTGCAGTTACCTACAATTAATTCTCTATGTCTGAGCTAAGCTATCTACCTCCTCGAGGGATTAAGTGACAATAATGGCGAATGAATCAGGCTGTGTTTGTTAGTAGCAAATACTACACATCATCAAATACACGTGTAGTGGCGCGTGAATGCGGGTAGGGGGAAGGAGAGCCAAGTAATTCTCCTTCATACCTATCCCGACTGTCTCGCCTTCTCTCATACCTTATATCGTAATCACATCTTATCTTATCTTATAATGTATCGCCTTTGTATACCCTGTGAATGCAACGATTCTCGAGTGAATTAGGAAACTTTAAAATAAAGTTTGTGATACATATGTAATTTGCCAACAAGGTCATAGGAATTAATTGATAACAACATTTTACCCGAATAATGTGGTCTACGACAACAGACAACTGCAAAAAATCATGTTATTTTTGTTTGAAAGAAATGTGTTTCCCATATGATAATATTATTGACGGTTGTGATTTATAGTCTTGAATAGGGTCCACCAGCCCGCCACAATTGAGATATTAAATTAATTAAACGGAAAATTAAATTTTGCCGTTGATGATTAACACTACATATATTATCAAAATCTACTACAAAATTGATACGATAAAATTATCCACTCAAAACGATTTTAGGAAGATTGGGTCTCTGTCCTTAGTAATGACAGTAAGGTGTTTAATACTTTGTGCTTCTTTATAGAAGGATTAACATACATGTCCATGTTGGGAACAATAAATATTAATCATAATTATCATCATCATGAACGTACATGTATACAGTGCATAAACTGATACACTAATGAATACCACGTTCATACGTGAATATCACCCTCATAATTTAAAGCAGTCCGTAATTCAGGGATAAAAGTGTGTTGTATCCCATATGAAACTGTAGGTCTCTTAGATGTCTTTGGCTGTTGGGGTATTATTAACAGTCCTGACTAAGGAACATGCCAGCCTTAGTCAGTAACAGGATAGGGCTTCCCAAAGCTAGAGTTAAATGTTTATTAAAATACACTCTTACAAGTAAAGAAGGAACATGTCACACTTAGTAACAGACTACAATATCTACAATCATCTTACACTCATTTCTCATTCATACTTGGTTTAAAATACCTTCCTAAGTAGGTCACCATTTTAGAAAGTAATAAGAACGTAGGTAAATTAACTTTTTTAACAGATCAGGTCTCCAACTGCTCTCTGTAGTTTTGAGGACCCTGATGAATTAAATGCTGGTAAGGAGCAATCATAATGTGTTTGATAAGATTGGATCTTTGTCATACGTAATGATAGCAGGATGTTAAATACTCTTTATGGGCAGGGGGAGGATTAACATAAATGCCCTTTTAAACAAAAAAATAAGTATATTATTACTATCATAATCATCATCATCATGTCGACCATGCATAAACCGAATAGCTACAACAGCTAGTTAAGACTATATTTGGGAAAATACTAAAACGAGCGAAAACAAGTCACATGAACGTGTCACATAAAGACATCGACGAGATATCCGTGCTGAGCTTGTGCCAGGGTTTAACTAAACGTTTTGTTGTTAAACGTTTTGTTGTGTGTTGATGTATGAGGATCTTCATTTTCCTTACGCAAGATCAAAGTTTAAACTTTGCAGTCACTATGAAACTTTTACTGTTTTATTTTTGAGATTTCCTCCTATAGACCTATACTGATTAAATAAAATTATCATTTTGTATTTACCTTGCAGTCTCTCGTTCCTTATACGGAGTATATGTCTCGGTTTAGGAAGGAACTAAAGGTTTATTGTAGATATTTAGAGACATATTAAAATTTATTAGAGAAATATCTGAAGCTTATCAACTGAAAGGTTTCATGAAGAAACGGTAAACTATATCATTTGAAGAATTAAATGTCAGCAAGTTTAAATCGGAGGCAATATTAAACTTTCTTTAAACGCTTGTCACTTTTAAAACTCTTGGAACTCGATAATGTTTTCCTGTAACTACAACAATCTTGGAAACATTCAAACTTATTGTTAATAATTTTAAGTTTAACGAGGTGGGTTTACAATCCTTTTTTTAGATTTCTTAAAACTATTGTAACGAGTTTTTATGGATAATATCCCGTGTTTTATTCATAGTATGTTTGGCTGAATAGTTGTTTGGTGAAATTAAAAATTTGTGAAATAGCTACATATATAATGGATACTTACCATAATTATTGTAAATAAAATTGATAGTTAATGGGTTTATATTTTCTTCACCTATACATGCCAATTAAGCCTGTATGAAAAAGTATTGTTTCATCAAAAGTTTCGAGTTTGAGTTGAGAGTAAACATCCGTTTTGAGATTCCCCGAGCCCAAAAAGTTGTTTCCGGCTGACTGACGTGTGTCAGTGTACCGACAACAAGACTGATAGTACAATTTTATGGAATTTATTGCAATAGTGTACTTTGACAATATCCCTGGATTTTTTTCTTCTTATTTTGTATTTATAAGGCTATTTGATCATCAAAACGGCTAAATTTGGATTATTAATTGTACAGCTTGTTATTATTAAAAACTAAAATTAATTTTTATTAATAAAAAAATTTAACCACTTGCACGTCGTATACATTACAAGTCAAAAGTATGGGCTTATCAATTTAAAACAATACTCATTTTATTCCGAAAAAATGATAGAAAAATCTACTTATGCCTTCAGCAAACGGTTATAGATAAGTATTAAATTTACTGACTATGGTAAACAAAGTGCGTACTAACTTAACCTTAATGTACGTGGTAAATTATAACTTAACGCATTTATATAACTAACGTACATAATTAACCATAACAATATATTCATACCCGTCTTCATTGTTACACCATATTACATTAAAACTCAGCATAAAATTAAGGTCATCAATTTTTAGTATAATTGCATGTATTTTTAGCGAATTTCCCATAGGGAAGAAGCTATTACCGTAGGTCTCATGGCAAGAGTTAAGCCCGAGACCATGTTATTTTTTCTTCTTTAGGTGCCCAGAGACCAAAAACAATAGTCGTTAAAATTTATATATATATATATATATATATATATATATATATATATATATATATGTGTGTGTGTGTGTGTGTGTGTGTGTCTGTGAACACGATAACTCTCGTAAAAAAGGTCCGATCGAGACCAAATTTGGTACAGACGTGTATTCCTACAAATGCTCGGACGAGTTCGTAAACCAGACATATCGGTCAATGGGAACGGGTAGTTTGGGGGGGTTTTGTACCCCAAAATGGGGTTTTTTGCGTTTTTTACATGTAATTTTTAAACATTTCTAATTTTATATTTCGCTATTGGAATCAGCTTAAAAAACTACACAATTAACTTCCTTAAAGTTTTTCTCTATCTTCAACGGTTACCGAGGTATAAAAAAATCTAAACACAGTACGTTGTATTTTTTAGGCTCCAATGTTAATCTTATGGAGGATTAAAAAAAATTAATTTTTCACTTATTATCTAATATTTTTGGATGAAACTTGATAATTAGCTTCATGTGGTTGAGATCCATACATTTGTGCTAAAAAATTATAGTTTATGTGTTTATCATGGCAGCAAACCTGCATACTCTTTTCCCATGTTAATCATATGGAGATTAGGCAAACTCCTATATTTATGGACAGATGTTGATGAAAGTTGGTATAAATGTTAAAAATAAAATTTTTGATGGTATAAATGGCTACTTTCAGTGTTCTTCACAGCAGCAAACCTACTCACTCTTTCCCATTGTAATCTTATGGAGAATAGGCAAAAATTCTCATGTTTATCGACAGATTTTGACCAAACTTGTCATATATTATTATTATTATTATATTTTTGATTTAAAAATTCGCTGAGTACGCAGGTCTGCTGCGACGGGGGTATTATTTATTTTTTATGGTTCCAGTATAATCCAGTATAACTTAATAGTTTAGATCAAATAAACATGAATAGGATAGGCACAGCAATTAAGTTAGTATTTCTCATTAAATCGTTTGAAATATAAATACCTTTGTAATATATCGTATACCTTTGTTGGATTGTTCATTAACTGACACGGTACCAGTGGCCGGCGACTCCTGTCAGATCATGAGCGGTCGGATCTGGATAGCGCATGTGATAAATGCCGCTATGGTATCTTACTGTCTTTTAATTCACCGCAACCTTCTAGATCAATTGTAGAGGGCAGTTGACGTTTTTATTAAAAATAAATTAACAAACTGTCTAAAGAGCATCAGATAAAAAAATAACTATAATAACGAATTGTAACTGGATATTTTGACAGTAATCAATTTATATGTGTACTAACTAATATGAGTTATTGAGTAAGAGTATTGAATTTTTAATTTAAAAAAATAAGAACAGCTGTTTATTTGAACTGAAAACCTCCCTTTTAGACATATCCATGGCCTAACCTAACCTATTTCCCACAGGGAAGTAAATAGCAACATTTTTAAACAGTTTTGAATTTTTGGAATATTTTAGTTGAACCATAAATTTTATAATATTGATAATTATGTATTTTATTTATTTATTAATAACATTTTATGTTATTTGAGATAATTAATTGTGTACGATTACTATAAATATTACTATATACATACTATAAACAAATAATTTGTTATTGACGAGACCTTATGTTTTCTATGTTGGAACTGAATGGTCAATTAAGATCTTACTGTCTTTTCTAAGATCAAAATGGAAACAAATCGTAAGGGAGAATAACATTGTATACATTTAATTACCCAATCATTCTCATAACTCAACATTTCTTGGTACATAACAGTAAAATTGTTATAACATTTTAAACAGTAGTATATATGTTATACGTTGTTGACTCTACGAAGGCGAGTCTGAACGAAGATTTAATAAACCTTTGTTCCTGAAGAAACAGTTTTACGGCCAATATCCCCGCTGATACTGAACCCACAATTAGAGTTTTATAACTTCGCGAGAAATTCTCGTAGAAAGTAAGAATTGCTTACAAGCGTTGAACACCAATGAAGCAGTTTATCTGACGCAGAAAACAGTTAGGTGTTAATATGTTTTGAAACGATAAACTGTTGCAATGTTATTTTACCGTAAAATTATATACATCATTTGTACATTAAGTGGTAAAGGGGTAAAAAATATTCAACGTGAATAAAACTAAGTGCTGAGCATAGATTGTATTTTGTTCGTAACTCATTACCTCCAAATGTTATGACTGTTATAATTCCTGATGAAAGATATTTCACCGAATCTTGAATATTCATAGATTTGTTAAGCGTTGTGGATTAATTTAATTGTAAGACTGTTTCCTCTTAAACATTGCATACAGATAAACATTTGCCATTAGGTTTATTCGCATTGAAACTAATTTCCCCGACTTATGTTCTAGATCATATAAAAATTAATTAATTAATTAACAAAAAGAAAAGGTTTCGCAAATTCATATTCTAGATATTTTTAAGTTGAAATACCAATTTCGGAAACTCAATTTGCAACGAAACATTCATAAAGTTGTTAAATACTAAATACGTCGTGTGACCCTCCCACGTCAATTCCAATTAAGTGATTCAAAAGCTAAAAAAAGTTTTCGAATTAAATTAACGCATAAATGAATTTGTATCAGTCTTCCAGGAATACAACAAGCTCTGATTTAGTTGTGAAACAATGAATAATGAATAATATGAATTACTGTGAAAGCAGAAATGTATTGGGAAATAATTCGTGAACACTAAACGATATAGAGGGAATTGTAGATACAATATAAGTAAAAAATCTCGTTTCAGCTGACCTGCATACTGAACATTTGATTCACATTGATTTGGGAATTAATAGATGATTAAAACTAAGCTAAATCATACATTTTGAAAATGAATCTTACAAATCAATTTAGTTATTCTCTATAAGAATAACATGGGAAATAATGAGTAGGTCTACTACCACGAAGAACAAAAGAATTTAGATTTTCATAATGCAGTAATGTAGGCCTGGACTAGATGCAACTTTACACCCAGTTTCCGGGCAATGTTTCAAAAATAGGTTTATACCAATAATTTGAAATAAGCAAAATATCAAATATTTTCGATAATAGCTACCACAAAAAAACAACACAATAAAAATACCACATAATGCAAGAATGCAAAAGACTAAATTGTTTCAATTTGAGCTAAATTCAATTGTGCCTATAAATTTTGAATTGTGAATATGCCCTTAAAAACTCATTATAGAGTAGACCTCCCCCAAATCCGCTTTTGGCAAACCGATTTACCAGGTTTTAGAACAGGGAATCCGCTAAAACGTTTACCGCTTATTTATTAAATACAGCTTTGTCGTGCATCATAGTGTATCCATAAAAGAGACAATAGTTAGTAACTATAAAATAAATACAGTGGTCATTATCTTTAGAATACATCTGAATAGCCGTGCCAGTGATCATTAGGTCATTAATTAATGATGGCGACTAATCACCGAGCTGCCTTCGTCATTCACATCAACACATGTCATTCGTCATGTGGTTCCTCTAAGTTGATATCATATAAAAAGTGTTTAATTTTTAAAAATAGAGACTCAAAACCTTTTATTCCCCGGAAATATTTCACTAAATTAGCACGGATTATATGGAATGAAATAAATTCAACAAGACTGATTAAATTTGTGTTAATTAATGTTGAATGACAAATACAGATAGTCAAAGCTAATACATATACTGCTTTCAAATAAAATTAACATTTCATCTTTAACTTGCTCTCTCTCGTCCTTTGTACAGATTGTATGACTCGGTTTAGGAAGGAAATACACGTTATTATGACAAAATATCAACCTAAAATTACAACCTAAACAGCATTATTAACTAATTAAAAAACTGATTAACAATTATTAATAAATTAAAAACAATTGTTGAGGAAAGTAAATTTAAAAAATACTGAGCAGACTGGTTTGAAATTTTACTCATAGGCAGATCTCAAACTCACGCAAGCCATGGGCATATTTATTTCCTTAAAATGTCTTCTGGTTACGCACCGTGAATGCCCTAGGTTTTAATGTTTATTTTTCCAGTGATTGTAAACACTGAATGAGCAAATATGACACTTTGAAAGTAAATCAAAAGATTAAAAACTTCAAAATGCCTAAAAAAGAACAATTAAAAAATTACTTGCATGTCATCAGTTGTGGAAACTAAAATTTGATCGTTCAGGAAGCAGAAGACACAGTTGGTGCAAATGTGTTTTGGGGTTAACCAATTTAAAATCCAAAAAAACTACTTTTTACAGTTGTGTGTGTGTCCTGTTTGTACTGCTGGATTGAAATTAATATTATAGCCTAACATTTTTTCCGATGCCTGTCTCTATTACATTATTCCTTATCCTTTACTAATATTACTCAACAGGTGGTATTTTCATTTTGACATTTTTTAAACATTTTAAAAGTGTTTACCCTAAAAATACTATAGAAATACTCTTTTAATGTGAATAGATTTTACCTCAAAATATATAGTATACAGTGCACAGGCAAAATAATTTTTGACAAGAGCACAATGTGTGAGTATGTTTATATATATATATAAAATACAAGTTTGGGCCGCGTGATGAACTATAATATTCGTCATACTGCAAATAAAATGAAACATATTCGTAAGACGTAAATTATTACCTTATTTAGTAACAATAATTGTCGACCATATTTGTCGCTTTTTGTCGATTGGTTGTTTACATTAGTCAGTGTTGGCTATTATTATCAATAGTTCGATCTCAACTACTCAATAGTTCGAATTAATAATCGATTACCAGTTTCACAATCGATATATGGAAAGTCAGAAATACAGAACAATATTGATTGTCTCAGTTATTTTATCGATTATTTACAATCTAATGAACTCGAATCAAAAGTATCATCAACAATAATCTTTGGCGGCCTAGGCCTAAAAAACATCATAATAATAGGTTTAGTCCTAGGAAGAAAGGGTACAACTTTTTTTCTTTAACACATTTATCTAAACCAGCTGTTTTTGAAGCCGGATGACGAAAAAGTATTTTTTCTTAGTAAAATTTTCATGTTTTAGAGTATTTATTTCATTCCGAAGAGAAAAGGTCTCTCAAACCCTTTTTATCCTAAGGACGGGTACTTTAGCTAGTATAATTTTGAAAGTATGTTTAAAATCGCAGTTCAACATAAAAGTTTAATATGATTTTAGAAAAAAACATAGTTGGACAGCTCTAATATTTCTTTCTGTTAAATAACTTAATAGATAAACTGGAAATAATATTTCTAATATCGCACAAAACCGGGGTTGGCAGAGCTTGTGGTGAACGCGGGTCAGTTAAAGTATACAAAACTTTCTCCATAATGTATGGAATAATAGGGAAAACTTTTATCATAATGGCCGCTCTCTTTTTCAGGAAGAGAACCAACACTGAAGCCTTCTATAGCTTTATGGTAGACAGGGATTGAGATAAGATACCGTGCAATGTGTAGACACAACCCTATTATTATTTATTATAATATAATGTGTATGTGTGTTATTTATATATAGAAATACAGTTTATTGTATGCTAAGCATAATAATTTTGTAAAAAATAAGTGTGTAGCAATAATAATATGAACAAATACAATTCGATCTTATTTTGGTATGGATTTCTTTATATAAAAATACAAATATTATTTGCTGCTTAATATTAGTACAGTAATGATAAACGATTACAACTAATCATATCTGATCTAAATACATCCGTTCAAATTTAAAGTAGTAATTATAAATTAAAGTTCATTTTAAACAGTTTATTCATATGAATGTTGACCGAAAAACCTATTTAATGATAATTATTCTCAATATATTTGAATTAAAGTGGAATGAGTGTCAACAATTTAACTGAAATTTTATTTAAATAATACTACTACTAATAAAGTGCTTGATTCCTTTGAATTTAGGATGGTGACCATCACAAGGTAGGTATTTTAAGCCAGGTATGAATGAGGAGTGAGTGTAAAATGATTGTGGCGCGATCTGGTAGTCTTGTTACTGACTAAGGCTGACATGTTCCTTAGACAGGACTGTTAATTAACAGCCCAATAGCCGGTTGCAACTAAGGGACCTACAATTTAAAGTGGAATCTGAACCACTGCCTCTGAATTACGAATTAGTCTGATAATGAGGATGGTTTTTGCGGATTTACGTAGTATTCAATAGTGTAGAATTGCAAAGGAGTATGAGTGGACTTGTATATTCTTCCAAAATATGACTATCTTTCATCTAGTAACTTTGAGTGAAGGATAAAGTTGGTAGTCAACATACTTTGGCTCAATATTAAATTTTCTTAGGAACTTTGCTTCGATTAGTCGGAAGTTGGTTTTCAAACAATAACTGGAATTGTTTATTGTTAAAGTTAGGGAACGTACCTCAGAGAATTCTTGGGAAGCCTCTGTCACTATTAAATTATACATGTGAAAATCTATTTTGGGGAACACTTCCATGTTGGTGATTCCAAACCAGATAATACTAGAATGTTTCTGGAGTAAGTATAAACCTTAAATAAGTAAATATTTATTATTATATATAACAATGTTTGATTTATCCAATCTTTAAGTCGTTAAAATAATTTTGAATAAAGATACAAGGTGTTTAAGTTAATTATTATTTACCATATGTACACATCAATAACCTTAAACTGTTGATTCTTTGATAGTTTTGAAACAAAATTTAATAATGTAAATAATTATAATTCCAAATACATAAATAAATAAAATAAATATAAATGTTTTGTTTTCTAAGTACCTAGGAATAATGAATATTAAATAATGCACAAGCTATAGTATAATTGACAATATATTTACGCAAAGCCTCTTTATTAAAACTCGTATTTCTCATTCTCAAATTAATTATCTAAAAATTGGTAAAGAAATTTTTAACTAGCAAAAAAAAGCTTCATAACCTTGCCAGGATTTGAAATATTTTCATCATCACATTACTTTAACTTTTAAAAATGTTGGAAACAACGAAAAAAAACTAATTTAAGGAGAGGAGCAGCTTTATTTTATAATTGAAGATTGATCATAATTGAAGTCAGCGAAGAGGCAAGATCAATAGTCACTTTTCAAAGGCAATCATAAAAGTCCCTCCATTAAAAGGTAATGAGTACCTGATAAGAAGCAATTTACGATAACAGTGTAAAGGCTAATAGTATACCTATTATACGATCGACTCTGAAGATACTTGATGGAAAAAGTGCTTCTACAATGACCGATTTTCTAAAGCTTTTTTTAACAATATAACTAAATCGATTCGCTGTTAAAATTTGAAGGGATTGCGTTCAATTTAGAGAACGCAATTAATTCGCAGTGGAGCAAATAATGTGATAACTGTCGTAACAGTGACTGAAAGTTTCATAAACTAGGTTTCTGTTTTAAAGTTAGTCTTGAAAAAGACGTAGCCTGTTTTCTTCCTTTAGGGAGTGACTTACATCATAGATACGTCTAAAAGGAATATTTTCAGTTCTTCTAAGCAGCTGTTCATATAATCATATGATGTCACTTCCGTTATAATTTACGCGTGACTCATTTCTACACACGGGATTTTCCTATGTGAAAATAAATTTCGTGTAAGTTTTTTTTCCTTTTTTTAACCTACTATTTTTGTGCAGTTTTTCTTTTTTCGTACAATAGGTTAAGATTACTTACTTTCTGTAAAAACTGTACATTTACATGTATTTTTTTGCGAAATAGATACATTTTTGATTTGATTTGACTCTAACTGCCAACCCTCTCCCTCAAGAGCTGCATTTATTTTATGTGTACTATAATGACTATTTTATTTCTAACTGATACCAATAACCTTAAAATACAGTAGGTTAGATTAAATTAAATGAAACTAAAGAATATTGTTAATTGAAAATTATTAATTTTAATTGAATGAGCAAATACGTAATTTTGAAATTAAAGTGTGTTGTTGAGCTTTTAGATTTATTTGTAGTTAAGAATTGAATTCGATGTTGAGGAAACCCGTTTTTGCAACGTGAGAGATTGCGCCTGTGATACAGGAGAACGAAATATATGCATGATAAATGACGTAGTCTATGAATTATTATAATAAGCTAGTATACATCGGATGTATTTATTTTATAAATATGTTTAACATCCTCCAGTGAGGGCTCCCACAGGGACACTACGGAGACCATTCGCTATTTTGGTTACTTGGTTACTTGTCACTATCTAGATTTCCCCAGAGCTCTGTTTCTTTTACTGACCCACTTATTGTTTCTTTCTGGAATATTCAATTCAGCCTTTTCATTATCTTACGAAGTAATTTAACAAAGTTTATTTTTAGCTAAGAAAAACGGGGTGAAAATATACCATGATTATTTGTTTGAAATTCATTATTGGTGATAGTGGATTAGTGTTATTTAGATTTTTACTGCGGACATTTTCCACCATGATTTTTAAGTAAAAGAAAAATTCACGACGTTTCGGGATCTGCAATCTCATTCCGTCCTCAGGCGATCTAATACCTCAAACACAACATAATTCGTACATAATCCGGACTAAGCCGGTATAAAACTGAAAACAAAAAGGTTTAAAACAGCGAAAAACTCACAAACAAACAATTAACTAACAATAGACAACCCTTGACAATTTAAACCCTCAAAGACAACCCTTAGGTTGTCTTCGAGTCTTCGGGTAGTCGTGTTATGTTTATGTGCGTAATTGTTAGTGAATTATTTGTCTGGTAATTATTGACTGCTTTAAACTATTTTGTTTTCAGATTTACACTGACTTAATCTTGATTATGTACTAATTGTGTTTTGTTTTAGGTATCAGCTCGCCTGAGGACGGGATCAGATTCCAGATCCTGAAACGTCGTGAAAATTTTACTTGAAAATCGTGATGGAAAAATTACAGCTATTATATATTCAACAGTCGTAAAACCAATAATTTAAAACATGCTTTATAAATAAAGGTAAAAATGTAACACGTAATTACCGATTTTCACAAAAAAAGAAACCAAGTTGGAAATTGATCAAATTCAATAACGTCAACTGACACTATACCAGTCGAAATATTGGCCACATATCTCAGTTATTATAACATTATTAGGATACATTTTTTATTCCGCACCTTGTCCCTAGTTTAAGCGACTGTTATTGTTCATTTACCTACCTGACACAGGAAATCTGGGTCCGCCATTTGTGTCTGCCACGTGATTCTCTGTTTAGTGTATTTGTTAGGTGGGTTTGCTATTCTTGTTCACTATGTGTTTCTGTAATTTATAATTTAGAGACCAAAAAAACACGATAAAATATTTCAAAACCAGGTTCGTACATTGCTTGGAATTGCCATTTCTACGTTTTATAACCCTGAAAAGCCGAAATGTGTCTTATCTAAATTTTTGTCCGTCTACCTGTCTCCCTGTTTTTCCGTAATGCTAAACAAGACATTTGAGTTCGTCTTCTCAGTGAAAACGAGAGCACATTAATATGAAGCTTATTTTCATTATTTACCTTTTGGAGATGGTTTTTGTTTGCTTTTAACTGACACTATCACTAAAGAAATCAACCTCTTAAAAACCAGGTTTTAGCAATATTATACATATTATTTAAAAGGTTTATAGAGCATGTGGTCTATAAAAGTGATTCAGAAGAAATAAATAGCCACCAGACGTCAAATTAAAATCAATATTGGTTTGTCTACGTTGGTGACTCAATTTAACCCAATTTAAAATCATACTACTTTAATGTTATCTATTTTAATACTGATACACCTTCTTAAACTAATTGTAAGTTAATAGCAAATAATTAAATCATTTTATTTCAAAATTTATTTATTTTATTTTATTCGAATTATATTATTTTTTCTTTGTATAGTATTATTTTTTTATCACGATAATGGGTTTACTAAAAAGAAATAACCAACTGTAGGGTTTACGGTAAAATTAAAATAATAATTACTTTGATTACATTGATCACTGATTTTAAACCTATTTCAAAATTATCATACAATAAAATTATATCCTGGCGTATAAGAAGTTTTTATAACGATACTAATTTAATCTAATTTATCTAATTGTAAACGAACGTTGAATAATCAAGCTCAAATTTTTTCTTGTTTGTGTATTTGTTTAAGAGTCGAAGAACGAACTTACTGCTAGTCTCTCCTAACAAATTTAAGAGAGCTGTTAATGTCAATGTTATGTTATTATAGGAATATATAGCCACAAAAGTATAAAACTCCATTACAAGATATCACGCGACCGCATTACACGCAGAGGCTGTGGGGAAGGTGACAGATTTCTAAACCAACGATGATTAATGAGGAGGGTGTCTCTTCCTTAAACAGAACATGTGGTAAAAGGTTTTGGAAAAAATCCTTTACGTTTGCTGAGAATTCACCATCTTCCGCTCGCAGAACACCCAAAGCGAGAAACTATCCACAATATGGCGATATTATACTTTATTTGAGTGTTTACCTTGAATAAAGCTATTTATTTATTTTAAAAACATCATTTATTTGAACAATTGTAGTTACTACGAACTCAGTATCATGATACAGATAAATACTTTTAAAATGTAAGGACATATTGTAAAAAATAATAACCAATTTCTTTCAAATTTCTGAAATATTTATTGTTAATGTTGTCAAAAATTATTATTTTGGATAAATATAATCCAGGTTGTTGAAGTTTCAGTTGATACTGTTATAAAATGCTTTGGCACCTCATAGGAGTACTTCTAAAACAATTTAAGAATACAAAATAAACTATTCTCTTCCAAAAAAGCCGTTTGTGCATAAGTTGATCCAAGTTCATCGTTTTTATTTAATCGTAGGTGTGGCAGAATGTCTACGTAACTGTCATACATTTGTACATAGGATGTACATAGGATGTACATAGTAGGCCTACTCTTTCTCCCGTCATTATTAAAAATTTGTTGTTCTTAAAAAACTTACATGTTTCATTGCATAAAACCTTGGAACGACGTCAAAAATAAAATTTAGAATTTCCAAAACACAGTCACACAGCATGTCACCTTTCAACTATTAATTTTTCCAAAGAATATCGATTAGCAATTTTAAATTAGCAAGTTTATCAACTTTTGCAAAAATATCAGTCCCAAATTGTAATATTTCTTAAAGTAAGGTAGGCCTGTTTTTATTGGTTAGGAAAACATTGCTTATAACGTGAGTACTTTATGTTTATTGATTTCATAATTAAGGGAAAATATATAAGTTCTGTTCTTTGGCCAATTATGATTTTTTTCCAGAAATTATTTGGTAAAATATGTCAATTTTTCAGTCCGGTGGAAGTAATAATTATTAATTTAAATGAATAATTTCAAAGTTGAAGTACGGGGGTAATGTGTTCTTCATAAGCCGTTATGTTTTAACTTAAGACATAGGTAAGTACAACTAATTTATGCTTGCACAAGCTTTAGTCTTAGAGGGGTCGCCAATCTTGGTAACGTTTATCCTTTTATCCTTTTTATCTCAACTTAGTTCTATTAAACTTACGAACTGCTGTTATATCAATATGCACTTTAAAGTGATTCAGTGGAATACACCATGGAATTTCAATGAACAATCGCGAAATTAGAAACTTCTTGCACACACATTCTACCGTCTATAAAATTCCAAGGTATAAAAATGAAGTATCCGATTCTATAATTTTTATTACTCTCAATTTGAATAAAATAAGAAGCAGCTGTTATCCTTAAATTAATTTTTTATATTTCTATACGTATTTTATTAAAAGAATTAAGTATTTATCAACGTCATCAGTACGAAAATACTAATCAGATTTAAAGAAACGAACAGATAAAATATATAATACTGGAATTTTTAAATACCATATAAAAACAAAAAAATCACATCAACTGCAATACATGAGAGGTGAGTAAATATTCCATATTAGCTTGACATTTAATTGCTTTCATTTTAACTACAATAAGATACTCATAGGAGCCAGTTCTAGGTAATGCTGATCCAATTAAGGATATAGTAGCCAATGGAAACGTATTTGCAAGGCAAAATACACAGAGTCGCTTAAGATGAACGTGACGAAGGATTATTGATTCAAATTGGTACAGAGTCGTCATCCATCATGGTGAGATGTGTCGAGGGGAATCAACGGAGGAGGTGGCCATCTTGGATTAGGTCGATGACCTTGTGGACATCTAGTCTGAAATGGCGGTTAACCGGTAGGGAAATTTATTGATTACTCCTAGAAAATGAATTAATTTACATAATTTTTTCGAAAGATATAAAAAAACGCAAACTTTTTAAATTATTTTACTAAAAAAATATAGTATTTCACACCACCTTGGATGCCATTTTGGAGCTATATTACATTTAGCCTGGTTAAACATAGTAAAACTTATATGTACTTTTATTGTGATTCAGCCAAAAATCCTCCTTATAGCACTTTTCAGGGTGAAACTCAAAATTCAACCCACTGATCCAAGTTTATTTATAATAGAATCTACTTAAATTTAAAGTAACTTCATTAAGTTTTTATTTAAATCAATGTTTTTATGAAAAATATAGGAGTATAGTATGCCTACTTTTCCATCTCGATGAACCGTTTCGTTGTATACTTGTTTCATAAGAGTAGAGGTCACGGGTTCAAATCCCGGGAGATTTGGGTTTGGACAGCTTTCACAAAATTCGTTATCGTGATATCACTACTTGACTCGATTAGACACAAGCACCAAAGTCCTGTTACAGTATCGATCCTATTGCATGTGTAAAATGGTAATGTAACTAATACAACTATGGAAATACAAATACAAAAAATGTCATCGTTTCAGTTGATCAACTTATTTGGTTCTCTCTATGACAGTGCATTTTGTAATAGAGTCAGAGTGAGATTGTCCACAAACGCTTTTTGGGAAAGTGGTCAAATCAAATCCAAATGGGCATCCCGGGATTTGAACCCGTGACCTCTTGCACCGAAGTTCAAGACGCTAACCAATAGGCTAGCAAGACATCCTTGATTAATTTGAAAGGTACTTCGAAAGTAGCTTGGTCTTCTGTCAAAAGAAAACCACCATGTGTCACTATTGTGGAGGAAGGGAATCGTCTTATTCTTTTACTACTGATTTAGCATAATGAAGATATTTTGATACATTTACGCCACTATGATAGTAAGTTACAGAAAGTTTTATTTATAGGTTACAGTTCTACTCTGATATTTTTTGAAATTCATAATAAAAATGGTTCAACAATTTTCTATAGTGTATAGTGGGCCAAAAAATTAAAAAATATTAAGTGACTAAAAGTTCGTCACATACAGGCTATAATAGCATCTGAAAACAAAATTTTTACGTTTTTTTGACCATACTTAAAGGTGATATATCTAAGAAACATATTGCATTGCTCCTGGTCTCATTTTTCAATCTTTTTGGTCTCACTATCTAATCGAAATATGTTAGTAGATTTATTGTGGTTGGGTGGTTTAAAAAAATCGTGAAGTAGGCTTTACAGGTTTTCTAAGAAAAAACATACATATGCATACCATTAATTTGCTAAGCAACATATTCTCCTAAAATCTAATCCTACCTCATAATCAGTAAAAAAGTACGAAGTATGTGGTGAAAATATGAACTCTCTATCTCAGTTGGTTCTCAAGATATATTGATTTTCGTCTTAAAATTTGTTGAATTTTAACCTTTTGGGAAATTGGTTTTGAAAGTAAAAGTATGTTCAACACTAAAATTTCAAATATATTCTTTTAGCTTACGGTTGTGAGTTAAATTAACACAATATGTTAGGTCTTTGGTTTGTGTTATACATAAATATCAGGTTGCATTCTCTAACCAGTGCTTAGTAAAAATTATACATGTATAATATATATACTGTATTATGAGAATTGTTGGCCATTTAAATATGCAGAAAATATTTTTTACATTCTTAGAGTTATAATATACATTTTAGCGAATTTCCCATAGGGAAGAAGCTATTACCGTAGGTCTCAGACGCGCGTAGGTAAGACTTAAGCCCGGGACCATGTTATTTTTTCGACTTTAGGAAGAACATTTCTTCATTTCTATCAAACCTGGGTCATGAGAAAAGTGGGAAGCTGCTCCCCAATGGATTAAGTTGTGCATTAAGTCCATATACTCATATATTGCTTAGATAACCAAATATTTTGGCTCAGGGTACTCCAAATAAATATATCCACTGAAAGCTCAAATTTGACTTACAGTAGAACCTCGATTAACCGTCACCCTTTTAACCGTCAATCTTTATTACTCTATTAACCGCCACCCCGCTAGCGCAAAAAAAAACGATGTTTCCGCGTCAGCGCCGAGCCAGATCGTCTGTTGAGGCTCTGATGAGTAGTGACGACTGTACTGCACACCTGCAATGTGTGTGAATCATTGGCGGCAAGGGTAGTGACCCAGCTGGTCAATCCCTTACACTGTCTTCTGTATTCTACTGCTACTCTTTCATTTCGGTTCAGTATAGTGCTTGGCTACAGTGAACTGAAGTTATTGTCGATTTCGAGTGTAATGCCTACTAGTGTGTTACGTGCTTTACCGTTTATTGTTGACAGTGTTGTTTATACACAGTGTGTAATGCTCTTCTGTTATGGCTGAGAAACGGAAACGTGTAGTTTTGGGACTCAACAAAAAACAATAAATTATTAAACGCTGGTGCTTAATCTCAGAAAAATTAGAAATATGACCGCCTGAAAAGCTTGACGAGGAAAGAAACAAAAGAAAATAACGGATTATTTTAAAAACTAAATACCGGTAACGTACGTTTTGAGAGTAAAAGTACGTACATGTATAGTCCATATTTCATTGTTTTCTTAATAAAATATTTTAATAAAGTATTTTCCACTTGAACCTGTCTAGTTTTGTTTTTTCTCATTTAAAATGAATTCACAATCAGCAATCATCAAAATTAATTAGGACTTACAATGGCGCCGTTATAACATGCAAGGCAGTGAATTTCGATGTTGCCACGCCAAACACTGTCTTGGTGCTAAGTTGTATCGACGCTATTATTATTTCTGTTATCCGTCCATTCGGTTATCCGTCAAGGTCACGGTCCCGTAGGTGACGGTTAATCGAGGTTCTACTGTATTTTAATAGTAGGCCTACTCTTTCATTCATAATCACTTTGATAGGAAAAAGTTAAACAAAAAACAATATACAAGAGGCAGAATATAAGATTTATTAAAAATTTTAATTTAACATTAAAATGAGGAATCACTGTAGCGATACAAAAATTATTTATAAAATGCAATATCTTGTTCCATGAGACTCTCTGAAGGCGACAGACTGAAGAGACTTCTTGATTATGACCGCGATGTCATCTCGGAACTCACAAAAGATGACCACTTCTTGATTATGACCACGATGTCATCTCGGAACTCACAAAAGATGACCACTTCTTGATTATGACCGCGATGTCATCTCGGAACTCACAAAAGATGACCACTTCTTGATTATGACCACGATGTCATCTCGGAACTCACAAAAGATGACCACTTCTTGATTTTTACCGCGATGTCATCTCGGAACTCACAAAAGATGACCACTTCTTGATTTTTACCGCGATGTCATCTCGGAACTCACAAAAGACGACCACTTCTTGATTTTTACCGCGATGTCATCTCGGAACTCACAAAAGACAACCACTACATGATTTTTATCCGGATTTTGATCCCTCGAACGTCTCCTCTGCACCCACGAAAGGCTGTTGATTTGAATATTTCACTTGAACATTCCCTCTGCACCCACGAGAGGCTATTGATTTATAATTTTGAGATCAACGTCTCCTCAGCACCCATCTGCGACTAATTCATAATTTTTATATCGCCACAGACTTGGATTTTCTGTGATTTAATTTTGAATTTAAGTGTTACGTAAAATTTTTGGAGTAGTTTAAAAATGAATTTTTACATTTGAGTTGTCATGGTTTTGTATTTAATTTTTTCAAGTCAGTGATAAAACTTTCTTTCGACACTATAACCTTTTTAAAATTGAATTTGTTGTAATATTTTACAACAAATTCAATTTTAGTAGTTATAAGTATAATCATAAGCAAGTAGTTATAAATATCAGAAGTAGTTATAAATATCTGTCACACATCCTTTTAGAAGTGTAAACATTTTTTGGGGGAAGGGCACACTCCACTCGTAGGAAATAACCTATTGAGAAGGTTTTTCAGGAACCTGTTTATAACGTTTTAACAGACTGCTTCAATTGCTAAGCAAGATAACAAATTTTACTTTTCCCATACGATTGACATTGTATAACGAGTTGTGTTTACCAGTTTCTATATGACACAGAGTAAAATTGAAAATACTAAATTGTCTGTTCCAATTGAGCTGATTCTAATAGTGTTCATATAAGTTTTTATTTTTTATCGAAGTTAATGTAAAGACGCCCAAAAGTCTAATTTGGAACCCTAAACCCAATGAAACAAACCTTCGGAAATAGCGATGTAACTGATTAACTTAAATCTACAAATTTACGCGTTTTAAATTTCGTATTGATAGTTCGGACCATTTTTACGCACTCGCACTTACGCTCGCACGCACACATATGTAGGGTCTATACAGATAGATATAGTTCCGAGCGAATGACGTTTTGGTGTCTAAGGACCCCAAATTAATTTCATTTTGGGTAATTAACTAAGGGCGGGTGTTGCACCGACCCTTAGTAACGTTTCTGGTTGTCAAGCGGTTAAAGTGTACTTCACTGCCATAAGAGGGCGACTTCCGGTAATTTCTACCCTGTGATAAGGCTTAAGGCCGAAAAATAAAAGGAGAAACGAAACATTGCTTGACAAGAAGAATGCATTTCCACCAGCAAATCTTCTGCTCCATCTAGTTGATGAATTTTTTCATTACAAACTCCTTCGACTTTCTCTTTTACTTTCCCACATTCTGACGTGAATCTGTATATTATATTTTTTAAATATATTAGTTTACTTTATTTATTTTTTTACAGTTTCAATCAAAAGATACGTAAAATAATTAATTGATCGTAAAAGTAAAGGATAAACGCCTATTTTTAACTATGTCAATGTTACTAACATATTTTGTGACGATATAATTATTAGTGTTGAAATGTTGGCAGCAATGCCTCAGTTTCAGTTACATCCGATGACAAGCGTTTCCACGTAATTGGATATCGATCCTGCGTTGAATAGGCTTTAGCTACCTCTGGAATCTACCGTAAACTAGTTTTAAAATATGAAATGTAGCCTGTCGATGTATCCAGGATATATCAATTCTGAAAAATAACTGGGTTTTACTGAAGTCGAAGTAAAAAAAAACACGAAAAGAAGATTAAGTAAACCACACTAAAGGGTTTCTGATTTACAAAAGCTTCGTTGGTGAAGAAAATCTTTTAGATTAAGGGGTTTAGGAATACCTTACCTAAAGCCATTGTAACGGCTTAAGTGAGAATTGAACATAGTATACTTAATGTTTAATTCTCTCTTTAATTGCACTGTTTGAACCTTGAACTCATCTCAATGTTTGTTTGACATTAATATGTCTACGCTCTGGGATGGGGGGAGCAATTTGCGAGACGAAAAATGTGTAACGGAAGTGTCGTCATATGGTTATGAGAACAGTTGTTTATAAGAAATGAAAACGTTCCTTTGAGATGTATCCATGATAAGTATAAGCTATATACCACGGGAATAAAATGGAATTATTTTTTTTAGAAAACAGTTACATTTTTCTTAACCTATTTCTATACAACTAAAAATGACTAAAAGTGAAAATAAGAAAATATAATAATAAGCTTAGAAAACGTCCTGTAGTCATCGAGCTACAGGATCATAATCATAAAATATGATTATTTTATAACACATATTGATAGGTGTATCGCATATGTATGATTTACTTTGTAAAAAAGTTATTCTAGTGGATTTTGGCCACTGCTTTTGGTCGCTGCCCAAAATAAATCTCTTAAAGATTTGCTGAAGATCGATCAATCTTTAAGTTTGATTTAGGACTGATGGATTAGGTACTGCAGACTTTGGATTTGGTCTGAAATACCACCAACATTTTGTATTTTTAGTCCCGTAAGAAAAAAACCCGTGCCCCGTGTTAAAAACTCTAAAATAATACTCTTTTCAAACAAAAATGTGCAAATTAATTAATACCAGATTAGTATTATATCAGAACGATAAAAAAATTCAATTTCATTCACCTAAAAGCTGCTAAACATTATGATAAATTTATTATTATTATATTATGTATAATGTTATTAAAAAGTGACACCATTTACAAGTTTTTTTGACACAAAACATCATAGTTTAATGGGTTCAATATGGAATGTGAGTAATAAAAACATTGGTACACCCTATCTATAATACACTAATAAACTAAGGACTAAGACTCATGACGATGTGACTCTGTAGATCAGGATGAGGACAACAAGGTGGTCCTGGTTCGAATCCAGTGGCGAGCGATTCGTCAGACCAATATTTCATCAGGTCAAAGGTCAAAGGTCAAATGCACCACCATTTAGACAGAAGGCACGTCTGAGCTATCACATATCGCACGTGTGATGAATTTGACACGATCTCTCGATTTCACGTTTAACTTGTAGGATGCAAAGTTGATAGGAGTACATGTCCAATTATTGCTAAAGCAATGGAATTCTAAAAGTAAACCAATATAAAGTAAGTATGAACGGGAGAAAACAAATATATAACATTGCAAAATTATTTTCTCTTGTTCGCAGATAGTTATTACGTAAACGTTGTCATCAATCGAATTCTGGATTACGGTACTCGTACATTGAAAATTACTATCGCATTGTAAATTGTCGAATTACTTTCTTGGTCTTAAAGCTACTCCAGGCATGTATTTGAATTAATTGCTCAATTAAATTATGATCATAAAATTAATTATTGGTACTATCGAGATTTTGTTTGTTTACCAACCAAAAAATAAGATTAATCGTATAAGTAAACGTAAAATTTTAGGTATTTACTTCAAATACATACACCATTACTTTTACTGATCACATACAATTTTATGACGTTTTTGCACATTAATATAAGAAGTTATGTTTTTTCATATTTTTGAAGCCTTAAATGTCCATCACTATGGACCATGTTATCTGCGGTGAATTGAAGGTAGCGAGGTACTGTAGTGGTTTAAGTCAGTTAGTTTGGCCAGTCTTCCCCTCATGATCTGGCAGGAGTCGCCGAACACAATTTCCGATCCAGCAACCTTTGATGTACTAGACCGCTGAGCTACCCTACCAGTAATTTCCTTTACAATATTCTAAGTAAGTGTAAGTTTAAGTTAGTTAACAATTTAGATAAAAAAGTCTCCTTTGAATTCATTACTGTTCCTTTTTTAAAAACAAATACTCTCGCAAAAGATGTTTTATATATTCCACACAATAATTCAGTGAATATGCAAAGGATGTGGTTATATAGCAACTCAACGCCCCTTGTGTAAAGACCTGGGCTCATAAAAGTTCTCCACTTCCACCCACCCGATCCCACAAGCTGATAAAGTTATGTCTGTGACTCTACAAGAGACTTTGTAAAAGTTCACTACAAAGTCACCTTTACTTTTGTAAACGCGAAAAGCACTCTAGAAGGATTTATCAAATCCTAAGAAGACTTATGAAACGACTCCTAATTTGTGAGGTTGACTTTGGACACAATAAAGAATCTTTCATCATGATGACAACTATAATTGCAGTTCATGGTGGTTCAGTCAAAGGTTATGGCAAACTGAATTTTAATAAAATACAGTATAGAATTCATTATTTTTCTTTTTTAGTACAAATTTTTCACTTGAACTTTAATTCTTTGTTTGAAATTCACTATTCGTGTTGGTTGGTGGTTTATGGTTAATTTTGGTTCACACTGGAATAAAGTTTATTAAAATTTCATCACCATAAAACGCTCTCTAGCACCCGATCACAGAGGTGTCCTGTAATCCGGCTATTTGGAGGTCACGAATTGTGGATAGTTGTGAGAGATGGTCGGTGGGTGTAGTGTTCTCTTGTGTGGATTAACGTCCGCACTATTGAATACTTCGTTAATCTGCAAAGACCATCCTCATAATTAGACCAATTCGTAGTTCAGAGGCCGTGGTTCGGATTCCACGTTAAACTGTAGGTCCATTAGTTGCCATCGGCTGTTGGGCTATCAATTAATAGTCCTGTCTAAGGAACATGTCAGCCTTAGTCAGTAACAAGACTGCAAGATCGCGCCACAAATATCCTACATTCATTTTTCTTTCATACTTGGCTTCAAATACCTACTTGGGTAAGTCGCCATTTCAGTTAAAAGTATAAGTATGATATTTAAGATTGTAATTGCGAACATTTTTCACCACGATTAGTAAAATAAAGTTTCACAACCTTTTGGGATCTGGAATCTTATCCGATCAGGTTAGCTAGAACCTAGGACATGACAAGATTCTGAGTTGTGAGCGTGACTTTTGTCGCTTGGTATTTTTGTAAGTATTTGACTACTTAAAACATTTTTGATTTTAGCCTTCTACTGGCTTAGTCCGGATTATTTAATCATGTTTTAGGTTCCAGCTCACTTGAGGACGGGACACATTCCAGTTCCTGAAACGTCCTGAAACTATGTTTCACTAACCGCATAAAATGTCCGTAATAACAACTTATAGAATTTGGACTTTGAGGTGAAATCAGTGTTTGAATAATAAATTTCGTCACATAGTAGCAAGGACGTTAGAAGAACGGTAGATAGAAGATTCCTACTTTGAGGGCAAGTTCCAATAGTTTTTTTAGTCTAGGTGGTCATATGTGGCAAGAATTTTGAAGTATAAGCTTTCATGTCTTTTTGAGATACTGAAATCCCTTTTTCATTTCAATTTAGAGTACATATAAAGCAAAGTTTCATTCTTTGTTTGAAAAAATTTAAAACGTATTCTGAGAAAAACACATTTGTTCGATACATGTATGCTGGAATAATTTTGGTATTTCATTTTAATTTCCCTATTGATATTCTCCAAATTATTTCCCCGTATTTTCAGGAATCTGTAATTTAAAAATATATTTCAGTTTTCCTCAACGTGAATTTCGACCGCTCCAAAATAAATAAAACCAACTCAGAATTACCAATGTTAATCTCTAAATAAATAGCTTACCATTGTTATTGCATAGAGACATCAATATTATTAAATAACAACTCAATTGTTTTTATGAAATATTCGCTGTGAGGGGATAAAGTGACACACAAACTCAATAATAGCCAGCTGATAGCCTTGGTGGTTCTGAACAGATGAGTAATCCCTCCAGCTGTTTGTTTTTCACAAACAACCCATCGACAAACTATTTAGAAGAGCAAGATATTTTCGTATTGTCTTTTTTGGAGGGAATATGAATGACAATTAATTGTTTTTTTATTACACGCCAAGAAATAAATACAAACTGATACTAATTATAAAAGTATTTGGATTCGAAAATGCATGAATATATGAAATCACGATTTATATTAGTCTGGAAATGTTATTGTTGGAGAACAATGACCTAAGAAATTCTTTTGTATGGGATATCATTTTTTCACTTAACAAAACCGAGTATTAAATTGTAATTCATAAAAATACAATGCATATTGCATTGCACCGTTGGAACTCTTTCACTTTTAAAAATAGCATCAAAAATATTTTATTTTAAATTGTTTTATCCACATTATCTTTTGATATTATTATAGATTATAGAATATAATTATATATATTTTAAAATTATAAATATTATAAATTATATATTATAATTAGTGATGAGTGAGTGAGGGCTATGTCACTATAGCCTATGCTATAAACTATGCTATGTATATAGTCAGATATTATGATATTATGATTATTGTTTGGTAGTTTATACTTCATTTTGTTTTTTTGGTTATGTAAAAATATTAAAGTAAACATCAAGGTAACTACCCTTAACCGCTGCATGTTATATTGTAATTTTCCATTAGTTCATATTAGTTACTGTAGTACGAGAAAATCACTCGTAGATTATAGGAATTGTATAAGTTCATGAATCTTGGACCACCGAAGTGATCATATCAGAATATAATCATTCAAATAAATAAACAAACTAATTAATGCTCAGCCGTTGTATCTCTTTATCAATTTTAATTAAATTTCCCTCTACAGGAATAGTACTCGTATAGTGAATACGCTTAGAGTATAAAATGAAAACCTTTTTTTAATTAAATATTGACTCTCAATAGACTCTTACATCTTCCGTAAAATTGAACACAGAAAATTAATTGATTTATTTTCTTCAGCCATCACAGTGATAACAATGTTAGGGTATACAATTTAATTTTTAAGGTTTTTTTATTAATTACTCCAATCATAACGTAATTTCAACGTAAGAATAAAAACTTTATTACAAATATTTTCAAAAGAAACTATACATTTAGTTTTATTAATTATCAGTAATAACGAAAGTGGACTATTCTTGAATAAAAAGTATATTAAATCAATTTTAAATGATGCCAGTGGTTATTTTATTACTTTTATAAAGCAAACGGAAGCTAGATCGGAAGAGACTGGCTCGGCCGGATGTGTGAGTTAGAAGGACGCAGGGTTACCAACAAATATCCATCAATGACTTCTAGGGTCGGTTATTCGATTAAGCCAAGTTATCTTTCTATACTAAACTAATATTACCATGCGAAAGAATCAAACGCAATAAATTGATGTATCTAGAGGTTAAATGAACAAATTAACTCTCGTAAAATAAACTGGAAATTTTACAAATGATAAAATACCACATTGTTTTCAAAAAGTGAAATCTTTCAAAAGAAAATTAATATTGTAAACAATTGTATTCCTGACTGTAACGAGTTTGGAATTACTGGAGAGCACAAAAGTTATTTAAGAGGTTTGAATGAAACACTTCTTGAATCGTAATTAAAGCTTTTATTAAAGGAATTTCCTTCAGATTGAATTTCTGGATGTGATTTTTCATACTTTTTAAAATTTTACAGCCACCAGTGAAATAAGTGTTTAAATGTATATTGGAACAGATATATATATTTTTTGCAGTGTTAAGGATACGTAATAATTTAAATTAATTAATTAGTCAGTAACAAGATCACAATCATCCTACATTCATTTCTCATTCATACTTGGCTTATAATACCTACCTCGGTTGGTCGCCATTTAAGTATCTAACTAAGTAACTAAATAAAAAAGTCAACTAAAACATACATGTTTATACGTTTTTTATGTTAATCCCTTTATACAAAATAACTCATACGGTTAGTACAAATCATTTTGTTTTTAGAAGAAACACTCATGCCAGAGTACAAACTCCGCAACTTAATAAAACTCATTCAATTACAAATTGTCACTACGTGTTACGCATTATATACAAAATACAATCAAAGAGGTGCAAAGTTCAAAAATACACCAACACAAACATGTAGAAACAACACTCAAATATTAATCAGTACTCAGAACTCAGCCCAGTGAATACTTGAAAGGTTGAGGGAACTTTGCTGATATGTGAATATGAGCATGCAAGCGGTGACCACTGCAAGTGTATCCATATGCAACACACACTACTGTATAGACAACGCAACACAACTGAACAGTGAACATGCTCTGTGGAATGGGAGGACTGAAGGTTTGGTTTTTGTCCGTCTGTCTGTCGTGATAAATTATTCAAAATCCCAATTATAGTTTAATTAAAACTGAATCAAAGATTATAAATTATTGAACCCAAAAATTAATTAGCTGGCTGCAGAGTGGCTGTAATTATTATGAGGCTTATCCTCACGCACAGTTCTGTACTGTTTGAGGATTATATTTTAACATGTATATAAAAAAAACTTAAAATTATTTCATTTTGTAGTTTTTCTGGGTAAATTAAGTTTTTTCGCTTTTTAATTTTTAGTGAATTTCTTATGAAAAGGAAGCTATCTAAAGTTTTAATACTGTAATAATCTTATTTAAAATATTGTAGAAATAAGATAAAATATTTATAATCTTACATTAGTCAGCTTGAATCCTCTTTTTAACTTCTCACCTGAAAACAAATCTGGGTTAGTAATATGAACAAATATCAAACTATTGCGTCATATTTATTAAGTCTAAAAAAGTTAAAATGTTTAGCAGAATGTTTTAAAACGACAAAGGTTTAGGGTTATTTGCGTACCTCTACGCTACATATTCCAAGTATCAAAGTAAACTTACAATCAATGAATGGCATAAAGCTTTTTGTAGAAACAATGTGCTTTGTAATAGACGAGTCATTACTTAGGTTTTCGTATGGTTTAAATAGTTTTTGGTAACATTGCTGGAAAAAATGTTGGTACTTAATAAACTTAGGTTTAAAAAATAATAATATGGTGTCATAGTGATCTCGAGTGTGCCAAAGGAAATGTAAATTTGAAATTCAATGTCTCAATGCTACTTCCAAGCATGGTTACCAACTTGTACGCAATAAATTTGCAGGCTTGCCACTGTCATGTAGACCAAGACGTTGCGATTGATTTAGCCTTATTTCATGCGTTTAAGAATAAGGTTTATCTTTTACGAACTAAGTATAATAGTCCGGTTATAAGTGGATTTATTAGGTAATTCAAGAGATAAAATTCTTCGTCCGGTTAAATAAATTCACAAATATGAATTCGTTTAACTTTAATAGTAGGTTACTACATTGAAATACAAATTATGTGCCTACGAATTCGAATCTTGAAAAGTTTAAGAATATGGTAAGTTATATGTTATGTTTTCCTGGGTATTTCTTACAAATGATTTTGATAGTACATATTTTTATACTGACCATTATTAAAGCTATTAAGGTGCAGTAAATTTTGCATAAAATTAAAAATACTTTCTTAAATATAGTATGGTTTAATAAATAGTACGAATAAGGAATAGTTTATTTGGAGAATATTAAGTTAATTAGACATTTCAGTACCTATTAACAACCTACAATCAAATTAAATGATACTGTCAAAATTTTAGTTTAATAGTATTATAGATTTAATATGATACAAACGTTACGTTATGACGTAGGTAGCATGTAGGTAGCATGTATATGCTTTGAGGAGGTGGTTGTTATCGATTCGCGTCGTGAAAAATTTTTAACGGAAGTGACGTCATATGGTTATAAGAACAGCTGTTTTGAGGAACTAAAAATTATTTCTTTCTCATTATAATCTTTAGATACATTCATGGTCTAATCTATTCCCCAAAAGGGAAGTGAAAAATGTTTAAATTTCTTTTAACAGTCTATACAATGATTCTATCAAGGTAGTGCTTAATAAAAGTAAAACAGGAAAATATAAGACGTTAACACTAAATATTATTGAAATAACGATATAGGATTAATCGACGTAACCTAAAATACCTAAGATGCATTATAGTGACAATGCTCCGCATTACATGAATCATACCTAAGAACGGTTTTAAATTTCGTTCACACGAGGGAAAGAAAAGAAATATCAGAAATATAATGTTTGTTCAAGTTAAAATTTTTAATCGTATATCAACATATTAATTCAGAGTAGTTTAATTTCTGAGTACAAAATGAAATAGATATTACTTCTATAAATAATTAAAATCAAACTTCGAGAAAGTGCGTCGATTCCACAGAGCCTCTTGCCCTGGTGTAAGGTGGAGATGACTGGAGTATCAGGTTTATTGCCACTCCAAATCTGAAGCAGTTCTTGCCTTCCTTTGATTAAAGCCTATTTAATTTGATTTTCGAGAATTAAATACATTACAATTCCCACCGATTGTATTCGTAAGTTAGTACGGGGAATCTTTAAAAATTATTTTAGTAGAAAATATTTAGTAATAGTAAATTTACAACTGTCATTACCATCACAGATAAATTCGGAATGAAAATTAATTGTGAGGATATGTAATATGTATGCCTACATAATAATTTTAGTAGTAATTTTATACAGATTTCCACGTCACTCTAAAAAAGCTTAGCGTAAAAAGCTCAACAGAGAGTGCCAGGAACATGGAGATGAATTAATGTATAATTAGTGAAAACGTATTCAAAAATGATGAAATGAAATGCGGTTCATATGTCATTTAAAATATACATCCAAAATATTTGTTTGACTTATGGTAGTATTACTGACAGTTTTCTTTCGACGTAAAATTATGAAACATTTAGAAAATCATGGCTTTCTGGACGAAACTTTTGGAGGGAAACGAACATTTGTAACTCCTCTTAGTCATTGCATTAAACATGAATCTATATCCACAAATATATCAATCGGTTAGGTATACTAACAACTATACTTTCATCATTGGAAAAGGAAGGTGAACTTTTAAACTCTATTCCATTGTTGTTTGGGATTTTAAAACATTTTAAAACATTTTTTACAAATTTCATAATCTCTATGAATTGTTATACCACAGTATTTTGATTGTCGACGTTTCTAAGAAAGAACTGTTAGTTAACAGCCCAACAGCCAATGACATCTAAGGGACATACAGTTTAACATGGGATTCGAACCACTTTTGCCTCTGAATTACGAACTGGTCTAATTTATGAGGATGGTGTTTACGGATGAACGTAAATAATAAGTTAAATGTCTCAATGGTTCTTCAAATTATTGTTATCAACTTGTACGCCATAAATTTTCAGGCTTACCACTGTTTTGTAAATCAAGATGTTACTTTAATCTATACAGATTCAGCAACTATTTTAAATTATTATTTTAAAGGTATTATCTGTTGTACTATAATCTCAACCCTAGTGTTTCGTATAACTAACAGGGGTGGCGGCGCGGACAGATTTTGCGTTTCACCGGTGTCCAGAAGATTAATGAGCGCTCGCCCTTCCTCTAAATGGAATATTTGCTGAATGACTTCTAAAACAATTACCCTTTAAATCTCTACAATTTTTAATCCCTACGCATACCTATCCTAGTTCAAAATACACACAGAGGTAGTAGTTATAAAATTTTAACAATTTAAGTTAAGAGTATGAAATACCTGCGTCTTTTTTCTTACAGAATAACAACGTTAAATTCAAACATTCCTCTGACGTTGTTTTAAACTAGAAAACCTCGTACTTGGATGTCAAGTGATCTATCTAATTAGAATTTCAATTGTGATGATGAATATATTCTTATGTCAAACTAATCTGATTTGCCTTAATCGAAAATTTGTGTTTGAAGCGAAGCTCGTTTTAGAGATTTTAGCGTTACTCATACGGGACTGGAGATTCTTAATCATTCTTAATACTTCCCTTCATTTTGGCATTTCATGTATAAACCTGAAAGACCATAAATGCCCTTCCCTTTTTCTTTTCGTCTTATTCTTTTTTCTTTTCTCATTTTCTTTCATATTTTTCTTTTCTTTTTTTCCTTTTTTCGCCTTTTTGAACAAATGGTTAGAAGCTTGAGTGTTCATCAAAAACTATTGTTGTGTAGTAAGGATCACATATTTTACAAAGTCTTAGTTTGAAAAAAACGATTTATTGTCATTATTTCATCATTATGTTTTCCAAATGTTTTTTATGACTGATAACTATGTCAAAGACATTTGACACAGCAGCAAAATCTGAAATGGAACATTACAAACAACGAGTTCTGAAATGGGATAACATCATAAACTTGGGTAATGCAACTATAAAGTGAACCCGTTATGATGTTTAATGAGGTCATACTCACCTATTCAATGTGATATTCATTATAATCATAGTTTGTGCTAATAATAATTCAGAAAGTTAGAGAAATTAAAATAATATATATCAAAGAAAATTGATAAGATAATCATATATAGCCATATTTATCCTTAAACTCCATATTTTCTGTAAAAAGACTGCAAAGTTAGTATTTAAAATGAGTTTTAAATCAAATAAGGTTAAGTTTATGTAAAAACTATCGGACTTTAACTTATTAATTGTAAATATTTAGACCTTCTAGTTGACAAAGAGAAGAGTAAATTTAATCAAGATGTTTTTTGGAATAAGAAATAATATCATTACTCTAAGAATACCAGCCTTCACTTTCACAGAGACAAAACTTTAATAACTTTCATTGACGGATGTTTAATTAATCTCTAGAAAGTTTGAATCTGGAACACAACTTGTTATAGAGAAAGTTTTATAAGGGTCAAAGGAAAACAATTTATTGTATCTGTTTAAAGGAGGAAAATGTCCATGTTTTCAGGTAATTAACAAAATTCTTAAAAAACTATCAGAGAAAAAACTTTCACGACGAAATGAAGTTTATGACGTCATAAATAGTGTTATGGCTACCTTGAGGTAAACACTACATTCCTGTGACCAATAAAGTATCTATAGAATCCTTCACCCAATCTACACATTTCAAAATTCCTTTGTCGATAAAAATACCTCTCGATTAATATGAATACATTGCCTTTGATACATTTGAAACATAAATTTGATTTCTGTTGATAATAATGTCTATAAACTTGTATTAAATAAATAAAATGCCTTTACTATAACGTGAATTTCAATTTTGACAATTCCTTTTTTAGAAAAACTGTTGTCATAATGTACTATAACAAACATAGAATACAAGAGAAATAATAAAATTACAAAATAAAAGGAACAATGATTTTAAACAATAAATAAATAAACAACTTTGGCTCTTCAACACATGTATAACACCTGTTTTAGAAGCAGTATGACGGAAACATTTTTCAGTTTAGCTAGTGAACTATATGATGCACTTTATAAAAGCAAATAAACGTAATAGAAAATAGACATCGTAGACCCAGTGTTTATACAGCAAAATCTATTTTTATAAACTAAGAAACAACGCTATATAATTTGTAATAAATACTTAAATGATTCACTATACTCTTTCGTAAAAATATAATTAATCACAAAATATTTGAAACTTCTTTGAAACGAATATATCTTTATTAGAATATTTGAAACGATAAGAGAAAAGAATACCGTAGAACAACAATAATTTTGATTACTTTTTCGATTATTTATCACTGACTAATTTTAATTATTCCTTTCTTTGTAGCAGGTATATTAAAGATCATAAGGGTTTTCTTACAAAATTAAATAGTAAAACAAGATGATAAATGTATTTAAAATGAAATGTTTGCAGGAAAAATTGCATAAAATGTAAAGTATATGTTTATCACGAAGAAAGTTAAAAATTAAAGTCCGTGTTGTTTAATAATGATCACCACAATTTGAAATAACAAGGTGTAGAGGGCGCTTCTTCATGCCGATAATTGAGACAATTAAAAATAACAAGACAGTTAGACGCCCGACTCTAATACGAACTGCAGGTTTTGGTGCGAAAAAATCCAATAACTACGTGGAACTTGAATATTTCTTCCAGACAATTTGAAGGAATTATATAACGTATCTTCCTCACCACTGCAAAGCACGTTCAAAAAATTAAAAGTGACGAATATTGAGTTGGTTTTAAAAATCGCTGATACTACTGTTTTCTCTTCGCAATTTTGACATGGATATGTCTTAGCTCTGGGGGGGTGTTGGTGATTTTTAAGATGGATAACATGTAACAGGTTTCCATAGAAACTACTAGGGCTATTGTATTGAATTTTTAATACAAAAGAATAAGAACAGCTGTTTAGAAGAACTGAATAAATTCCCTTAAGGCATATCCATGATCTAATCTATTCCCCACAGGGAAGTAAATACAAACATTTTTTAGGTATGAAGGCTCTAATATAACCATTCAAATAAGTTGTTACTGAATTTAAAGAAAATCTAATGAAAAACGGCGTCCGAAGCGAGGGAAAAATATGTTTCGTCACAAAAGCCGGCCGGCGGACGGGAGGTTACTGCCCTACTATATAACCTCTTACAAAATTTGGCTCAGCGGCTGTGTCGCGTTTCCGGAAACGCCCTCCAGCGAAAAGTGACTGCCAACTTGACTGAATGTTGTCAGAAAAGCACAATATTGACCGCACTGACTCCCGTCCATCCCTCTCGCACCACCCGGCCCATCCATCCGAATCGCTACTAACCTAAAGTCGAAGATGACTCATAGAGAAATAGCATTTTGTAAAATGTGTGATCATGAGTCATGAAATGTAGGGAAATACATTTTAATCCTTTGGTTATTGATGATGAATGGGTTGGATATTGGCTGGAATTATGTCGTCATTTTCTCACTGTCTTTGTCTAGAGTGTTGTAAAATATAATAAAGGCTGAATATAGTTATGTCGGAGGACCTTATTATTGTAGATTGATAATAATTTAATGATGGTTGGATGTTGTGCTTAACTATTGTAGTTAGATCTTGAGATGTGTAAATTATATAAAAATGTATACAACTCTAAGCTTTAAATAACCAAATTATAAAAGTAAATAAAACGTTAACTTAAAAGATTTCGTAATACCGGCAATTGAGTTTCGTAAATGTGAAAAAAGAGAAAAGAAGAAGAATGAGGAAATGTTAGGAAATAAAGCAAAATGCGTATACTGGGAGAAATGATTGGCACAAGTGACAGGATGATCGACAGAGAACAGACTGAGGTCTGCAAGTGTCGACAGTGCACAGACTCGGTGGTAAGCAGGTAGTGAATTTTGCACCACCTTGCCACCTTGTCAGGCACCTGACAGTTTGAATCCTTCAGAAAAACGACCTGTGTTAAATAGCTTAGCCCAATACGCATTGAAGTTTATCCAGAACGTTCATTTCCTATGGAAAATAATGTTTCATTTTTGTATTTCAGGGATTTGTTAGCAAAATATTACACATATGACTACCATAAACCTAATAAAACTGGTCACGCTAATTTAACTGAATTTTCGACCAACCCAGGTAAGTAATTTTAGCCAAGTATGAATTATAAATAGGTTTAAGATGATTGCGGCTCGATTTTGTTAGTCTTGTTACTGACTAAGGTTGACATGTTCCTTAGACAGGACTGTTAGTTAGTAGCCCAACAGCCAATGGCATCCAAGGGACCCACAGTTTAAAGTGGGATTCGAATTACAATTTAGCCTCTGAATTACAAACTGGTCTGATTATGAGGATGGTCTTGGTGGATTAACGTAGTATTCAATAGTGCGAACGCTAATCCACACAATAGAACTCCACATCCACCGACCATCGTTTACCATAGAGATGTATACAACTCTAAGCTTTAAATAACCAAATTATAAAAGTAACCATAACGTTAACTTAAAAGATTCCGCAATATCGGCAATTGAGTTACGTAAATGAAGAAAGAGAAATGAAGAAGAATGAAGAAATGTTAGGAAATAAAGCAAAATGCGTATACTGGGAGAAATGATTGGCACAAGTGACAGGATGATCGACAGAGAACAGACTGAGGTCTGCAAGTGTCGACAGTGCACAGACTCGGTGGTAAGCAGGTAGTGAATTTTGCACCACCTTGCCACCTTGTCAGGCACCTGACAGTTAGAATCCTTCAGAAAAACGACCTGTGTTAAATAGCTTAGCCCAATGAAGTTTATCCAGAACGTTCATTTCCTATGGAAAATAATGTTTCATTTTTGTATTTCAGGGATTTGTTAGCAAAATATTACACATATGACTACCATAAACAGAATAAAACTGGTCACGCTAATTTAACTGAATTTTCGACCAACTCAGGTAAGTAATTTCAGCCAAGTATGAATTATAAATAGGTTTACGATGATTGCGGCACGGTTTTGTTAGTCTTTTTACTGACAAAGGTTGACATGTTCCTTAGACAGGACTGTTAGTTAGTAGCCCAACAGCCAATGGCATCCAAGTGACCTACAGTTTAAAGTGGGATTCGAATTACAATTTAGCCTCTGAATTACAAACTGGTCTGATTATGAGGATGGTCTTGGTGGATTAACGTAGTATTCAATAGTGCGAACGCTAATCCACACAATAGAACTCCACATCCACCGACCATCGTTTACCAATATGCACAATTCGTGACCTCCAAGTAGGGCCTAGTTGAATTACAGGACACGCCACAGTTGACGTCACTTCCGTTACACTTTTTATGTATCAAGAATGTCTAAAACCTCCCCTGTCGACCTTTTAGACAAAATTCATTTCAAAAAGCTGTGATTTTTAAGTCATAAGAAGTATAATGAATGTTTAACACCATTACTGTTATGCTACTGAGTGTTTGTTATAAGGATCATTGAAAACGTTGGTGATGATGGTAATAAAACGATGGTATATGTAACAAGGACAGTGACTACGACCCGATATCATAAGAGACGTAATAAAGAAATTTATTACTCTATGTTCACTGTATTATTGTGTTATTTTATGGTCGTTGTTTATGACATTCCATTATACATACGTTTTACTATTACAGTGTTACGCATCTCTATGTTATACGTTGTCTGTCAACTAACTGTTTAAATATTTTATGCAAAGTATAATTTACCATTTAACTTTTATTAGCAAAACTAAATTTTAAAACTTAATTTAACTGTCAAAAAAACATCAAATCGAAAATAATTATGTTAACGAATTTAAAATAACATGGTTTGAGTTCGCACTTCAACATTACGTTCATAATTAATTAAGCTTCTTAAAAATACTTGACTTAAAAAATTTCCAAAATTTATGACTTACTAGCTGCCCCGGCGAACTTCGTAACGCCTAAACAGTAAATACATGTTAACTTTAAGATTGGCTATGTTCTGAAGTCGAATAGCATTTTACGGCTTCGTTGTGTAGATATTAGCAAATTTACCATAGGGAAGAAGCTATTACCGTAGGTCTTATGGCAAGACTTAAGCCCGGGACCATGTTATTTTTTGTCTTTAGGTGCACAGAGGCCAAAAACTATAGTCGTTAAAATTTATATTTATATGTTTTTATAATTTAATTTATATAGGGGAACGACAAACCTTTTAATGGACGGCCCTCACCTGCCCGAATTGATGAAAATGTTAATAGAATTTGAGAGGTTTGGTTGTTGTTTTGTCTCTGAGTAACCTTAGCACCATGACGATTCATTCATTGCCTTTGAATGAATAATATATGGATCAGTTCTAAGTTGTTCTTTCAATTCACAACATCCTTCAACTCGCTGTGCTTTTTGATTGTAAGTCAGGGTCTGAAGAACAAATTTGGCAGCAATGCATTTCATTCTTAAATCTTCAGTCAAAACACACTGAACCGAGCTCCAAGATATTCCTCTAATTTCTGACAGTTAATCAAATATCTGTCTGCAAGTTTTGAGAGTACAAACTTTTGAATTCGGAAGCTCACAGTAGCACGTGGTTCACTTAAACTTGCCATCACAAAAAAAATCTGCAATGAAACAGCACTAGCAAAACAGCCACTACAGATGAACAGAATATTCCAGGTCAACAGCCCATGTAGTACCGAATTGGCAAATAGTTGCAAACTATTAACGTGGCTAATAATGCTGTTCATTTTGTACAGCACATGTTTACTTCATAGTTTTACATTAATGGAGTGATTCAAATGGCATTGGATAGTAAAGCATATTGCTAATATAAAGTAAATCAACAGCTGTAGCTGCAGAAATCAATTTTCTTGATTGTAGAAAATGTGTAAACAAACATTATCACCATAGTTTATCATTAGAAATTTAAAACGCCATTAAATGGAAACCTGAAGTTACCAAAAATTCTTTTCAATTGAACATATCTTTTTAACGTAATAGACGAATTAAATACACTTAAGTATTTACAGCTCGACACATTTTTTCCTGTGAATAAATTTTAAATTTAAAAAACGTTTAAGTGACATTAAAGGTGTCCCCTAAATAATAACTAAATACTTAAATAAAGCCTGTAAATAATAAAAAAGAAAATGTGATGGTTATTTTTTTGAAACCGGCCAACAAATGTGTCGTTTAAAAGGAAGAGACAAACACTCATTAATCGTCTTTTTCCGGCTGAAAAGTGGAGTCCGCCCCCCTCCCCCCCTTATGGTTATGCTCCACCAGATCATCTACCACTCTCACCTCAACAAACTTTTAAATAATATACAATGCAGTCAAAATGTGAGTTAGGTTGTATGGATTTTTTTGTAGTAGAATTAACTGATTATTAAGTAAAAATAAGTTATTAGGGAAACACCCCTCCTTATCTTTAAGAATCATCAGTTTTTTTTACATAATTTCAAAATTAAAATGTAATATTGATAATATCCGAAGCTAAAACGAACAAAATAGTATTGAAACAACTGTTAGCGAATATAATTTATTTTGTAGCAGGTTTATTGAAGATGGGACATAATGTGTTAAATAAATGTAAAAATAATTTTTTTTAATTTGTATACATTATAAATACTCAGAATGACGAAAGGTAGCCAAAACATTGTTAATTTAAACTATATTTTTAAAATAGTCCTTATATAAATGCTTTATAATAATATTAATATATTTTGTTTTAATATACTGTAATTAACTAAATCTGTTTCAGCCGCACTGGCACAATAAACGATTTAAAGAAATCTGTTTTCGAACGCATTTATTGTGTTAGCAATGCAAGGTAAACATGAGTTGATAAAGGACATAAAATTGTCCTCATTGTTGCAACGTTGTAGGCTGTAATTAAGGAAAGAATTATTATTTATTTGATCTGTTAGGTTTACACCAATCTTAAGTCCTAATGGGATACGCTATCACAAGAAATACGTTATATTTTTAACACTACACTGTTTCCTGTGCACTGTTAACATAACCAATGTAGAACGCATCCTGTCTAGAACGGACAGGATTATTTTTAGCGTCTGTAACGCTATTTTCCCCAACCTTACCAATGTTATTTTGTAACGCCGCTGCAGGATGTCGCTGTGAAGTACACTTTTATCGTATTTACCCTCTCCTTAAAGATATTATTTTTCAATACCCCTGTCGCAGCAGACCTGCGTACTCAGCGAATTTCCAAATCAATAATTTAATTATAGTAATATTTTAATGATATATGACAAGTTTTATCAATATCTGTCGATAAATATGGGAGTAATTTGCCCATTCTCCATAAGATTAACATAAGAAAGAGTATGCAGTTTGGCTGCTGTGAGGAACATTGAAAGTAAGTAATTCTACTATAAAAGATTTTTGTTTTGATAATTTATACCAAGTTTCATATTGATCTGACCATAAATAAAGGAGTTTGACTATTCTCTATATGATTAACATGGGAAAAGAGTATGCAGGATTGCTGCCATGATAAACACATAAACTATGATTTTTAAGCATAAATGGATAGATCTCAACTAAATGAAGCTTAATATCAAGTTTCATCCAAAAATATTGGTTGATAAGTGAAACATTAATTTTTCTTCATTCTTCATAAGATTAACATTGGAGCCCCAAAATACAACGTACTGTGTTTAGATTTTTTAATATCTCGGTAACCGTTGGAGATAGAAAAAAACTTTAAGAAACTTAATTGTGCAGTTTTTTAGCTGATTCTAGTAGTGAAAGATAACATTTGAAATTTTTAACAATTACATGGAAAAAACTAAAACCCCCATTTTTGGGTACAAACCCCTCCAAACTACCCGTTCCGATTGACCGATATGTCTGGTTTACAAACTCGTCCGATAAAAAAAACCAAAACTCTAATTTTATTTATATAGATGACGACTTGGTCAGTTATGTGAAAAATAAATATGCCCAGACGATAGGTAAAACTAAACTGTGTATGAACGTTAATATTGCAAAATGTGTTGGCATGGACTGAAAGAATGACAACATATAGGTTTATCCAAAGAGTTACAGAACATTCAGTAAAAACAGATGTTATTTAAGTTAAATATCTTGGACGGTCCACCACTAACAGGACCATAAAGACACCCTTACGCCTGAATGGTAATAATTGCATGGATACAATTTAAAACAAAAAAGGAAATGAAATGAACCTTCACCTTTAGATGGTTGTAAATAAATATTAGAAACAGTTTAAAGTAACAAGGTGGAGGTGACAAAATCCGCCCCTGCACGACAAGGGTTGATGTTTTATTCACCCGGCCTTCGCCATGTCGAGAGCTCCGTTCGATTCTGTACTCGCTCTTCTGAAGTTCAATTTTGAAGTATTTTTCAACTGAAGACAAGCTCTTTTCTCAATTAAATTAACTGGATAAGGTCCAAAACTACTCTTAGATAATGTAATTTACCTAATACATAATACATCTGTAAGTACAACTATGTATCAATCAAGATGGTGGTTAGGGTTATTCAGAATATTGCTATTCGTTAAGTGCTTTATTCATTGTTACAGAAACACACTGTACTAAGAAATATATTTTACTCCATAGTTCTCTCTTTTAATGGAATTGTGGGTAATTAGTCCTTAAAACAGCTGTTTACCAGAACTGAAAAGGAAAAATATTCCCGATACTCTTTTAACTCTTTAAGCCAAGGAGAAATATTTTACCTTTTTTGTAATTTCAATTAATATAACGACTTTTAACATCTTTTTGTTGGTTTATTTGTGCGTAAAATGGCGTACGACTCGTAAACACATTTTCCCGGTAAACACCTATTTCCAGGTACACACTTTTTTCCTGATAAACACCAGTTTCCCAGTAAACACCTATTTCCAGGTAAACGCCTATATCACGCTTAACATCTATTTCCAGGTAAACACCTATTTCATGATAAACACCTGTTTCCCAGTAAACACCTATTTCCAGGTAAACGCCTATATCACGCTTAACATCTATTTCCAGGTAAACACCTATTTCCCAGTAAACGCCTATTTCCAGGTAAACACGCGTTTCCCAGTAAACACCTATTTCCAGGTAAACGCCTATATCACGCTTAACATCTATTTCCCGGTAAACACCTATTTCCTTTTAACACCTATTTCCTGGGCTAGTAACAAAATATACTATTTTATTTATCTAAATCTGTTTAGTTAACATATTCTTCATATCAGTTTTCATGAAAAATTAAAAAAACTTTACTGGATATTATACCTAACTAGAATTTTTTTTCTTGCACAGAATTTAGTTACTTCTAAAATATAAAGAAGCTTTGTTAAATAATTTTACAAATAGTTATGCCGTCGAGCAGAAAAGCTATTCCATAACTCATATTATTTTCCTGTACGATAATTGGAATTTGTCCAATCCCACTGAGCTCTCAGAAATGATCGATTCCTTTAGAGAAAGAAATGTTACTTTCCTCTTTCTCTCTCATTGTTTTTTTAAGTTTTATCTTAGAGAAACTTGTTTCTTAAAAAAATATATATTTATTGCAGCTCTTGAAAATCATTGCAGTGGGGATAGTTTATAACTTATTATGGTATAAATCTGTATGTTAGTTTATTTGCTTTCTCAATTAATCCCAAACTACCCTTTGATGGGTATGGTGCGTTTGAGAGAAAATGTAAAAAGCCAATCACTAAGTATAATTTAGTAGTAATTTAATGTAATGTTTAGTATTGTAATGCAGTATTATGGGTTTTAGAAATTGGCTAATACTATTAACACCAAACCAAATACTATTGTATCATAAATAGTTACTGTGAGTAATAATTTTATTCAGTTGATCCGGAAAAATGTGGAATAAAAAAACTACACCAGAAGTATAATATTATTATACTTCTATATGCAATATAACCTTCTGACTCAAGTTCTTGATGAGTTGATGTGATTTCATCACAGGTTTGACTTCCCCAGGAGGTGATTGAAGTCACTAATATACACTATAATATTGTTATTATTTATAAGTAATTATGATGTGTATACATGTAAATAGTAACAATATTATAGTCTAGGTTAGTGACTTTAAACACCTCCTGTGGATTCCACACCTGTAGTGGTGTAATTTGAGGAGACCACATCACACCTACTTATTCAGAACTAAAGGCTTGTCATAAGGTAAATATTGTATAATATTATTATTGCAATAAGTACCTGAATGTACTTTCTGGTTATAAGCTACTAAAATAAATCAATTTTAAGTTTTTACACAGAATTAAATGACGATTATGACGAATGGTCCGAAAAGCTTTAAAACCGTAGGTGAATTTAAATGTGATGTTACTAACATATTCAAGAGACCAAACTCTGGTGGAATATGAAATAACTCAACAAATAAGTACAGTAAATCTGAATAAACCTACACGTTGATTAACGATCCTCCCACAAAACTAGACAAATGGAAGCTATACAATCAATCTTCCATTTTTAAATGTAAATCAAATAGTTTTTCTTCAGATATTACAATAAAACATTGATTTGGAATAGGTTCTAATGGCCAACAATCTTCTTAAATCTTACATTTCTGAAAATTCTATTTTTCCACAATGTAAATTGTGAAAGTTAATGTGTGTTTAATTAATTAATGAAAAGTACAAATCATTTAAATGCATTTTTAACCATTCATAATTAATTTTAACAGCATAAACATCTAAAAACACTATAAACTTTAAAATATGATCATAGGTCATACCAATGTTTCTACTTTAAGTACTGTGTAAACACAAAATTTAACAATATGTGTTCAGTACGAAGTTTTATACCATTGTTTACGTCTAAAACTAGTTAATTAGTTAAAAAAAATAAAAACCTATACCGAAATGTGTTTAAAACTGAATTATAACCCTATAAGTTGTGCAAAGTGATACGTTTGTCTTTCCTCAACTGAAATGCCCCCAGCTACAGGTATATTTCCCTCATCTTGGTTTTGAGAAACAGAATACCTTGGGATTCATCAAATGAGATCCTTAAGGTCCAATATTATTTCTTTAGAAGTTCTTTGTTTACATGATTTATATATATATACTTATGTTGTATTTAGTCCAGGAGGTAATAGTTTAGTAGTAAATAATTGTTTGAAAATTATCCATAGCTAAACTGTAAATAATATTTATATTTTTTGTTTTCCTTAAAAAGTAAAATATAGTGCAGCGGTTTGGAGATTTTTTTATCTCATATTTTAGTTTTTAGGACCACGGTTTGGTTGTCTGGATTAATTTTCATTGTTTATATGATTGTTGATATATTTGTAGTTTAAGGAAAAATCACTCGATCTAAAAAATAGCAAATAACAAAAGGGCTACATAATATAATGCATTGTTTATAGGATATTGCTAAAAAGACAAAAATTATGAAATATCCATAGATTTAGATAAAAGCTATCATTTGGAATTGAGCTATTAATTAATTGATTTTTGTTCTTTGCCTTATAGGTTAACTAAACTGTTAACATTACTAAAGCTTATACGTTATCTAAAGTTAAATATCTATACGTTGTACCCTATCGTCAATAAAATTTGTTTCAACAATATTATTAGTTTCGGAGTCAGACCTTGACCGTGGCCAGCCACACGCAAAGGTCAAAAGGTCATTATTTGTTGTGGGTTAATAAATTGTCTGACATGTTTCAATGTTAAATATTTATATATTTCAGGTGAAAATACCTTCGAGAACATTGGGTATGTCCAAAAGTCGTCAACTTAACAATAACGTTAGAATGATGAGGCTAGCTATTTAAATAGTTTTCCTAGTGTTAATCTATTACTTAACTATTTACAGATTTACGTTGGATAACGTTGTCCAGGGATTCCCTAGAATAATTAAAAATACCACTACTGTTCAAAATAGAAATGAAAAACGAGCCAGTAATAGAAATAACTATGATGTATTTCAAAATATACAAGTTTACAAGAGTAAATTCCATAAGTTATACATACTGTGAGTATTTTTCTTTAGTAAAACACCTTGTTAGACTCAACGCTTTATTACGGTGCTTTACTCATTGTGTAGTATTTCTTGTTCCGTGTACATCATCCTCGGATTACGAGAGACTAAGGGATGATAAATTGATCATTAGGCCTTGCGTGGTGATTAGTATGACGTCATCAGTTTCCACCTTGTTCCATCGTGGCTATCCACCTACGTATGAAAGCTATCCCTTTACTGAGAGCAGTCTAGTGACTAGTATGATGTTGTAGCTGAAAGGCTCTAAAACGATTTATTAACGGTCAGCCGATCAGCTGTATTAATAGTTAAGTTTTGTTGAGAATTTTTATCACGTTAGATTACCACGTTGGACATTTTTTACTATCGTAAATTAAACACGTTGGAAATAAAGAGTTTTATCTTTAAGGTGACTTGTATCTTTATTGAAATTTAATAGCCCGAGACGCCTAAAATGGTGACTCCGAAGTAAGAAGATTCAGGAGGTATGAAACTCGAACGTCGACGCATTTTATGCATTCCTAGGAATCAACCTTCGGACTCCACGTTAAACTGTAGGTCCCTTAAATATGCCGTTGACTGATGGGCTATTAATTAACAGTTCTGTTTAAGAAACATGACAGTCTTATTTAGTAACAAGACTAGACGATCGCGCCAGAACCATGTACACTCATTTCTCGTTCATACTTGGCTTACCTACCTTTGTAGGTCGCCATTTCAAATCGTAATCTAATCTAATCTAACCGTATCGCGGCAAATCTACCTCATTTCTGGGTCGATTTCCCCAGCTTATGGTTCACTCAAGTGGATTCACAATTCGCCATCACTCTTTAGTATTCGCCAGGCTCCTTTAGTATTATTTTGTGATGTCTCCAACACATCTGTCTCAGCTGGAGATGTGCTGGAGAACAGCTGGTTAACAATTCTACCATCATTCTCTATCATTCTCTATCATTCTTCTCGTAGAAACTAACCTTGAAACAATCACTTTGACCAACATATTATCGCGAACGTTTTGCAATCTATGCTACAATAAGTCACTTCCGACATGTTTTTGAATGTGGTTCAAGAACATGTCGGAAGTGAATGAAGAATAATAAGAATGATTTTATTGGTATGTCTTATATATAAATCTATATTCATAATAAATCTTAAGGATGAATTTAAATAAATTTATATTGACTATGGTGTTCAATTAAAATAAAATAACATATTCTATGATTACATTATTAGTAGATCATAAGATATTTTTTCTAACGTCATGAGTGTACTGAACGTGAACATACTTGACTTGTAACCTCCACTGAAATCTTTTTTTATTTCAAAACCGAGACTGTATTTTTATAAAAATAATAAAGGGATTATTTTTAAATAAAATGAATAAATATTAGTTTTATTATCTATTTTTTATTTTTATATGTGTTTTTAAAGAAAAACTTCGACGTAACTAGACCAATTCGTAATTCAGAGGCCATGGTTCGGACTCTACGTTAAACTGTAGGTCCATTAGTCGCCATCGGATGTTGTGCTATTAATTAACAGTCCTGTCTAAGGAACATGTCAGTCTTAGTCAGTAACAAGACTACAAGATTGCGCCACAATCACCCTTCACTCGAGCCTCTTCCATATTTAAAATACCTACATTGTAGTATTGTTGCCATTTCAATCTAATCTAATTGATGTTTTAACGGTTCTTAAACATAGATGCATTAAACGTTTGCTATTACACATTTTTGGATTTTTGGAATTCCAGATGATGAACAGTTAGCTAGTAATATAATACTAGAGCTGACTGTATTGTAAAAACTACTATTTTGTTACTTTTATACATAAAAGTACAGTCGATTTTCTTAGGCCTAAAAGAACCATGCCATACAATATACAAAAAAAATTGTTGTTCAAAGTCACTCTTAGGCTAAAATTATATATTTTTTCTTTTCTGGTTTTACTGTTCGTTTGATCAATAAAATAAATTAAATCATATGTTTCAAGTAGAAATAAAAATAAACAATAAGATTCAAGGTTATATATCATATTTTACCACAACGCACATACACACAAAAACAAACACACATCCAGTTACACATAATTTATTACATTGAAATTAAAATAAATTACATATTAACAGTCATTAGTTCAACATGATTTTCTAATGAAAAATTATACAATACAACACATACGCCATTTAGGTGAGTCTAAGATTGTAGATCTTTTTTGGGTTATTTTAGATTACGGGACAACCAGCACTAACTACAAAATAGATGTTGAAATTCCTTATTTATTATAATTTTTTTAGTACAACACCTTTAATTAATAATTTTAGAGTTATGTTTTAGAAATTCCCAAGCAAATTGCATTGTTCGTGCACAATGACGAAATTTAAATAGTGCAAGTGTAGTGTACATATAATGTAAATATTAATATAGTGAAAAACATTTAATTTAGTACTATCCCTGAGGCCTTAACCTTGTGAAATGCATCGGATATGTAACCTTAAGCTGTGTAGGAAAGAGGTTATAAAAAGGTAGTAAGATAAATTGGTACTTAACGTTCTTCTCCCTGGAAAATTAGTAAACAAATTGTATTTTTGTACTGACAAACAGTAATCCGTGTTCCGTAATCCCGACCTAACATTTGTATAATTTAGTGTTATGAAGTAGAATCTATTATTATGACAAAATAACCAGTATTGATGTTAGACATTATAATATTCACCAGATACATAATTACCCCTTTCATGGTACATTAAACAAGCATTTTTACGTTTTATGTTTTCTGGAACTAATTCATAAAGTATGTTCATGATTTCTAGGTACATACTCATCAACATGTGTTGCAAATTGATAAAAAAGTTGTGTCTCAAAATATTTCCTGAAGAGAAACCCCCAGCAAGACATAGCATCTACCAAGGGAGCGAAGACGACGATGAAACGTTTCGGAATAGTAACAGGAAGTCGATCAACCCCAATAGAATGTCCATCAAGTCAGCTAGATCAGCGTCAACAGTGCAGCCTTGGGAAAACAGAGCTAGGAGACAGAGTCGGAGCAACTCCATTTTCGGCGATAGAAACGCATGCCTAATAACCAGAAGAGAGTCATTGGAAAAGGAAAATCGTAGAAAAACATCTCTTAAAAGTAATTCCGCCAGAACTAAGCCGAAATATATAGACGACCCAGTGAGGGACAAATGGGCAAATAAAGGGTCTACTGTCTACACTGCTTTTGACCTCCCGAGTGAGAAACCGACCAAGTACTGGGTTCAAACAGAGCTGCAGTATGTGATACGACTTCCAACAGAGAGACGGAAACTTAAGTCAAAAGTGCATTATCCACAAGGTTCTGTTACTTCATTGCCTTCTCAATTAAATGAAGAAACCCCCTCAAAATCAACACCAAGACAATCCTCGCCCTATGATACTAGAACATCATTAACGTCAAATCCAAGAAAATCCTTACCATCTGATACGAGACAATCATTATCATCAGATCCCAAACTGTCCCAACCACCAAGCAAACCAACTTCCGTACGCAAATCAAGGTCTAGCAGTTCATCGTCTTCTAATCCTACTCAAATTACCGATATCGGAACCAAAAATAAATCCATTCCCCTTTCAAAGAAAGCAAACCCCGCTTCTTCCAGTGGACCTACGTCATCAGACTCAAGCTTCCAGCCTAGGGCGGCGGCAAAACCCGCACCCAAGGCTAAGGGGAGGTTCTGCTGTGCAAAACGTCAAGATAGTGGCTGACTTGTCCGTCTGAGTTTCTTCGTTGCCCCTAAGTTATTAAGTCTTTTGTTTGTTATCAAAGTTATTTATTTAGATGCAGTCTGTTCGAGAATGTCAGTAATAAAATTCGTCTTATTTGAGGATTTTACTATAGTACAATTTAAGTTAGATGCTTTAAGTTCCATGAATCAGCGTTTAACAGTTACAAAACAATTTACACGTGCCAGAATTGGTAAGATTGAAAATAATTGGCAAAATCAGTGAAAAAATGGTGTAAAAAGCGACGGAGGATCTAGTTGGTTTTTACGTTGAACATCTTATATATTTTGATCCATTTTTAACGTCCTTTAGTAGATCCTGACAAAAAATCAACAGATATCACACTAACACACTCAATCTTCACTCATATTCAACTTAAATCACCAGAGTTGGTTTGGTGTATTATATATTAATATGAATACGTCTGTTTTAAGGATTGGAGATTGTTTGACTTTTATTCATAAACTATCTCTTGTTTATAAAAAAATTATAAACACATTTAATCACTTGATTCGTTTCAAAAGTAATTCACTTTACTAAATATTATATATTAACTTTTGGAGTGCCGGCCTATCCACGTAGGTATTTTAAGTATGAATGAGAAATGCATGTAAGATGATTGTGGTGCGATATTGTGGTCTAGTTACTGACTACGGCTGACATGTTCCTCAGTCACAACTGTTAATTAATAGCCAAATAGCCGATGGCATTTAAGCTTTCTACAGTTTAACGTGGGATCCGAACTACTTTTGCCTCTCAATTACGAACTGGTCTAATTATGAGGATAGTCTTTGCGGATGAACGTAGTATTCAATAGTGCGGACGTTAATTCTTTCTATTACATACACTGACCATCGCTCATAACTATCCATAATTTGTGACCTCCAAGTAGCTGGATTACAGGATACGCCATCGTCCCAGTCTATACAGTGCAGAGAAGAAAGTATAATTTTAATTTTTATCATACGCATATTTCAGTAATAATTATTTTTTAGATAAGTAATTTTGCACAATAGACAATTTACCTAACATAGAACAATAATTATGTCTCGAGGTCACTAAATGAGTTTCACAACTAAAATTTTTTAATTTAAATAGTTTTTCTCCTCATGGTTTAAATTTTTAATATTATGTTTAACCTCCCCTCTCAAAATATATATCAACAAATAATTATCAAAAAAACGATAGCAAACCACTTTTTGGATTAAGCCATAGGAATATCAAAGATTATCTCACATCTTATAGTGGCTAAATATTAAATAAAATGTAATAATAAGCCAAATATTTACTGAAACGATTGTTTTTATTGATGCCAATCATGTGACAATCATAACTTGGCCTTGTTAAAGAGCCACATGTTTTCTAAATATGCCATGTAAACAAAGCAAACTAAATGCATACTAAACAAACATGAATTAGGTTACACACGATAAATTTTTAGTAACAATTACAAATTAACCATTTTACAATTAAATTTAACAAATTCACCAGTCACAACATTGAAAATGCTCGTGACAAAAATGCTTCTTGATATGAGCTTCTGCATTACTTCTTGCATACCTTACTAAACTGAATACAACCTGGGTGGAGGTTATAGTATTTACATTTTATAAGGTACGTTTTGTGAAGATTTCTTTGTATTTTAAGGTTTATTTTTATTGTTACAGACTATTTCATTTGTGTTTTATGGTTGAGTAAATTTGAAAATATTTGTTATAAGAATATAAACTAAGGAAATTTAGTTGTCTCGCTATGTTGAGAGGAGGAAGGTTAGAACACATTAAACGCTCGTTATGACGCTTTGGAAGTAAGTTATACAATTTTTATAATCAAGCTACTCCATTTCCGAATGCAGACAATTTGGAATTAAAGATGGTGTTGGTTTTAACTAATATTATGTTATACACATTTTTAACTACAAAACGTTTCTAGAGGTGTAGAAATCTCTTCCAGTTTCAAGCGATTACCTAAGAATTTAGGCTTAAATTAAACGATTTTTCAGCTTTATTATTTAGATATCTAACAGTAACGTAATTAATTGTCTTAGCCACCGCTCGGAAGGGGGGGGGGCAATAGTGCCCTGGCTCCCGTGCATCACGTCCGTGCTTTTTGTCCTTTTATTAGTACATTGTCTTTTAATACTTTTTTTATGTATTGGTTCTATAAAGTGAAACGCTTCTAGATAATATTCTGCTTAAACAATTATTGTGGTTGGTTTTTTTATTACAAAACTATTATATCTGAAAAGTGAAGCGACACTACGGAAATGAAAACCAACTAAGCAATTTAATTTTCTTCAGTATATAGCCCAGCATCAAAATAAAATAAGTCAAGAAGAAAAAGATTTCGATTTTAAATTAATATCGTTCATTCGAAATGTTTGTTACAGATAGGACCGATTGTCGAAAATAAATCAAACATGAACAATAAGTCACATATGAAAACATTTGTTAACTATTATTTACCGCCTGAAGAAACTACTTTACGTCAGAGACGAAAATCAAAACTTTCAAAGGGAATTAGTGATGATGTAAAAGGAATAACTTACAAAAATCACAAAGAAAACATAAGTTACAATTTAAATAATCCTAAAAAAAATTTTCATACCAAAGACGAACCACAAAACGTAGAAACAAAAAGAATATCGCGCAAGATAAAAAGCTCACCTTCCTCAGCTTTAAGGTACCACACAAATAGGAGATGGAAAACTCACGCAGTTGTCAAAGAAGGAACAATAACGACACCTTTGAAGAAATTTGACTCATCAAGCTTTTTTCTGGAATCTAAAGAAATAAAAAGAACGTCCTTATTGAAACCGAAAAACTATCCAAACAGTAAATTTCCATCAAATGAATTCATTAAAGAAAGAAAATATGAAAGACCTTCCAGAAAATCTGACTCGTGGGAAATAACCGTTGGGTCACATAAGGCAAAATTGAGAAAAGAAGAATCAGGAAAAACACCTCATAAGCTGAAAGTTTCATCTTCTACATTAAGGTATCAAACAAAAAGGAAATGGAAAACTCACGCAGTTGTTAAAGGAAGAATAACCAATGCCCCTTTAAACAAATTAGTCTCACGGGGCTCAGATATACAAGCAAATAAGCTAAAAGAACCACCTTCATTGCAAACAAGGAATCACCTAAACAGCAAAGTGAAAATGAACAATAATTTAAAAGAAAGAACAGATAAACGGCCAATGAGTAAATTAGAATCATGGAGTTTAGTCAAAGAATTTCATAAAGCACAAAGATCGTCTTCTTTGACTTTGAGAAATAACGATAGGACATGGAAGAATAGTTCAGATCACGAAAAAAGAAAAAGTAAACAACCATTGAAAAAATCCGGTTCATGGAGTTTAGTTGCAGATTCACGTAAGCCGAAGAGATCCTATTTTACTTTAAGGAAATGCATGAATATGCAGTGGAATCCAAATGAGATTCCCAAACAAAAAATAATCTATGTACCTTTAGATGGACGTGTTTCTTGGAGCATCGCCGCAGAACCAAACAAACAAAAACGGTCAATTAATCACAAAAACAGACCTGATGTGTTTACAGAGAAAATAAAAATGCATAGACCATTGGAGAAAACTATTTCATGGAGCTTAATTTCACAATCACATAAGTTGAAAACATCACCTCCTCTAACTTCAAAGACTCATCATAACAGAAAATGGCGAAGTAATGCAACTGTTACAGCTAGAAGGAATAATAAACTTTTAAAAAACTCGGGTTCATGGAGCTTAATAGACGAAACTAAAAAACTACAAAAAAGTTCTACAAAACCTAAGTACAATGAAAGAAGCCATTCTGAATATGCATTATGGACAGGGCAGAGACTGGCTGTCCAGTCCGATTCAATAGTAAATCGTACACATCAAAACTCTCTCGTGTATTGGGTCAGTACAGAATTAAAGTATCTCATAGCTTTACCAATCGACAATCAAAAAATGAACCCTACTTTTAAAGATAGAAATGGAGAAACCCATAGTAAGGAAACAAGTGACATTGATATAGAAGGAGAAATAGGATTAGACTCCCATTATAAAAAGAAGTCTCCAAATAGCTTAACTCTAGACACAATAGAGCTGAGAGATTCAAATAGTTCCAAAAAGAAAAACTCTCAGTCTCCTATAACATCTTGGGAAAGTGTTTCGATTTCAGATATTATTGCTGACAGGGAGTCGTTTGAGTCCAGGTCCAAAGAAAAACCTAGACCAAAACGAAGAGGACTATTTTGTTGTCTGAAGCCTGCATATTCACCTTCAATATCTCCTACATCGTCAAAGAAAATGAGAAAAAGGGCCCGTACTCTGTCATCAGTACCCTCAATATATTCTTGGGAGGAGAAACCACCTCTAAATTCCAAAGGATCCAAAGAAAAAAACCAATTGATCCCTGAATCAAAATCAAGAAAAAAATTATATTCTCCAGTAAGCTCTTTAAGCTCAGATTTTAGTATTAGCAACTCATTTGAATCCAGGGCTAAAGCAGAACCTGGATCCAAACCAAGGGGATTATTCTGTTGTCTTAAGCCAGCTTCTTCTCCACCCATATCACCCAAAACCTCTAAAGAAAAACGAAAAAGAACCCGTACTCTCTCCGCTATCTCTAAGCCTTCTGTAGACAGTTGGGGGAAAAATTCAAGAAATTTAAACGAACCCCTAGATTTTAGCACAGAAAAAAACTCTAATCTAGAGAAATCAGAATCTATTAGTAATAAAGAGGAAAAACTCGATCCTCAAAAGAGTACTTCAAGTGAAAGGATAATAGATTATATTCAAAAAAGGATTTCCCCGCAAGTAAAACGATCATATTCTATGACATCAAAGGTTCAACCGAATAAAAAAACTGGATCGTTAGACTTAAGAGAAGATGATTTTTCAGAAGAGCGTGGAGTAGTACATTCTTATTCTACATCAAAATTTATGAATAAAAAACCAACGAATTACTGGGTCAAAACTGAATTGAAATATGTGATTGCCATTCCAGTGGGTAAAACGAAAGAGCATGAAACTACAAAAACAACGACGAATTCTGAAAACCCTCCTAATGATCACGAATCTTCAGGATATCAATCTTTATCGGTAAGGAAATCGTCTGTTAAGAAAACGGATAGAGAATTATCAATTGGAGAACATAAAGATTTTGAACGAGAAAAAAATAGTATTTTGAGTAATTCACAGAGCGAACCAAATAGAGTATCACTCGTCCTACCGCCTGGGAAAAAAGAGGTGGCACCAGATCCAGTGACTGTTAAAAAATCAGATTCTATAACAAGTATTTCAGACTCAGATTTTAGTAACAGCAACTTTTCATTTGAACCAAGGTCTAAAGCGAAACCTGCACCAAAACCTAGAGGATTATTTTGTTGTCTCAAACCTGCCCCTTCTCCACCCTTATCTTCATCTCCACCCCGAGGTAAGAAAACTCCTACTTTTTCCTCAATCTCAGAACCATCAACAGGGACATGGAAAAATAAACAATACAGTAAAGTATCTTCTTTACTGCGAAGTTTAACTCCTGAAAAGTCCTCGCAAGAACCTCTTGAACAAAAAGAATTTGTAAGTAAGGGAAAGATTCCATATAGTAGTTTAAGTAGTTCAAGCAATGAACGGATTCCTTCTGTTCCCAAAAAGTCAACGTCACGAAAATCCTCTGATAAAAAAAATGTTGAAATTCAAGCTCGTCAACGGAAATCATCAGGACCTACCATAAAATATCTCCCTGAAAAAACATTGAAAACATCAGATTCGGCTAATTCGTTCACCTCAGATCTTGATTCTTTTGAATCCAGTTCTAAAGATACGGTTCTACCAAAACCTAGAAGACTAATTTCTTGCAAGAAACCTGCTCCTTCTCCTCGACTATCACCACCAACTCCGACAGACAATCAAAGACGCAACCGCTCTCAGTCACCAATCTCTCAACTATCAACAAATACTTGGGAAATGAAACCAAGCAGAATGGGTGGTACAGCGGTTTTAACCTCGAAAAAGCCCGCTCAGAAAAATGAACTGGATCATCATCATTCCAGTATATCAAGTTCAAGTACATCAAGTATATCTAGTTCAAGTAGTGAAACTGTACCTTCTAAACAAAAACAAATTAGGCCAAGAGAATTACCACCAAAAAATAAAAATAAATGGGAAACACGATCTACAACAAAGAAAACATTAGTGCCACAAAAGAAAAACATTGTTTTGAATCGATCAAGTTACGATAAGAAACATTCTCATAGACATAGACTGATTCATTCTACAAAAGAATTCCCCCATAAAAAGGAATGGGGACCTCGAACACAGAAAGAAAAAAAATCAGTAAGAAGAGATTTTTCAAGTAGTTCAAGCGCAACTAGTTCAAGTAGTTTAGGTAGTTCAAGCAGTTTAAGTAGTGAACAGAAACCCTCTCGATTCAAATCATTAAGTGTTGGAAGGTCAAATGTTGAAAATCAAGGAAAATTTAGGGAGGGAAAGGGAAAAAGGTTAGGAAACAAAAATATTCATTATAGTCCACCAAATTCCAAGAGAAGAGTTCCTGTTGAAAAGAACTGGCGACCTCGTACATATAAAAGAAAAGAGTCAAGAGAGGTCAGTTTTACAAGTAGTTCAGGTAGCTCAAACATTTCAAGTAGTTCAAGCAGTTTGATTAGTTCCACTAGTTTAAGTAGTGAAAAGAATCTCCATCGACCTAAAACCTTAACTTATGGTAAAAGGAAAGGTGAACCTGGTTCTATGAAAAGAAAACCTTCATCGCCCCAAAGGAAAAAGTATACAACAAAGCGAAAACAAGTTGAACCTCGAATACAAGAAAGTTTTATAAGCGTTTACAGCAATGAGAGTATACATAATCGTCATCAATCTTCAATTCCTAGAAAATATATACGTAAAAGTGAGCCTGAAAATAAGACAAAAAAGGATAAAGAATATAGTCCTCGATTAAAAGAAAGTTTTAGCAGTATTTCAAGTAGTGAACATTATCAAACAAAACATTCAACTCCAAGAAAACCAAAGAGTAAAAAGGATAGGGAACCCAGCGGACTGAAGAGAAGAAAACCGGATCGAAGAGTGAAGGAAAGTTTTTCAAGTAGCTCAAGCAGTGAAAATACACCTTCCAAACCTCAATATACGCCCAGGAAACGTCGGTTTGTGAAGAGAAAAGAACCAATAACGCGAAAGAAAGAGATACCTCGTAGACGTCCGAGCAGCGTAACGAAACTATCTCTGCTACCTTATTTAACCTTGGGAAAGGTCCTTCCTAGGTTAGAAAAAGAACCTAGTCTCAAGGGAAAAGAATTAACGCCAGAAGAAAAAGAAAAGTTTTGGAGAAGTTTAAACCCTGATAATAAAACCAACAAACCTTCGGACAAAACTCAACATAAGGGATCCCCACCTGTACCACATCGGAAATCCACAGGAAAAAACAACAGATCAATTATTGTTCCTGGTAGAACTGAGAGTGTTTCAAGTACAGATAGTAGTTTGAGTTTATCGAGCTTCACGTCGGAGAGAAGTTCAACACCTTCAGATAAAAGTAAGAAACGCAACCCTTTGGGGAGATTATTTCGTTTCCCTCGTGCTAAGGCTAAATGATTTAAATTTTCTTCAAGATTATTTCGATTTTGTAACGTTTTAACTTATTCATTGTTGTGTGTGTTTGTTTTAACTTATAACAAATAATAAATATAATTTTTGTTTTGTTTGTCTTTGTATTCTACTCCACCGTTCGAGCTACTTAGGCTAGCGACAAAAATGCTGTTTTAAGTGTAGAATACGTGTAAAGAGAGTTATAAGGTAAAAAGAATGTTTTAGTTTAATAATACTATTTTTATTTCATTTTTTGCTAGAGCATCAAACTTAAGAACTTTTTTTATCTAATTATAGAAATAAACAAGTTGTCTATTTATAAAAATATTATTTGATAAAATTTTGCTATTAACTTAGTTGTCTGTTGGGAACTCTAAGTTCATCTTCGATGGTTTCCAAAGCTGATAGAGCAGTACGTTTTGTTAATCTATATTACTATCTAGTAATAAAATCAATATCGTCCAAATTATTGAAATCATCAACTCTTCCTCTTATCCATCTAGGTCGACGAACAATATAACTCTTTATCACTATCACTTTCAAATGCTGATTCGTACGCTCTTCTAGTATTTGTCCATTCCATAATAATTTGCAATTAAAATCTAATATATAAATAATATATTTGTTTCCAGTTCATATAAACAGCTGTCCTTATTCATTTATATTAAAAATTCAACTCAATAGCTCTGGTAGTTACTAAGGAAAACTGTTATATATTTTCCATCTTACAAATTACCAACAGAATTACTGGTTACTGATTAAATCCCGTTTCCATAGACGATTACCGGAGATATTGTATTGAATATTTAATGTTTTGATTATAAGAACTGCTGTTTAGATTAACTGAACACATTCCCTTTAGATATCCATGATCTAAACCTAACCTATTTCCCACAGGGAGTAAATACAAACTTTTATTTATTTTCCAGGAAAATATCTGAAGACTAACAAGTTTTTATTTTTTTAATCTAGTATCTTTTATATGGTAGAAAAAACGTAATTCCCTAGGTATCCAAAATTGGTTACCTAACTATAGGTAAATCCTTAGTTGACACTTCAACCATCTTTTTAAGACAATCGAGTGATCAGAATTGCTGTCGAAAAATTAGCATTGTTCTTAAGGGGAACAAATCTACCACCATTTAATGAAACCACAAGGTTTCTAAGCGACTCTAGTTTTTAATCTGTGGCTTCACAGCTATGACTCATATCACTCTAAACTAAGTTCATCGTGCGGTGCTAGCAAACCCAAAAGAATAGGTTTCATTTACTTACAAACGAATTGGTATCAGCCATATCGTGCATCTACATCGTTACATTTGCATTCTACTTTTACGATTTATATTTTAGTTCACGTAGCTGTCTTTGTAGTTATATTTTGTCGTTATCTTATGTAGCTATCTTTAGAGTATCACGTAGTCAATCTTTGTCACTAAAAAGGATACGTGTTATCAAATGCGTTCCACTCACAACACTCACCCTCCGCTCATATTTCACGACGAAGATTAGATCAGTGTCACAAGAATTCACCTAACAGTTCAGCTAAGTGCTATTGGACGTTAGGACGGGTCAATGTATGCATAGCACTTAGGTAACTACAGTAACTCCGTCGTATTGCATACGAAAATTCCTCTCTTCAAACATGATTTTGTAATTACGTCACATCGGGTTAGCTTGAAATCAGAACACGTCAAGATGGTTAAAAATAACTAACATTCAAAAACATCAAACTATTTATCAGATATATATGTGATTAAACGTAAAATAACCCGTTTTGGATTGTTTGAATAAATCAAAACTAATCTTTAGCAAACGTCAACCATTATTTGTATCTACTGGGTGAATTAAAAATTACTATTCTAATCATGTAGATATCTAAACATTACACTATCACAGACACGATCATTAAATTTATACTAAGTACAAGGTAATCGCTTAAAAAGAAGTCACAGCGAGTGTTTAAATTTATTCAAAGGGGAGTGAGTAAAAAAGAGAAGTGGCTTCAAACTCTTGTAATTGATAGTTACTGTGTACTGCGGTTAGGCTAAATGACAGTTAACATCCAAAATAACACATATGACTTTTCTAAATAAATATATTTAATATAAACAAAAAAAAATTGAGGTTACACAATAAAAATTCGCTGTCAACTTAAATAAATAAATTAAATTCGTGAATTACTTGATTCAGCATCGATAAACGCAAGACACAAACACACTGACAAGTAATAATTGATTTTGACTTTGCAATCGCTTTTCTTAATAGCATTTTTGTTTACAAAAACAACCATATCAAGGTGAGTTTATTTTATTTTCTATATTGAATTATCAATTGGTGTCCTAGTACTTATTACTTTATCTGTCCCACAATATAAAAAACGCATTAATTAAGTATTATTTTGATAATTTAATTAGGGTTTTGTCATTAGCTTTATTTAAAACGTGTTTTACAATCCAAGACAATTTTTGTAATCTGTAGCCATGCTATTAAAGACAGATATGTTTCTCTTATTTTTACAACTTCATTTTAGGACTTTACAAAGCTTCACGATATTTTCTCCAATTTCGAAGAACTGTTTCAAAAAGTTATACCATCTGTTTTGTTCTCTGAAATTAGGATTTTTTCAGATTCCACCGGACAAAAATACAATTAAATTACAATGGATATTGGTTTACACTTCAAAACATTTTTTAAAAAGTACTTCCCTACGGACGAAACTTCGGTTTTATTTCAACCGGTAAAAACTAATGTTAGAGTACAATATAAAAATAATGAGCCAGAAAGGGCTAGAAGCATTGTTTTCGAAGACTCTGGTTTTTACCATGGTAAAAACAACCGGAAAAGACAAGATATAGACGGGGAAAGGTTTTATCCTCAGTTTCATAGAGAAAGGCGTGAAATTGAAGAACCGTCGCTTTTGATAAAGAAATCATCATCTCTGACTATAAGAAAGTGCACAAATAGAAAGAGGAGAACTAATGCACTTATTCAAGAAAGACCAATTAATAATTCACTTAGCCAAATTCGATCATGGAATTCGATCGTTGAAAGACGTGATTGTTACAAAACATACGAAGAGGTTAAGGGCGATCCTGTTAGAGACCTGTGGATGAAACCCAGTGTGGGCGTTTATAATGTTCATACTGAACAAACATCAGAGAAAACCGAGTCCAAATATAGAGTTGAGAGTGAATTACAGTATGTTGTGGCTTTGCCAACAGAAAAACGAAAGAAGAAAACTAAAGAAAAGTATTTTACTTCTAAGTACTCCCCAGAAATCATAGAAACGGATCCTCGTGGACGGAAACAAAAAGTAACAAAAACTCGTACAACAGGGAGATTAGCAAGTTCAAGCAGCGGAGAAATTCCATGGAGACCCATACATTCAACTCATAGGAGGCATCACCATAAAAAGAAATGGGAAGTTCCAGACGAAGAAATAGTTCCATCTGAAAAACATCCAAGTAAAAAGGAAAAGAAACCTCGATCACGAGAAAAATATTTAGAATCTCCGAAAAAAGAAAGAGCCCCAAGTGGTTCAAGTGATGAAATTCCCATTCCAACCACACACATAACCCATATAAAACACCATCATAAAAAGAAATGGAATGTTCCCGAGGAAGAACCATTACCTTTCAAGGGGAGACACTCTTCGCTGAAAGATAGGGAATTAGAACGCCCGAGTAGTCCAAGTAGTTCCAGTGAAGATTTGTCTCCTCCCACAACACATAAAACACATGTAAAACACCATCATAAAAAGAAATACCACGTAACAGATGAAAAAGCAAAGCCTTTTAAGAAACCTTCGGGTGAATATCGTGCTACAAAACAAAGTGAATTGGAATCTTCGGAAGAAGAAAGTATCACAAGTGATTCAAATGGTGATGCGCCTCCTTTTTCGAAACACATCACTCATTTAAAACGACACAATAAAAGGAAATGGGATGCATCGGATAAAAAAGGCATGCCTTATATCAAACCTTCCGGTAAAGAGGAAAGAAAGTATCAAACTAAAACTCGTAGAGAATTATCACCTTCGGAAGAAGACAGTGTTACAAGTGGAGATGTACCTTCCATCTCAAAACACACCACTCATTTAAAACGTCATCATAAAAAGAATTTGAATACATCGGACAAAGAAGTAAAGTCTTTTAGAAAACTTCCTGGGACAGGGAAGAATCGTGATTTAAAAGAAAGCGAATTAGAATCTCGGGGAGACAAAAGTGTTACAAGTGCTTCAAGTGCGGATAGTCTTTATCCTCCAAAACACATTACCCATTTAAAACGCCATCATAAAAAGAAATTAGATGAGCCAGAGAGAAGAGAGTTGTCACCTCGTAAATCTGCTGAAAAAGTCGAAAGGGGATCTCGTATACCTGAAATGAAAGAATTAGAACCAAGTAATTCAAGTAGTGATAGTAGGAAATACGATCATAAAAATGATTGGGATAGGCCAAAAGGTAAAGCATTATCTTCAGACAAATTCCCGGGACGGAAATCACGTAAATTAAAAGAAAAAGCCATAGAATTTCCAGATAAAAAAGAGCGATTGGATAGGTTGAGCAATGAAATTCCTCATCGGCCTCCTCAACTAATTGATACAGAGTACCACCATAAAAAGAAATGGGTGGCTCTTAAAGAAAAAGCCCTGAGTAAAGACAAATTGACTGGTAAAAAGGAGTTGGAACCTCGTGAACTGAAAAGAAAACAATCAAAACCTCTAGAAAAGAATTATCTCTCAAGCATCTCCAGCAGCGAAAAGAAACCTTATCAACCTCAATCTTCAGAAACCATATTACAACAAGATAAACCTTACATTAAAAAGCGATCAAAACCAAGTGGTAAAAGATTAACAATAAGTAAACTATTCGATAAAAAGGAATCGAAACCAAGTGAACTGGAAGGAAATTTATCTATAGCAGAAAAAACATCAAGTACAAAAGATTACGAGCCTCGAGAACTGGAATTGGAAAAACTAGGGTCTCAAGAAGGAGGATTATTTAATAGATTAAGCAGTAGAAAGAAATCTTCTCAACCTCAACCATTACCATCTGAAAGAGGGATTTCTCTTCCAATGAAGGGAAAAGAGCTACGACCACAAGGAAAAGAGAGTTTTATAAGTGTTGTAAGCATTGAAGAGATACCCACTAAAGCTTATTCTCTAGATCCGAGAAAAAACATTGATGTGGAATCAGGGAAACCTTATATCAAAAAAAGATCTAATCCTAGTGAACTACAAGAGAAAATTACACCAATACGAAAACTAATCGGTAAAAAGGAATCGAAACCAAGCGAACTGGAAGAAAATGTACCTCTGGCAGAAAAAACGTCAAGTATTAAAAGATCAGAGCCTGAATATCTGGAATTAAAGGAAATAAGGCCTCAAGAAAAGGGGATCTTAAATAGATTAAGCAGTAGAAAGAAATCTTCTCAACCTCAACCATTAGCATCTGAAAGAGGAATTTCTCTTCCAATGAAGGGAAAAGAGCTACGACCACAAGGAAAAGAGAGTTTTATAAGTGTTGTAAGCATTGAAGAGATACCTACTACAGCTCCTCCTCTACCTCCAAGAAAACACATTGGTGGAGGACTTGAAAAATCTTCAACTAAAAAGGGGTCTAAACCTAGTGAATTATTAGAGAAAACTGTACCAGTAGAAAAATTATTCGGGAAAAAGGCATCAAAACCAAGCGAACTCACAAAACAGGATATAAAGGAATTAGGAACACAAGAAAAAATAAGTTTAGTTAGTGTTGTAAGTTATGAAGAAATACCTGCTCAACCCCTACCTCAATCTGCAATGGATAGAAAGGGATCGATACCTATTGCAAGAAAAGAATTAGGACCAAAAGAAAAAGTAAGTTTCATAAGTGTGGTAAGCACTGAAGAGATTACTACTCACGTGCCTCCAGATTCTACAGGAAAATCTCTTGCTGAAAGGGAATGGAAACCTTCTGCCGTGAAAAGAAAAGAATTAGGCTCTAGAGAAAAAGAGAGTTTCATAAGTGTTGAGGATTATCTTACTCCCATTAAACCTGTAAAGACCGGAGACAAAAACGAATCGAAACCAGACGCATTGAAAGGGACAACATTAGGTCCAAGAGAAAAAGAAAGTTTTAGAAGTAGCTCAAGCAGTGGCAGCACATCATCTGAAAGTAGTTTCAGTGATCAGCGTAAAAAAAAGAACTTTTTTGGATTTAACCTCGCAAGACGGTTCTTCAATCGTAAATCTTCTCCGTCTCCCCGCAAATCCTCTAAGCCTTACACATATAAAGAGGAAAGTGACCGTTCTCAAGGAGGCATGGGAAGTAATAAACGTGAACTTAATTCACTAAAAGCTAAAGAACTGGGTCGTAGAGAAAAAGAAAGTTTCACCTCAGGTACTGCAAAAACAACAGCTGGTGGAAAATCCCAAAAATATTCGGCCATGAAAGGCAAAGAATTAGGACCTAAAGGAAAAGAGAGTTTTATGAGTGTTGTTAGCTATGAGGAGGTTGATACTCCAATCTCACGAATAAAGACTGGAGACAAAAAGGGTTGGGGATCCAAAGAAATTAAAGGTAAAGAGCTTGGAGCTCGAAAAAAGGAAGGCTTTTCATCATCTGCCATGAAAGGAAAAGAATTAGGACCTAAAGAAAAAGAGAGTTTTGTAAGTGTTGTTAGCTATGAGGAGGTTAACACTCCAATCTCAGGAATAAAGCATGGAGACAAAAAGGGTTGGGGATCAAAAGAAATTAAAGGTAAAGAACTTGGAGCTCGAGAAAAGATAAAGATGAAAGGAAAAGAAATAGGACCTAAAGAAAAAGAAAGTTTCAGTGTTGTAAGCTATTCGTGAGAAGGTTGGGATCCAAAGAAATTAAAGGTAAAGAACTTGAGCTCGAGAAAAAGTCATCTTCTGCCATGAAAGGCAAAGAATTAGGACCTAAAGGAAAAGAGAGTTTTATGAGTGTTGTTAGCTATGAGGAGGTTGATACTCCAATCTCACGAATAAAGACTGGAGACAAAAAGGGTTGGGGATCCAAAGAAATTAAAGGTAAAGAGCTTGGAGCTCGAAAAAAGGAAGGCTTTTCATCATCTGCCATGAAAGGAAAAGAATTAGGACCTAAAGAAAAAGAGAGTTTTGTAAGTGTTGTTAGCTATGAGGAGGTTAACACTCCAATCTCAGGAATAAAGCACGGAGACAAAAAGGGTTGGGGATCCAAAGAAATTAAAGGTAAAGAACTTGGAGCTCGAGAAAAGGAATACTTTTCATCTTCTGCCATGAAAGGAAAAGAATTAGGACCTAAAGAAAAAGAAAGTTTCATAAGTGTTGTAAGCTATGAGGAGGTTAACACTCCAATCTCAGGAATAAAGCACGGAGACAAAAAAGATTGGGGATCCAAAGAAATTAAAGGTAAAGAACTTGGAGCTCGAGAAAAGGAATACTTTTCATCTTCTGCCATGAAAGGAAAAGAATTAGGACCTAAAGAAAAAGAGAGTTTCGTAAGTGTTGTAAGCTATGAGGAGGTTAACACTCCAATCTCAGGAATAAAGCACGGAGACAAAAAAGATTGGGGATCCAAAGAAATTAAAGGTAAAGAACTTGGAGCTCGAGAAAAGGAATACTTTTCATCTTCTGCCATGAAAGGAAAAGAATTAGGACCTAAAGAAAAAGAGAGTTTCGTAAGTGTTGTAAGCTATGAGGAGGTTAACACTCCAATCTCAGGAATAAAGCACGGAGACAAAAAAGATTGGGGATCCAAAGAAATTAAAGGTAAAGAACTTGGAGCTCGAGAAAAGGAATACTTTTCATCTTCTGCCATGAAAGGAAAAGAATTAGGACCTAAAGAAAAAGAAAGTTTCATAAGTGTTGTAAGCTATGAGGAGGTTAACACTCCAATCTCAGGAATAAAGCACGGAGACAAAAAAGATTGGGGATCCAAAGAAATTAAAGGTAAAGAACTTGGAGCTCGAGAAAAGGAATACTTTTCATCTTCTGCCATGAAAGGAAAAGAATTAGGACCTAAAGAAAAAGAAAGTTTCATAAGTGTTGTAAGCTATGAGGAGGTTGATACTCCAGTCAAACAAATAAGGCAAGGAGGCAAAAAGGAATGGGAACCTAAAGCACTTAAAGGGAAAGAACTTGGAGCTCGAGAAAAGGAAAGCTTTTCCTCTTCTAGCTCTTCTAGTGCTTCGTTAAAAAAATCTCGTGGTTTGAAAGGTCGAACCAAAGGAAAAAAGTAAATAATTTTAGCATAATATAGTTTGTTTGTTGTAGCCTATTTAGGCTTCTTAGAGTGTTTGTGTTTGTTTTAATTTATAAAAATATTAAATATTATTTGTGACGTATTCGAGCATTTATTTAGTAGAACTAAGTTGTAACTTAGGAACTTTTTACACAACTTGATTTATTTGAAGATAAACGGTTTCAGTGGACTCACACATACTTTCTCTATTAAGTCAATTTAAAAACGATAATCTAAATATATAAAACAAAGTCGTGTTAGTTGCACGCATTATAACTCGAGAACGGCTGAACCAATTTTAATGATCTTTGATTTTTTGGATTCGTCTCTGCTCCGGTCATGCTTTAGGCATATTCAGTTTTCATAAATTCAATTAGTTTCCATTTTATAGCGTTTTAAATTTCTAATGTTAACCTTATGGAGAATAAGTTTGTTTACAAATTACCTACAATCAAAACATTTGATTTCTTAAACCAGCTGTTTGTTTACTGTCCGTTAGCAATATGCTATACTATCCAATGCCATCTGAATCATTCATTAATGTAAAACTATGAAGTAAATATGTGCTGTACAAAATGAACAGCATTATTCGCCACGTTAATAGTTTACGGTTTTTGGGAATTATGTACTGTATTTATATTTCTTTTTTTCTGTATGATTAAAAGTCACGTGTTTATATGTTCGCCAAATAATTACAATGAATTACGAAAAATAATTACAATGTTTATAAATATTGAGTTTATTATAATAATCAGCTGTTGTATATTTAAAGCTTTCACAACAAAGCCGCAATGATTTGACTTCAGAACATGGCCAATCTTAAAGTTAACATGTATTTTCTGTTAGGCGTTACGAAGTTCGCCGGGTCAGCTAGTCTGTAATAAAACTAACATAAGTTTAAAGTCTTTAAAGTTTATTTACAATATTAAAATAAATAACAAATACAAAACAAATACAATATATAAATTATTATTTAATAGTTTATTGTTTCAGTAATTCATCCAATTAATGAAAATAACAACAAGAGAAACAAAATGTTTATAGGAAATGTTTTGTTTATTTTGATGAGAACCATCACCCCTCGAAGTTTGTCCCCGATTTTAATTAACACCCTGTATATTACTGTATGTTATTTTTTAAATGTATGACTTAACTTATATGAAGTTACTACTTGACAAGGCTTGAAAATAGGATTATAAATTTTCCTAAACTAGTTTATGAAAAATCAACGGTATCGCAGAAATAAGCATTATTATACGCTGTTCTTCATGGCTCGTGTATTGGTCTACAAGCGAGGCGTCCGTCGCCTTGTTAGGTGCTCAGGTAATTTGTCACCTATATTAAGAGACCGTTGCACATGTTTGGCGAATTACTTATTCTACCTGGGGTTGGGTGTTTAGTCCAAAATCGAGCTCACACTGCTCGATTAATATCCCACACTCCCACTCACATATTTTATCACATTTTAATCACATATTTCAATCACATAATAATCACATTAATAGGAATCTAACACTTGACCTAATAAATCCTTTCTTTTGCTGGAATGTTTCTAGCGGCGCGACCTCTTGAGTTTGTGGTTTTGTTTTTTGTACGTTTTGTGTTTTAAAAGTTAGTGTATATACGTTAGAATACTGTAATGTCTAAAAACTGTCTAACTGCGTTAAGCACTTAAAATAAACGCTTACATATTTTTTAAGTACGTCTAATTCATACTTCGGACGAAAAGGTCGATCTCGATCGTCTTTAAAACTTCGATCACCCCGACGAGGAAAGCCCTAGTGACGCAATAATCAAAAAGGTCTAGCCAGACGTAATGTGCAAAACAGTTCCAAGATAGTCCTAGGAGATGAGGGAGAAGGTTTAGTGGGTGCGAGTCCCACACTACAGGGTCTCTGCGGTGTGCATTAGCATTACCTCCCGCCCCCCCAAAAAAACTAAAAACAATTCAGAATCTTTCAATTTGAATTTACAAAGATGATTCTATGGACGAAAGTGATGCTCGAACTGAACATTCAGGCCATGAGACAAAAATGCTGAACTGTCAGGGAAAGAAGCAACCTATCTCGAAGGGGACATGGAAATGGAAAATATTGATTTGCAAAACAAGAGCATACAGCTGAACTAGATTTATCTGTTCCAGTTGTAGCGCCACTGTCAAAAACTAAAATGTTATCGTCATTCTAGAATTTGATTTTATTACTTTTATATGTTTAACATAGATATTATGTAAGCACTGTTCTTGTTCCTGTTCCTTAACAATAAACGTTCCTATTAATGTTTCCGTTTAGTACCCTCATTCATCCTTGGATTGCAAATATATATATTCTCTAGCTTGTGCAATAAGAATGGTACTACCATGGTTCTTAGAACTACACAGGGTAGGGTAGGTGTCGTACACTAGAAAAATTACGGTATTGAATGGAATTTAAACATATTTTTTACACTTTTCTTCTCTTTAAATTCTCTCAACTGCACATTACAAAGGACCTATGCTATGTTATAAGAATGTTTGGGAAAAAGTATGCAAGGATCTTCTCACATACGATATTTTTCCAGTTTGATCTGATGCTCTTTAGACAGTTTACCTTAGCTGCCCATCCCCATATATTTAGGGCCTGTGTGGTGTATTACAGGCAACAGGTACCGTTCCATAGCGATGAGGGTCAAGTCACATGACGAGAGTCACAAAGGCTAGCCACAAATGTGACCACTCATGATCTGACAGGGGGCCGCTGGTTTCAAAACAACAATCTTTGACCGCTGAGCTACCGTATCGTTAGCTCACATTTACACGATGAATTTTCAAAAACCTGTATAACCTCATAACTTCCAAATGAGTAGATGATTTAACAAAGGACTCATTTCGTAAATATAGTACGCGTACTTTGTCAGTTAAATATAGTCAAATCATATGTTGTAGAATGCATTGTTTGCATTCGATTCACTGACTTTATTTTTTGAGTTTGTTTGTGATATCTACTGTGTATACTTCTAGTAATATTGGATATATCATTTGAACAGATCGTAAAAAAATTATTTAAACTTCTCAGATATCAAGAATTTGCTGCGACAAATATTCAGAACGTGAGGTGGCTTCACACGAGAGCTATGATTTATTCATAAGTTATGTAAACCCCTCAGAGATATAGAGTTAGAAAGTCGCATCACAATAAAAATACCTACTAAGAAAGGCTAGCAGTTTTATTTTTAAACAGGTTATAATCTGATAAAGAAAATATGTCAATAACAAATATTTTATAATCTCATATCTATATAGACAAAATTAGACTTTTGACTGTACATACAGAGTTATTCATATTTTAGTTATTTTTACGTTTCGTGCGTTAGAGAAGCCGAAACAAGTCTTATCTCAATTATTTGTGTCTGTTTGTCTGTGTTTTTCAATGCTTGAAATTGTTCGCCGCCCGTTAAAAAGTAAATCACGAGCATTTAAAAACCCGCTTTTTACACTATATCAATATCATTTTTATTTTAATTATCAATGAACCACCCCAGCTGTAATAATCAGCTGTCTTTGTAGTTTAAAGATTTAATAGAAAGAAAAACAAACAGCTGTCAAATCAGTATTAGTTAGTTTATATTGGTCATTGATTTTAAACCCATTTCGAAATCATACTATAATAAAAAGTTATTTTAACGTATAACTAATTATTATACAGTAATGGTTTAATTGTCAAGTAATGCTAAATAATAAGGCTGGGTATTGATTTATTTTCTTGGTACTAATTTCTTTAGGATTTAGGATTTCATGTTTACATTTTGGTATGATAATCTTTTTTAACTGAATCCTAAACCCGTAGAAAGGACGGTCTAACTGCTAGTGTTAAATACTATCCCTTTACATTAAATATTCAAGTAATTATTATTACACTATGTTAATTTCTGCCACTATAGCATTTTTCCTTTTATCACTTTTTATTAATTTTAAACAATGTTCCGTTTTCAGGATATTACAATACATTTGTGCGTATATTTGTAGCTCACATACGGGCATGCGTTTTGTATTGAGTTTCTTAATTGTCATGAACTATATGCTGTAAGCAATTCCAAAATAATTTATGTTTTCTTAAATATTTTTCCAAACAATAAACCTGAAATTTCTGCACGATTTGTTCTGATTTGGATGAAGAAATTGCACCTATTACATTAAAATGTTTGTATTTACTTCCCTGTGGGAAATAGGTTAGATCATGGATATGTCTAAAGGTAATGTTTTCACTTCATGTAAACAGCTGTTCTCATTCTTTTATATTAAAAATTCAATATAATAGGTCTGGTGGTTTCTATGGAAACCTGTTACATATTTTCCATCTTACAAATTGCCAACACCCCCCAGAACTAAGACATATCCATGTCAAAAGCTTTTTAACTGAGCTGCTTTCAATAGTAACTTTTTGTTGAGTGACATAAATTTTAGTTTTACTTATTTTGTCCTAATTTTACGAGATAAATTATTTTGATCGCTAGATTAACTTAGTTTTATCACACTCAAGCAAGTCTATGAAATACTAGAATTTTCTGAAAACCCCATTTGAAAATAAACGATTTTAACATTGAGCTTTTGGAAATGGCGTATATTATAACTTAACAACTTATGGAGATTCAAATAAGCAAACAAATAACCCAAACGCGTGTTGGTAAACAAAATAGATTTACTTGATAAAAGGTTGATTAAAATGGCATACAAAAGCTCATGTAATATTATAGAACTAAAGTACATTACTCACAGTTTTATTACTACACATGTGTATACTATACAGTTCTATTATATACAAAGAATAACCTTTCTGAACATCAGCTTAGGCAAGATATACACCCTCACTGCACCAGAAATAGTAAACGAATTAATGTACCTTTTTGTAGATTGTCTAAAGCACAAAACAGTTATGAAGTTGTAAGCCTAAAAATGTTTAATAAACTACCTCTAGAGTGGAGAGCAGCCCCATACTTCAAGAAGAGATCGTACACGTTTTTAGAAGTAACACCCTTTTACACAATAAATGAATTTTTTGAATGTCAGAATATAACTTTATAAATGTCTTGATTATTATGTTTGTGGGTATATTAGAATAAGACATTTAAGTGACCTTGTGATGTATCCTTATCTTATGTTGACAATTCAATTATTGTACTGTTGTGTCTCTTGTATCTTTTTTCTTTTTGTATATATTGTATATGTAACCTGACGTAGTCCATTGCTGCAAAGTTTAACGACAATAAAATTTTTATTTATTTATTTATAAATACTCAAAATTAAGTGAGCTTCTAATATTAGTAAAAGGTAAGAACACGGAATAGCAAAAACATTCGCTCAATCGATGCGATGCCTGCATAGGTTTGGTCCCGTTTGGCTAAGCGTTACTTTGATTGTTTTATTTGTTCACTTCTCTCGTGTATCTCTACTAGTGATATCTTGAGATACACATGAGTAGTGTTACCTTTAATAAGAGTCTTATAAGTTCCTGATATTTGAGTACAGAATGTTGTTTAACTCTGCTATGATTGGGATTTTTTACTGAATATATGACAGTAAACCTAAAACGGCGAACATTCCCTATTTTTTGAAGAGATTTAAAGGATGAAATGAAATGACAATTTTATAAATGGCCGCCATTTTCCAATATGGTTGTCAACTTAATGCTATCATCTAATGACCATTGTCAGATATCCAGCAGCGCTTTAACTCGTAAAACGGTTGGATACATAGAGATTTACTCAAGTATACAAATACTTAAATACATGTTTCCTAGTTATAAAAACTTTTACATGTTTCTAGTGGTAACAGTATAGCCGTTTTCACTTTTAATATTTTTTTTGTTAATTTTATCGAAGTCGAATTCAAAAGACCCGAGAATAATGTCAACCTTTCTTAAAAATAATCAAACATATTATTTTAAAAAGCTATTTATAAATACTTTTACGTCAAATAATATTTAAAATTTATATGAAAATACTTTGTAGAAAGTGGGGAAATAAGCTTTTATTAAAATATAAGAGGGATGACTTTGTTAGTTATCGAGGAAAAGATACATACGTTAACAAGGTTGAAGTAAGGGTGAATAGACCCCTCTACAAGAAATAGGTAGAGACAGTTTTACAAGTTTTATAACGGGATTACTGCTCAACGGTCTTATTTCTATAAACTTAATAACCTTATTCAGCTTTACCTGAAAAGTATGAATAAGGAAAATAAACTTCTTTGTGAAAGTAAAATAAAATTTTGCGGTTAGCAGGAGCTAAACCCTTTTCAAACTACAAAGAACCGGGCTCTTTGATGATATTAAATAAATTGGGATTCGGTCTGCTTTGCTAAACGCTACTGTTATTCCATCTGTTCTTTTTCGTAACCTTTCACCTAATTAAGTCACTTTAGAAATATTCATACTGTGTTAAACATGTATTTTTAAACTACAGTCCGTATATAAGTAATCTAGTGGAATTTAACCGCTTAAATCGTATAGTTGTCATTTTGCTTTAAACCACTGGCAATTAAAAGTGTTCATGAATTTCATCTTCTCTCAAATACAAATGCCTCTGGTGTTAATCGGCAGGAATAACGAAAGATTATAAAATTAAAGAAAGGTATAATTCCCTCTGCATAGATTTCTTCGGGGCTTTCCGTATTTCCGATTGTCAGTGTGGAAGGTTTGGACAAATAAAGTACCGTGGCTATTTGGTGAACTAATTGTAAACAAGTTTGTCGCAAACGGTCACGTGTTGGCCAACATAACGTTGATGCGACACACACAAACATACGCATACGCACACGCACACATACGACGCACAGACATCTGACACCTAACGTTTTAAAAATAATTCATCTTAACCAACTAACAAACAACTTTAGATATAGTGTAAACATACGAAATGAAGAATTATAGTGCAAAATCCCAGCACTAAATCACCCAATCATCGTTATAATTCTAATCATAGAGTTGGGATACCACTTTGACCACGAATAGTGTGACTGTCTGAATATGATTATTGATACTAAAATATACGCAAATTTTTGTTTATAATAAATATTGGGTTAGTAGATGGTCACCACTTCAAAAATTGAGTGTAAGAGAGGCTCATTCATAGCAGAAAAATAATTTTAAAACCTTTATACCTTATTAAAATACTAAAAACTGAGGCAAATTTGAAATTTAAATAGTAAAAAATTTAAAAATAAATAAAGGAGAAGTAGGCCTAATATTACAAAATAGTAATACTGTATAAAGTTATATAACGAATTTAGAATGTTATGAGTAATACAATGAGTACGTTTGTGATTATATGCACACTTAGACAGATTAATCGTTGTTTACATTCAATATACAGGGATTGCATTCAATATTCAATATGCATACAATAATGTCACATAAGTAAAGTGTCAAACTCTGGGAAACGATTTTATGGGTCAAAATAAAGAGAAAATCAATCATATTTTTTCGAAAAGATACCCGCCATTTTGTACTATTAACAAAATAATTGTTAAATTCGAAAATTTTCATTGAATCTTTATAAAACTTTATATTACATATACGTTTAAAAAATAATTAAATTTGGTCCAATTTAAAATTTCAGTGGTGGCCATTTTAAACTTTTAACCTACAATAGTGGGAAAACTGGGAAGGTTTAAAATGGCCGCCATTTTGAAATTTCAAATTAGACCAAGTTGAATTTGTTTCTACAGTAGTTATCTTTTATTTAAAAATACTTACTGAGTTTTATAAAGATCGGTTGAAATTTCAAAACATAACACTTAATTATTTTGTTAAAAATACAACAATGCGGATATCCGGTAAACTAAGCGTTTTAGAAAAAAGATAATTATTGATTTTCTCTGTATTTTGACACCTTTTTTTGGAGAGTATGGCACTTTACTTATGGGACACCCTGTACGTTTTGAAATACTACATTAACATGTATAAATTATAGAATAGTATCACCTCAAAGTTAATAATTCCATTTTGTAACAATGCCGTTAAGAAAACGATATTAACAATCGATAAATTATTCAAACACCTGCGGCTTCTCAGGCGCGATTTAGCACAGCTCTCTCCCACGCAAATCAGACAATGTTTCTGAGAGTTTAAAATATTCAGGGCTGCAAACAGCCGTTGATGCTTTTACAGTAATGTGCTTTGCCTTCAGGAGAGCTTACATGCAAAACTGAGGCGACGTGTGTTCGATCTTGGTAAATACTGTTGTCACGTTTAAACCTACCGAAATTGTCTTTCTTTAATACAGTGTCAGTCTATTTTGCTCTATTCACTCACAAATAGATTTAGTCTGAGGAATATTGAACAATAAATAAATATAATTATAAATATTAAAGAGGTACAAAATATCCCGGAACTGCCAAACCCTGGTTAGATGGGTAAAATAAAGAGAAAACCAGTAATAAAATGATTGTCCGATGTATTTGAGGTTTTAATCTGTTCATTCTTAAAAATTAAATAGTTCTCGATAGTTTTTCTTGGAAATTTTTTTTCTATATTTTTTTAACACTTCCCCAATTAAGATTTTTCACAATTATTTCATCTTTTTGTTTTTACAAATAAATCTTAAATCTTTAACCAAAATAATAGATCGAAGATCAAAGATTTGGAAAAATTTTATTATTTGAGTTTTGAAATGGATCTACTCATTGAAAATTTAAAAAGCCAAAAAGTTAAAATAGTGTAAGATATTTTTCACATTAGTCTTGTTACTGAAGGAACAAAATTATTATTTAACAACATTTAAATAAAAGAACAATAGCATCTAAGGGACCTGCAATTTGAATAAATCAATAAATAATGTCTTTATTATCCTATGCCCTTCAAAATTTACTCTTTGGTTTACCAGGTAACCTCTCGTTAAAATAATTCTAAAACATAAAAAAATAATATCAGCTAACCCTAAAATATACAACAATAAATGATTAAAATATAATCATTTTATTTTTTTACTCTAAAATAAATTGTTGCCCTTTATTTGGCAACGAGTTATAAATATTTTGTCCAAAAAAAGAAAACGCCTTCCTGTCCAACTCAAGGTGAACTCGCGGAAAATGTAGACGGCAGTTTTTAACGAATAACTGGCATGTACCAAAACCAATTACGACAAACATGCCACGTCTGACGCTCTCACACTCGCTTCAAATTGTCTGACGGGTAGTCCCCACGGACCGCGGACCTGTTTTCTACCAAAATGTCTGGCTGCAGTCTGACCGGATGAGTCGGCTGAGTTGTCTGTCCACATGTCAGATGAGAGGTGCGAACGTGTGTGGCGCTTTTAAGCAATTTTTCAGCCATAAGTCAGCGTTGAGGTTTTCGTGAAAAATTTAACTATACAATATACGTATCATATTCATATTATCATATCTCGAATAACATCTCGTACATACATTCTCCCGTAAATAATGTTTAAGAAAAAAAACAATTAAATAATGTTTTAAAAAGCCATAACATTTATTTCAGACTACCGCTTACTACAAGATGAAAAACATTTTTTGAGTTTCATTCTCCCCTACCAAGTTTTTAAACACGTTTTTGAGCGAGTTATTTTGTGACCTCACATCACCATGATTCATGGGAAACCAGTCAGGGAGTAGAAGGTGAGAAGGCGGAAGAAATTGATTTTTTAGTAAGTTTAATAAGAAGAATATCTAAGATAACGTACTGTGCTTAATCCAGTTATTAAATTATATATTGTCTGGAGCCATCTTGTAGGCTAATAATTCAAAATACTATTTTATAACTTGTTTATCTGGTTTTAAAGGTGATTGGAAAGGTATTTTATAAAGTAATAGTTTTCCACAAGAAATAAGATAATATTTGTAATTAAATGCCCGTAACTTTTGAACCACTAGTTTTAAGGTCGTTCGGGGTGCGTAAAATTATCTGGGACCATAATAACAACAAACGATGAAATTAATTAAAACTTTAGATCGGATTTTGAGAAGATAGTATTTTTGCATTTTAAAAGGCTTTTATAAGTAAGCTATCCTTAAAAATCAAAACTTAAGAAATATAAAAATTGGTCTGGAGATGGACGATAGCACAAGTGCAGCCGTGTACCTAATTTCATAAAAATCGGATGTTCAATGTGGTTCGGGATCTGTACACAGAAAGCGGACATCCGTCCGAAACCCCCTTTTTTATTCAGAGCACCATTCATACTTGGCTTAAAATACCTACCTAAGTCGGTCGCCCTTTCAAAAGGTAACATAATATTATCTAATCAAACGGATCAAACGGAGATCTAATCACTCTCAACTCAAATTCAAAATTTTGACGAAAACAGTACTTTTTTCTGTGTAAGGGGAGGATATAAAAAGTGTTTAAAAAGCTCGTTTGTATCCGTTGTTAAGCATAAAAATTTGCTTGTATCATAGCTTTAATTTGTAAATTCTTACAATTAATGTATTGAACGCTAGAGCACGGACCAGACTGTACTGTCTATTGTTTGGTGACAGGTGCTGTACCGCTTGGAAGCCTCAGGCATCCCTGCTCCTTCATGAATTTATCATTCGAAGGTCTTTGAAATAGTCAGGCGTAGAATTGGTGATAGTCTATCAGAAGAGACATTGAATCTGGAAGTGTGTTTAGTTTATAATTTAGTACCGGGAAACTGTGCTTTGCTCTTATAGAATAAAACATTACTCAGATAAGTTAATTAGCTAGATAAAAACACATTTATTATGTACTCAATGTAAATACAGCTTTTATTGAACAGTTTTAACATTAAAATGGTCTGTAAAAAATAAACCAAAACTAAATTTAACTACTCGTTTCCTTCGTAAAGTTTTCTGTAAAATTAAACCAAACTAAATAATTATTCTTTCAAAGCAGTCTAAAAATAAAACATAAATTTTTTACGATTGTTTCTGTGAAATAAAATATTTGTATTTACTTCCCTGTGGGAAATAAGATAGATCATAGATATGTCTAAAGGGAATGTTTTCAGTTTTTCTACAAAGCTGTACTTATTCTTATGTATTAAAAATTCAATACAAAAGCTCTAGTAGTTTCTATGGAAACCTGCTTAAAATTTTTCAATGCCCGACGGAGTTTCGGGAAAATGGTTCATGTGTGGCCACCGCTACCTTCGGACAGTTTTGACAGACTATTTTAAACAGTCAACATTCCGTAGAAATCTTATATTTTAGATTTGTTAAAGGTGCATTAGGGATCGCGAAGAAATTGTGCATTTTTGCTGGGGCTCTTTCGTAGTCGGAAAAAATGATAAAACATCGAATTTAGATTTCACATTTATTTAAAAAATTTGCAAATGACTTCTCGCTCATTTTGACCTAAATAATTGGATATTTTATAGTTGGCATACACACACCCTGTATAGTGGTACAAAATTATATCATCGGCACTTATAGAAATTGTTACAAAATAACCATGAAGCTAATTAAAGTTAATTAAGTTAGTTTAATTTAGTCAAAATAGTTTTATATTTCTTTTAATATTTATATCATCACGGAAAACTATTGCAGAATCATCACGCAAACAATGTTGAGAAACAATACAACTAAACAACATTTTAAAGATTGTACATTTTTCACAAAGTATTGTTAAATATTGCTAATACAGTATTAAAAAAATAATCTTCTGCAATGCATAGCGGAAACGCACAAATGTTTCCTACAATATTTTAAAAACGTTTTCTACAATATTTTTAAAACATTTTAATAATGTTTTAACAATATTTTGTACAATATCGTAAAAAATATTTTGACAATGCTGTGAAAATATTGTTGGACAAACAAAATTGGATCAAAAAATATTTTTAATATATTTTCAAAAAGTTTTCAAAATATTTCTATAACATTTTAAAAATATTTTTGTGCTGATAGGGTTGCTTTAGAGCGTAAGACTTCTGAGAGAAACGTAATTACTAGGCTTAACCGCTCCTATAATCGATTAACGATCGAGTTAGCTGATTAGATAAATGATTTATTGTACTACTTGCTGATAAATAATTTTATTTTCCTTCTATAAAAGTACGGTTCTTCTTATTGTAACTAAAATATGAGTTTTAAACAACCTGTATTAAAGTTTAGATTAATTAAATATGTATTAAGTTTAACACAATTAATCAACAAAGCTGTATGTTTTTATGGCTTTCCGTGTTCTGTTTAGTAATTTGCAAACCTCGACCTCACTCCGCCGCTGCTGAAACACTAAAACCCTTTTAAGCCGTTATGTTCTTGCGAGCTGAATATGTTATTTTCCTTTATTTAGATTACCTTGGTGTTGTTTAACCAGCACACAATATACATCAATATACGCAGTATACAGTAAGCGAACATCAGAATGGACAGCAAGCTGTTTGCATTTAAACTTTGTCGATACAGAATTTCGGGTGAATTCCTAGATTGTAATCCAACGTGTAGCGACTGGTTTCAACGCCTTATGACTGGGATGGTGGCGTCATCCTGTAATTCAGCTATTTGGAACTTGGAACTTGTAGTGTTCTCTTGTGTGGATTAACGTCCGCACTATTGAATACTACGTTAATCCGCATAGACCATCCTCATAATTAGACCAATTCGTAATTCAGAGGCCGTGGTTCGGATTCCACGTTAAACCGTAGGTCCCTGAGTTGCCATCGGCTGTGGGGTATTAATGAACAGTCCTGTCTAAGGAACATGTCAGCCTTAGTCAGTAACAAGACTACAAGATCGCGCCACAATCATCTTACGCTCAACTCTCATTCATAAAGAAAATTTCTCGACATAGAATAATAAATATTGAAATATTGTTTTCGTCATGCTGCTTCAAAAACAGCTGTTTTAGATACATGTGTTGAAGAGCAAAGTTGTTCTTTTACTTTCTAGGACTAAACTTATGATGATTTTTGAGTCCTAGGCCGCAAAAGATCATTGTTGATGATACATTTGATTCGAGGTCAACACTGACATAGTCTAAAGAATCAATCAGGAATCAAGAAAGAATTGTTACAAAGTAAGTAACGTAACAACAGCTGATTAGTCTAAAGCGAATAAAATGGTCGACAACTAATACAAAATCCATAGTTCCTCAAACGGCTCAAAATTGGCTTTTTGATATATACTTGCATATTTAACAGGCTCGTTTGTTAAACTTGTGATAGTGATGAAATTTAATATACTATTACAAAGACCAGAAATTAACCACGGTCATTATAATTACTTTTTACGAAGTCGACCTAAACTATACATCATGGGATTAATACCCATAGAAACTAGTTTCCATAGAAACTACTAGAGCTCTTGTAGCCTATATTGCATTTCTTGTAAGAACAGCTGTTTGGATGAACTGAAAAATTCCCTTTAGACATATCCATGATCTAACATATTTTCCACAGTTAAGCAAATACGAACATTTTTGACATTTAAAAGTCCATAACTTTTTAACCATTAGTTTGACAGACATATAGGTGGTGTAATATTTGGACCTTAAAAACTGTAAATCATGACATTTTTATCAGAAACCTTAGAGCGGATTTTTAGACATTAAGAGAATAAAGAGGTTTTACGGATAAACTACCGGTACTCTTAAAATTAAAAATTTAAAAAATTAGTCTGGAGATATAGTCAAATTATACCCATGTACCTAATTTCATAGAATCTGGACAATTAGTGTGGTCTCGGGGTTTGTAGACTCACTTTCAATTTAAATTCGAAAATTTTGACGAAAACAATACTTGCTCCATATCAAAAGTAAAAATGTTTGTATTTACTTCCCTGGAGGAAATAGGTTAGATCATCGATATGTCTAAAGCGAATGTTTTCAGTTCATCTAAACAGCTGTTCTTATGTTTACAAATAATTTTCATCTTACAAATTGCTAACACCATCCCTAGAGCTAAGACATATCCATGTCCAAGTCAAACTATTAACTATTTCAAACAGCTGATTTTTCAGCTGATTCCGTTTACGAAAATCTAATTGGAGGATCTAGGAATCCCTGCACCCTAATGAACGTGCATGTCAACAAATCCAAGTCAACAGGGTTGCCACGAGTGCTGTCAACAACGGGGTGTGCAACACAGGCGACAGCAGCATGTTGACGACGACCCCACAGGGATCCACTCAATTTCGAACATGTAACCGTATTTACTGACAACATACGCGACTGTTCTGATGATCATGGAAATGGATCTACTTCATTAACGCTTGTCAATTACTAAAACGACCGTACCGAACTGTATGTCGAAACCATTATTTTTGTCCACTCATTTGTCCATTTTGTGTTTACACTCTTTTTTCATCCAGCTGTAATTAAATATTAAAACATTGCTTGAAATGTGTGTGTTATAATTAAAATACAGGGGGACATTATTTAAATACACACTTAACTAAATTAAGTGATATGATCACAATTTTTATATGTATATATTTATGTATTTACGTAATGATAAATAAGGTATTTTTGGAACACTTCTCTGTGAATACAAGACAACGCACTAAGATCAAATTTATGTTTATTAATTTGTACCCTTTGACGAAAGGGCTATCAATCCTTGGTTGGTTGTGTGGGTGTGGTGTTCTGTTGTGTGGATTAACGTCCGCACTATTGAATACTACGTTAATCCGCAAAGACCATCATCATAATTAGACCAATTCGTAATTCAGAGGCCGTGGTTCGGATTCCACGTTTAACTGTAGGTCCCTTAGTTGCCATCGGCTGTTGGGTATTAATTAACAGTCCTGTCTAAGGTACATGTCAGCCTTAGTCAGTAACAAGACTACAAGATCGCGCCACATTCATCTTACATTCAATCCTCATACATACTTGGCTTAAAATACCTACCTTGTGGTATGGTCGCCATTTCAAATAATCTAATCTAATCTAATCAATGATGATAGCAAATGAAATTCTGGACCTTGTCGGTAACAAGTGTAACGTATTTACTGATATTACTGTTGTAATATAATAACAATCATTGCACACATCCAGTCACATCCAAGAGAAATACCGTAAAATATTGATTCCCCCAAGGGAGGAAGGATGCACAAATTTAAATTAATTTTTGCTCAATTGCTAATTTAGTTAAAATATCAAAACATCAAAATTTGTGGTAGATGAACTGGAAAAAGTGGAATAATACCTTGACTCACAAACGAGTCCAGAAAACAAACACGTTGATTCTATGACAAAGCAATCAAACAGTACAAAGCTCTCGAGCAAATTGGAGCCGTCTCGCTGTTGGGGGAATATCCACAGTTGTCACGTTGGCTTAGTAATGATGTACCCAGGTTGAAACAAGTGCCACATCGACGATGTGTTCTTCAAACATGGTGGGATTAAGCTGTTTATAGATTCTGATTTTAGTAAATAAGCAATTAATTACAGTCAAACATGTTTAGAAGAAACCGAACTCGTGGGAAAATATCTTTTTCTTCGTTGTGAATTTAATTTATGAAAAAAATTAACGTTTTAACATAGGTGAAATATGCCACAGTGAGCTTCAATCTATAATAAATGTACTCTAATGCAATCCATTTTAAATTTTACGTTCTATTATTTTTAGGATATTTTAAAACTTCACACCTCTATATCAGCTAATTAATTCGTGCTTATGATAAAAAAATTTCCGTCATTTGCTAGCAAAAAAGATATTTTTCTTGCATATGGAGAGGTAAAAAGTCTCATTTTCGGTCCCATGACGATAAATAAAACAATGGATTTAAGCTGATGGTAGGAAAATAATTGATTGCGATTCGAATCGTGGTATTCATTATGTTTAAACTCAATCGACACGGATGTGACAGACAATAAATCTTAATCAACTATTCGTTTGAAATACGAGTAGCATGGAAAATATGAAACCATTTCATGAGCAAGATTATACTCTTAAGTTAAAGTTTTAGTTTTATACTGCATTAAATATAATACACTTTTTCTTTTCAGCTTTATACTGGTTTAGTTTGGATTGTGTACTTACTAATCGTGTTGTGTTTTAGGTTCTACTCGCCTGAGGACGGGATCAGATTACAGATCCCGAAACGTCGTGAAACTTCGTTTTACTAACGAAAAAAAATCGTGATGGAAAATGTTCGTAATAATAACTAAAAAACGTAAAGACACTATCGCCAACAAATATAAAGCCAAATATAAAGTATTTATGGAGAGCGATCCTGTATATGACGGCTTACGGAAAGTCTACTCGGTCCATTGTATTCTGAGCAAACACAAAACGGGGAAAATTAGGTAACCGTTGAGTACAGTTGAATGTAGTTGAGCAAACAATCACAATGGCGTCCGGCGAATGTCCGTCCTCCGTCCTCATCAAGCACAACAGACTGTAACGAACTGGGCATTTGCTTAGTGAGAGCTACTGGCTCACTGGCTCCACTCAAATTACGCCAGGTTTTGTTACCGAATTAGTGATTAACGCCAGTCTAATCATATTAATTTTGGAATATTTTAACTATGAAAAAATACTTTCTCATCTCAAGTTATTTGTATCTACAACATTTCGTTTCTCGTAACAAATAGTTTACGTATTTGTGTATTTGTACGAATGACAACCTCAAATGGGTTACGTTTTAATATTAAGTTTTTCTGCCAAATATGAATAGTATAAACTTTGAAAACAGTTTCAACATTTAATAAAGCTGTAAAATCATTTCTGAATCGACGATCTCTTACAGCAAACTTTAAGTACTGCAATTGAAATAATATCAAGGTCTAGTAGTTTCACTATTTTGATAGAACATTAGTGTATCTATATTCCTTCCAACAATACATCACACATCCTTTAGTAAGAAATAAGTTGCTGGCCCATTGAGTATTGTAATCGAATAGTACTGAGTATGCAGGTTTGCTGCAATAAGGGTTGTTTTACATGGTAATACGCTTACATTCAGGCTGTTTACTAAGTAAAACCATATACGAAATTTGACCAAATTATGTCAATAATTGAGTTATACCAATTTTATTTATTCTACATAGGAATTACATGGCCAATGAATACGTAGTTTTGCTGCCGTAAGGAACATTAAAGTTGGGGGTTTTATTGACGTAACTAAACTAAATGGGCTTGCATACAAAATTTTGGACGAATATTTAATTAAATAAGTGAGTTATTGGTTTTTAGTTATTCCCCAAAAAATAAAATAGATTAACATTAGACAATGTACTGAATTTACCATTTTGAATATCACAGTAACCATTTGATCTAGAGTCATTATTTAAGATTACAAATTGTGTCTTTTTAGAGCTAAACCCAATGGTAAAAATGAAAACTAGAATTTTTCAAAAACTACAAATAAATAAATTGAAATCTCCATTTTTTGGCATTCAACCCCCCTCCCCAAAAAGGGTAGTTAATGTTGTCCAATTGCATTGTCTACCGAACTTGTCCAAGGTATAGAAAGGAGCAACTCCACTTAATTTTATTATAATCAGATAATCGTGTTGACATATATGCTTATAAGTATAATATTGAATGACCCCATCAAAATGTGTTCAGGAGGTTGAGTTATGAACTTCTATCATGAACTTCTACCTTGGGATTAACTGTCACCATGCAGATAATATGAATAGCTCCCTTTTCCATAGGAAATCTGCTAGTAGGCCTACATGGAAAACATTGTTTGTATTTACTTCCCTGTGGTAAATAGGTTAGATCATGGATATGTCTAAAGAGAATGGTCTCAGTTCATCTAACCAGCTGTTCTTATTCTTTTATATTAAAAATTCAATACAATAGCTCTGGTAGTTTCAATGGAAACCTATTGCATGTTTTCCATCTTACAAATCACCAACGCCCCCCAGAGTTAAGACATATCCATGTCAAAAATGCTTGGTAATAGAGGTAAGTATAGCTTTCAAAAACTAGTCACCTTCAAAGGATTGAGGACGACAGCTATTGTAAGCTATTAATTCTTGGATAACTCGTTCAAATAATAATAGTTGTTGTAAATATCCCTACAAGCTATTTAAAAACTAGTTTCTGAAGTTCAACGAAAATGTATTTAAGAGGGTGAAAATATCCAGAGGAGAAAAATATATTCGTTCTTTATGTAAATGAGTTAAAGATAAATTGCATTGACGTAATTTATTGAGCTGACGTTATGTTCCACGGTAAATCTAGGCTTACTATAAATTACAACTACTTCGACTACCTCTACCACAGGACTACATTACTTCTACCACAGGACTACATTACCTCTACCACAGGACTACATTACTTCTACCACAGGACTACATTACTTCAATTACTACTGATCGGCTACTGTAAAGAAAAATTTACTACAAATAATAGAATTTAAAACAACGAAATAATGCAGTTGGAATAATAGTGCAGCTTATTACAGGTAATTGGTAAAACACGTGAGTTTCCGTGATATTCTACAGCTCTCTATATTTTCGATTTACTTTATAACTCTATAACAAATAAAAGTATAAAAGTAACATTTTTCCGATAGCAGCTTTGTTTAGCCAATATTTTAATATATTTGAAGTTATATTTCTTTTTAAATTTTTTGTATCATTATTTTAGTTTTTACTTTACAAGTTTTTCTACGTAAAGAATTTATGTTATGGCTTAACATTAAATTTTGTATGAAGTTTAATAACATAATCTCATAAGTCTAGACTTTTTTAAATCTTAAAGATTACGGCATTTGTAAAGGTTTTAATCAAGAAAAATTATTAGATTTACGTCAAATACATTTATTCTTGTCTAGAAACTGAATTTTAGTGAATATTAATACTGTATATATGTAACAAGATCTCAACCTTGACGAATAAAGCCATTATCGACAGTTTAGTGATTTTTCAATTTGTAATTAGTACGTTTAAAGGAAAGTAGTACTACCTATGTCAAAAAAGGAAAAAATAGCATTAGAGTTACAATACAGCAATAATAATTTAGAGTAAACAATACTTATTGTTAATACAGTTACATATATTTTTTATATTTTTATAGACTTGACTCCTAATAATGAAATAAAAGGAGATCGTTTATTGTCATAAGTACCGTACAGTATCGACCAAGTCCAAACACATTTACATAGTCAATTATAGTTACAGAGCAGGCCAAAATTGGTAAGAATACAATTTTATTATGATAAAAACATATTTTACTCTATTCTCGCTCTCTTTTCTATAAATAAAAACTAGTGGTCCAAAATAAACAAAACACGATTTTCTGATTCTAATAATACATCAAAAGTAAAATTTTTGCTTCTACAAGCTTGAATATTCAGATATAAAATTCCAATAATCTATGTACATCCGATTATAGGCTAATAAGAATTACTGTCTCTTATAATATTGGATTTACATTTTGTAAGATTATGAGTGTAACTACTTATACAAGTATTTCTCACGAGGTATTATATAGGTTTTTTTGTTTGGGGCTTTTGTTGCTTGAAGGTTTGAATGGCGTCTGGCATCATTGGTGGGGGGGGTAATGTCAGCCTTAGTCTCTTAAAAGACTAAGGCTTGGTTTAAAAATACCAACCTGGGTAGATTTCGTTTCTGAAAGATAATAAATGTAATTAAGTGAGAAATATGAGTATTCACATGAAAGCACAACATGGTGGGCTAAGAGCCAGAAGTTTCTATAAACATGCAACAGAGGTCGCTGGATTAAGGTTAGGGTATGACTAAAAAAACACAAATAACAAAATTTGGCAGTCTTTAGTCATAATTAATTCCGTTAGTTCAGTTAATTGTTTAAAGTTCAAACAATTACCTGTTGTTTCGTTGTGATTTAATAATTAATTGTTAAAAGTGTTGACAATTTATGACAAGTAATGGTAGATATTTAAAAAATACAAAATTAGTTTTGTCCATAATCAGTCTGTAAATTTAATTTAAAATTCATACAAAAAATTAAGCTGAGAACTTATCTTTTTATTTATTTGTTTTGGCTTTTACTTATTTTGATTTCATGCAAATATTTAAATAAGTATACATATTTTTAAAGTGATAACAACGTATTTAAAGTATGTAAAATCAACTTAAGCACGACTACAAATTTGTACACAAAGGTCATATGGATTTTAGTACAGTTTTTCCTATCAGAAAGTGGAAGAGACGTGTTGATGTTGAAGTAACTGTCATCCGAGAATGTTCGTGTTACAACCACAGCACTGACACGACGTCAAATTGGAACGGAAACATCAACGGAATACAAAATACTGCAATAAAGAGAACACACTTTTTGTTCTTTCATAAAACAATTAACTCATTTGTGCCTGAAGGCGAACTGGTGTGTTTGTTCATTACTGCAGTGAAATTCATTTTAACATGTTTCTTGCATGATTGTTATATCTGGAGAATCGTCAGTTATACAATAAGGGTGAATGGAATGAATTAGGTTACTTTATATTTTATCTGTTATTTTTTATTGTTTATTCTTTGATTTTTAGTTTACTATGAATATTTATGAAACTTTTAATATGGAATCAAACAAATATTTAATATTCATCTCCGTTATAGCACTTATACATGATTTACGAAATGTTGATATTATCTAAATTTTGAAAGAAACACACCATATCATTCAAGTTATAAATGGGTTACGGGGATCAAATTTTCTCACAAAACTTTTAAAGCTGATATGAGATTAAAAACTAGTATGTAAAGTTCCTGTACAAGTACATATTTCTAAAATTTTGGAACTTTTTCAAAAAAATTTCCCCCTAAATCTGGTCAATAAAGATTTGATAATATAGTTTGAACGGACGTTTTCCAATAAGCTAGAAGTTTAGTGAAATTTAGTTTCCGTTTCATTAAGCGATAAACACGACTTGATTTTCTATTTCCTCAACTTTTAGTTTCTCCTTTTTTGGTTAATATTTTGTGTTTTTCACCAAGGTTCCTTATGTAGTCATATTTTATGAATGGCATGGAATGTATCTTGGATTTCATCAATGGATATTAAACTACGTAATGTTTTTATGAATGGACTTTTATATTTATTAAACTTCTATTGCGATTAATTTAATAAATAGTATTTCCTGTTCAAAAACAAGTCTCAACTTTGTATTGATTGATCGGTTCATTTTTTGTAACACAAAAAAACATAAAATCTTCAAAGAATGAATTTAGACTTTTTTAATTTAAAAATTATTTATATTCTTCTCTGTGGGAAATATGATAGATTATGGATATGTCTAAAGGGAATGTTTTCAGTTCTAAACAGCTGTCCTTGTGGCCATATAACGTCACCGTAAAAAGTTTTAGTTTTATGGGTTAGATTAGATTACCATTTGAAATGGTAAGTATTTGAACAAGTAAGTACTACAAAGGTAAGTATTTAAGCCAAGTATGAATGAGAAATGAGTTTAAGATGTTTGTGGCGCGATAGTCTTATTACTAACTAGGTCTGACATATTCCTTAGACAAAGCTGTTAATTAATAGCCCAACAGTCAATGGCATATCTAAGGGACCTACAGTTTAACGTGGAGTCCGAGGCATTGCATCTGAATTACGAACTGATCTAATTATGAGGATGATCTTTTGCGGATTAACGTAGTAATAGTGCGGACCCTGATTCACACAAATTGTCAATACCCCTCTCAGAGCTAAGACAAATCCAAGTAAAAAAACTCGCCAAAAGACATTGTTGTTTCCGGTCCCAAATTGACTGTTGATACTGCTGATTTTTCCATTTGAGCGCGTTCCAGTGTTATTTCAGTTCGACGGCTTTGTCTCGCTCATAAAATGCGTTTTTACGAGTGGATTCCTTCAAGACTGAGGTCTTTAGATTCCTCTCTGTCTTAATTATTTATCCGTTAGGCCTAAGCCCTGACTTTTTATATGCTTTGATTAGTATAAAAATTTCTGACCAACACAACCTTTAGCGTTCTACACATATATATATTGGAAAATGTTGCTATCTAAATTAACCGGACCCACACACTATGAAATTAAATAATAAGATTTAAAAAAACCGTTTTGAGTAATATTAAAGTTTTACAGAACATGTGATCCATCAAATCAATTTAACATGAATAAATAGCCAAAGCTGTCATGTTAATGTTAGTATTAGTTTGATTACATTGATAATTGATATTAAACTTATTTTAAAACTATTCTGCGTTATAAATCATACGTTATAATCATACATTTAGTCTAATTCAATCTACTTCATCTAGTTCTAAGTCAATGCTAGATAATTAAACTGAGAATTTAGTGTTCTTTTTATTTATTTGTTTTGAGAGTTAAGGTTTATACTTTGTTATAATAATTTGTGTCATCACTCACTATCTTCTTAACACTGATTTCACCAACTCATACAGAGGACGGGCTTACTGCTAGTGTGTTTTATAAAATAGAAGGTAATACAGCTCTTACATAAGCACCGTCGTGTGGAAAGGTGGCAATAAAACAGTTTCCACGAGTTTAACGCTGAATATTTCACAGCCCCTGCTCAGTGTTCAATCTTTTGTTCTCACCTGTTATCTTAATGTCAACGCCTCACAGTAACGGCTTTTATTTTCAGCCCTGAATAGAAATAAATTTATTTTAAAAGTGAACTCGTCACTAATATACTAGATTTATGTCGTAATTGAAATATTCCTTCCTAAACGTATAATTTAATCACATGGTTACCTGGCTGGTAATAATTTAATTTCAGACCAGGAGATGGGCTGTTTTCAATTAAAATGTTAAATAATTAAATGGTGTATAAGGATTTGAACTGTAAATTATACCGTTAACAATCATTAGGACATCTTAATAATTACGAAATATTACTTAAAGCTATATATTATCTACAAATAAGTTATAAATAAGATAAAAGATTTACGTACTTAAAATGCTTCCGGGAGAAATGTGCTTAGCTGAAGAAAAGTATATTAGTTTACGTTTAATGAGGTGAATCGAGTTAAAAATTCGTAACTATTGATACAATTTTAAGAATTATTACTAAAAATAGTAATTATTTATTAAAAGGGGTAAAAAGCGTATAAATGAATATTATTCGACAAATTTCAAAAGTAAATTCGTGATGAAAGACCATTTTACTACAGGGCCAAAAAGCAGAAAGCGCAAAGTAGAAAGCAAAAGGTTGACCCGATTAAAATAATAGTTCTTTGCTCATAACTTATAACTTTGCTCAGAGATACGAAAAACTAAAAAAACATTAAGAAATTGAAATTACATTCGTGGTTAAACACGGATACTTAAAACTGGCAGCTGAATCGAAAAAAGCCTGAGCGATAAATTGATTTAGAGTAAGAAAGGATCACTCCGTATCAATTTCCTAAGTGACCGATCCTCAACGAGAGAGCTTTATTTTATCTGGTGACGCTGCTTCGAAGATTTACGATTCTTTGTTGGATTAGAACATACAAGTACTTTTGTAACACTTAACAGTAGCTTTTAAAGATATTAGCTTAACGTCAAAGTTAGATAGTGTTGTTTCAATTTTGTCCTTAATGAAAATCTTGCATTATCTTAATTTTTTGTTTAATTATTTACAAAAGTAATTCGAAGTGAACATTATGATCGAAGAATTTCCAATTTTCTGCTTTCTCCAGCATATACGGTACTATACTTGAAAATGAAATAAAATAGTCTACATGAACAAACATTTCAAATCTGCTTAAATTAGTTTAATATATATAGATTAAATTCTTTCATACGGATAAACAATGTTCCTCTAAGTGAAAATAAAAATACTTTTATCATATTATTTAAAATACCTATAATGTATCGAGTTACTGTATTAACATGTTTACCAGGAACCAAATTCGTATTCGTGCAACATTTTCATGAAAATGTATTTAGAAATTTCCCAAAGGGAACCTTTGGGAAATTTCTTAGATTTAAATATGTTTAAATCTAAGAGAATACGTTTAAATTGTTTTTTACGTTCCTGTAAAAAGCTGTCCTTATAACTACAAGACAATGTCACATCCCTTACACGTTTTACGTCTTTCAAAATCTTTAACACCCCCCTCCTCAGTGCCAAATTTAGTGAAACACTACAAGCCTCAACCTAGCCGACTGTTTAACAACATCTTCAATCTGTAATTCATTTAAGGTATACTGCCTCTTTTTCTGTCTTCCTACGCGATAGACATTTTATTGAGCCACACATGTGACCTAGACACTAACCACTAGGTTAGCAATCCTAACGATTTTGATGAAAATTTGATAGCTTATAGTGCACAGAGTACTAAATAATTTGACACCACCCGCATGTCTGTAAAAATGACAGTTCAAAAGTTATGGGCTTTTAAGTGTCAAAAAATCAAATATTTAAATTTTCAGCGAAAACAATAAAAGTTTAAGTATAACTTGACTAGCACCATTGAAACCAGCTTAAAAAACTAAACAAATTAGTATTTGAATTATTTGTCTACGACTAACAGTTCCAGAGAAAAGTTTATTTTAGTGTCCACGATAAACGTAGTACGTTGTTTGAAAGCGTCTAATGTTATTCTTATGGAGAATATTAAAAACTCAATTTCTTCCTTATTTTCCAACCGTTTTCCATGAAGCGTAAGGTCGAATCACCCAACAAAACCAACTCAAAAAGCTTGGTATAACCGGGGGAAGGGTTCCCTCCCACAATTCGAACAACTAAATTAACATTGTCTCTCTTGTTTTTATTTTCAGAAAGGAGATGATTATTTTTGAAACAATAAACTATTAAATTATATTTAGATAAACTTTGTAGAACATGACAGTTGTATTACAGATTGTCTTTTTTAAATTTACTTAAGGGAGAAAGTATGAGTCAGTCCAGTGATACCGTTTATTTCAGCTAACTTTACTGGGCTATTACTAGATGATGAGTTTAATGAGGAGGCAGCGCGACGGTCTGTGGCCGTCCGTGTCCCCGACCTCCGCTGAGGGATTATACAGGGGATTAATTAACTAAAGCAACTTGGGTCACAAGTAATCAGGAAGGGGTCGTTGCTGTCGCCATCGCTGCACTCCGTTCATGTTGATTGGGCTCAAGTGAGCCCAAAGTACAACGTGGGTGGAATGAAAAGGATTTTTTGATTACATTAATTGTAACTAAATATTATACACAGTAATTTGCTTTGTTGAGATCATTATGTTGTTGATTAATCAGTAAAAACCACAGATAATTCTGAAGTAAAATATCTTACAGTTATATGGTAGAAAACTAAAAAGGTACATATCTTGCTAAATAAACGAATTTCAGAATTTCTCAAAGTGTGGTCCGTACACCTCTACGGGTCCGCGAAAACGTTGTAATCTAACTAATTTTTTAATGCTCACATCAAAAGCCCCTATTTATGAATTTAAACATTTTGGTTTGTATTAATGTATATATAGCAAGCTCAACACATGCTTACGAGCATGGAAGTATTGTTATCCCTTGTTTTTGTAAGAGGTCATTTGGTGGATAGGGTAATTGTAGGGGTTCCCATCACACACATAATTAACTACGGAGGTCCTTGAGTAGATGAAGTTTGAGAACCCCTGGTACATTTATTTATAGAAAACTTGACAACACTAGGTGTGGAATTGAAGTTTAACCCTAGACCACTATTCGTGACACATTTACAAATCAAATAAGTGACAGAGAAAGGCATCTGTGGGTAGTTTAGTGAACTTCTTAGACGATGTCACATTGTGATTCGTGCTGCTACCTGGGAGCGGTGACTTGGACTATCTCAAGGTGGTATAGTGGTGGGAGGCCAACCTTAACCTTAGAAGTGGTTAAGTCATAATTCACGACGCATTTACAAATTCAATAAGAAGTGGCAGGTGGAAGCATCTGTCGTCAATTTTAGTGAACTTATCACCTTTGTGACCGTGTTGCCCTCTGGGGGCAAGCAACCGAACCTGCTCACGAAGTGCCTTATACTGCCACCGGACATGTCTTATAACCAAGTAAGCGCTTTCTACTCTTATGCACTTATGAACTGGTGGCTGAACCGATTAAAGCGCTTTTCCTACAATAGCATGGTTAAGGGGGGTATGTCTTGTGATTTTTTGTCGTACTGATTATTTTAGGAAGAACTGTATGATAATCATATCATTTTGTTAAAGGCAAAACACGTAGTGGTTCCAGAGTTAATCACTGATTTTGATGATCAAAGGGATGGTTTTTAATTTGACTTTATTACTAAGAGAGATGAACTGATTATTATATTAGTAACATATGTAAAACTGTAACTTAAAACTCATATGAAACAAAATTGACAAAATCGACCGACGTTTTAGTTCGGGGCCAACCAATAAGCTAAAGATTTTTATGTACTGTAGCTCTTGATCCAATAAACCAGTTTATTTATAAAACTTAGTACCTGTTTTAAGAAACACAAAAATCATTTTTTATGGAAATTTCGAAAATTATTATTCAATATTAAGGTTTTATTTATCAAAATAAATCTTTTCACCTGACTAGAATTCCAAATACCAAAGAGTTCCGATCCTCGTTGTAAATACCAAATGAGGCCGTTGCACGAACTCTCCGCAGCACAACATGCTCCCGGCGCGGCGGCTACAAGTGCAACGTATACATGTTTGACTAGCTCTCCTGGTGTGACGACAGCTTCACAGCGTGGCTTATATCTTTCCTCGTTCTAAATAACTAAAAGGTTTCTATGTTTACAACAGATGGTCGAATATCAAGCTTTCACATTTCAAACAGTATTGTAATAATTTTATATAAACATGAGCTCCTTCATATTCGGTGATATTCTGTACTAGCCAAAGTACCCGTTCTTCGCACGGGCTAAAAAGGCTGAAAGGTGTAGGCTCTACTGATACATTTAAGTTATTGTTAATTAATTCTTCATTGTTTACAAAATGACAAAACAGGAGTGTCTACAACATTTCAAAGTAACATATGTCAAATATTGGGAGAGGATAAGGATTAATGTAATAGAGACAGTCGTCGAAAAAAAACTTAAAATCTACCATTCTGCTATTTCAAATAATTCACTAATTTCGATCCAGCAGTTTATCTGAAAAATCAACTTTATTTCTTCTTATTCCCGAACTGTCAAAATATAGTGCAAACGGATGTTGTCATTAGAAAATGTAAACATTGAAACCTAGGACGGTCACGGCAGCTCTTTCTTCTTCTTCTTCTCCTTCTTCTCGAACTGTCAAATTTTAGTATTCACAGCTGTTGACATTCAAGTAATTTTATGTTTTCATTCTCTAAAAATGTAAACATTGAAACTTAGGACGTTCACAGAGCGTAGCCCGAAAGGATTTTAAGGAAATGAGAATGCCTATGTGTTGCATGAGTTTAAGATCTACCTTTGTGTAAAATTTCAAACCGGTCGGTTCAGTATTTTTCGCATTTACTTGCCACAACAAACCTACAAACACACAAACCCACAAACAAACATACAGAAACCACCTCTTCTTTATAATATTATAGATTACTGCAACTGCTAACTCTAACTGTGAATTTAAAAATGGTAGTTTTTTGCGTAGTTTAGGGAAACAAATTTTACACGGGAACATTGTTAAATTTATATTCTAATAATAACGGTTTTGTATTCCTATATTACACGATGGATGCTAAACAACATTAAGGTAGTTTTCAATATATTATGAATCTAAAAATGCGAATATGAATGTACGATTCTTACTTTAGTATGCGTACGCATACTTTCGTACACAAAAGTAGCTCCAATCGCACGTAATTATTACGTAAGTCTGGAAAACGGTTGGAAAATAATGAATAAATTGAGTTTTTAATATTATCCATAAGAATAACATTGGGCGCTTTCAGACAACGTACTGCGTTGTTTACTGTGGACAGTAAAATAAACCTTTCTCTGGAACCGTTAGTCGTAGACAAATAATTCAAAATACTAATTTGTTTAGTTGTAAGTCTGACGTAATTATTGTTGATACTTGATTACTTGAAGCTTGTTGACGTAAGTTGTTTACAGTTTTTATTAGTTACTGTTACTTATTTTAGCTTGTGAAATTAATAATAATAGTACAAATATAAAACCCCAACTAAGGCTATAAAAGTTACAGTAACATGTTCCCATCTGTAACACAATATTTATTTACTTTAACCTTAATAATTTTATTTAAGTGTTAAATCAATCCAGGACGAAAATGTTGCTTAATGCTATATCATTTACAATAGGAATAAATACTCACATATTGAATAAAGTTTTATCTCCTGGTTCACCGTATATGATACGCTAACTAGAGTGAAACGAGAGCTTGTAACACGTCCTCAAAGAATTTACTAGTAAATGTATTACAAAAGCCTTAGAGAATTAGAGATTGTTAGTGACAATGCTAAATGTTTTACTGGTTATGAGTTTAAACAGTTTCTATTTAACCCTCCAAGTGCTCATCTCACTGTGAGATGTTAGCGAGTTGCAATTGTATAGCCTTATCGAAGTCAACAATTACCGTGACGTGCTACCTTCTGCGAGCTAATACATGCAACAACTCGTGTAGTTCCCTGTTCTGACGCTTGAGTTCGTTACTTTGCCGCTAGAATATGCTTTTATAGCCAAATAAGTGCTTTCTCAGACGGTGGTCCTTTGTAGTGTAGTGGTTAGACTGCTGTGCTGACGAGTACAACAGTTGAAGCCATTCGGAAGGTTAATAAGGAATTCTTCACAGACCAACAATATCTATGATACGCACCAAAATAAGAGTGAACTTTATCTTAGAAATCGTTTAGCAATGGCTTAGATTTATTATCATGAAAATCGAAACTTATGGAACTCAAATTTGAGCGACCTTCAATTATTGACAATTAATTGTGCTGTTAATGAAACTATTTAAGTAACACCTGTTAAGTTAGTATTTAATTTTAAGCCTATCAATCCACTTACAAATGATGATTAGTTAATGAGATGAGATAGAGAGTAACATAAGTATGATACAGATGGCTAGTAACTAACATAAGCCTTTCAAAATGCTAATTTATGTTCAAAAGATCTAAGCAAACACTCTTTCATGAGAGAGTCAATCGTGTACATAAAGGATTTTAAACCTAAACATGCACTGAGTAATGATGGATCTTAAAAAAATTATCAATAGATTAACTTTTAAAGGAGAAAACTAATTTGATATATATTAGTTGTTAAATAAATAAATTATTTTATCTAAAATTCTGCCTTGCTAATTTGAGAACTAATTTAAACCTTTATTAGATGTATAATATTGTACATAAAATTAGAAAAATAATAATATGATTTGTTACATTTATTTTTATATTGTTTTAATTAATAAAGTTAATTTGGGTAACGAATAAAGAAGATGTTCCAGCAAAAGAATTTAATTATAATTTGTTGAAACTCCTGCCTACAGTTATTGCTTTTTTATAAAATTGTACGGTTATAAAAGGCAGTACAACAGTGAATTACCTTAGCACGCATTTGTAAAACATTTTCATAATATAAAGGAAGCATAATTAAGTATCACTTGAAACTACAAGCATTTTGTATAGACAGTAAAAGAAAAGTGATGTTTTTAATTAATGGCACTTTTAATGTTTAGCATATTCAAATAAGAATAAATGAGAAAACTTTAGACCTGGGCTATTACACCCTTGAGTGAGCTCCCCACCCTCATAAATGCATTCAAGTCACATGGGTCACTTACACTGTCCGCTGTGAATAATATATTTATAAGGATTTGTAAATAAAACTCTTAGCTTTTTGTGCAGTTTAGTAACTACGATTATATAATTATTTTATGAATAATTATGTATTAATCAAATGTTTCTAGGCCAATGAAACATTCAACTGAGTAAATGGTATCACAAAATTTAAACGTAATTTTCATACTAAAGTAAACTAATACTTAAGTAATTTACAATAAATATTTATACTCATTATAAACTATTTATAAAATAGTTTGTAACGAGTATATACATTTACAAATTATGTTTTTATACGAGATCGTGTTATTTGTTTAAAAAATGTTAAATGGCCACCATTTTGATAATAATTAAAATATTCTTTTAGGAACATATATTTGAAAAAGTCATTACAAATCAAAAATAAATATATGAATATATTAAAAATAAAAAAAATTCTCTGTAGAACAAATGAAATGGTGTTTATTGATTAACAGAATGAATCAAAATACAGTAAGTTTACAAAAAAAAGGTCGATTTATTTTGAACTATTAATAAATTACTATGTGTTTGTAGTCACTGGTATAACATATTGTATATTTAGCCAGGCAGGAACTTAAAAGATTTTGATACATATCTTTAATACTGCAGAACTGCTGAATTTATACAAATCGAAAAATAATCTCTTTAACTATGTTTCGTAGTTAACTTTTTTGTCAAAACGTTAATATAAAATAAATTAGAGAAGTATTACTTTAATGAAATATACTAAGTATGGTTTAAAGTACCCTATTTCAATTATTGTAAAATTAATCATAGAACTTTATCTCTATATATAAAATTGAATGTATGTCTGTATGTATGTATGTATGTATGTATGTATGTCCTTTATGCGTTGCCAAACTACTCATCCGGTCGCCATGAAATTTTAGGAAGTTGCTCTACATGTGTCCGGGAAGGTTTTAGTGAAAAAATATTTTCGAAAACCCCATAAGTTTACATTTTATGACGTTTTAAATTTCTAATGTTAACCTTATGGAGAGTAAGTTTGTTTACAAAATGTCTACAATGAAAACATTTGATTTCTTAGCTACAGCTGATTGGTTTACTTTCCATTAGCAACATGCTTTACCATCCAATGCCATCTGAATCATTCATTAATGTTAAACTATGAAGTAAATGTGTACTGTACAAAATGAACAGCTTTATTCACCACGTTAATAGTTTACGGTTTTGGGGGATTAAGTATTTATATTTTTATTTTCTGTCTGATTAAAGTCACGTGTTTATATGATAATTACAATGTTTATATTATTACGTTTATTATAATAATCAGCTGTTGTATATCTTTCCTATAAAAGCCGTATTACAGTTAGGTTTCGTTTGGGTTTGGATTGGATTTGAAAATTGTGAATTAATCCACTGAGATTTATTTGTTTTATGGGAATGATATTAATATGTTTTATCGTTTCAGTATTGTTATTCACTATGCAGCGACCCAGAATATATAACCTTTCACAATGAAGCCGTATTGCTATTCGACTTCAGAACATGGCCAATCTTAAAGTTAACATGTGTTTACTGTGAGGCGTTACGAAGTTCGCCGGGTCAGCTAGTTATTGATACAAACTAAAATACCCTAGTATGGTTATGAAATAACAGGATAATTTCTTATGATCTAACATACTCAATCCAATTCAAATCTAGTATCTTGAAAGATTAGGAAAACATTTATTCTATGCTTCCACGAACCTGTAAAAGTTGTTGGCATTGTAGTTGGTTCTGGCTCTTTGAAAGAGTGATTTAATCTGAGAACCAATATCGTGCAATTATTGAGAAACGGTGATCTTGAAGATGTATTAGTTCGACCTGGACCCAGAAACTGATTAGACCCCTAATTGTATTGGCATTTTGTCTCGTTGTGGCTAAACGAGAAACGGTGATCTTGAAGATGTATTAGTTCGACCTGGACCCAGAAACTGATTAGACCCCTAATTGTATTGGCATTTTGTCTCGTTGTGGCTAAACTCTTTATTGTTGGGTGTTGTGTTGTTTAAGTCATAAGCATTAAAACAACTCAATAAAAAGTAAAAATGGTAATATTTATATTAATAATATAAGTCTTATTAATTTTATATAGAAATAAGAATGTTATTTAATTTTATACTGACTCAAGTCCTATCCTGATTTTTGTACATAATTTGTTTTATAAATACTTAAACATATTTTATAATGTGTCTGCCTCATAAATTAGCATGTCAGTCTATTTAAAACAAAAATCAAGGACATTATATTAGATTAGGTCTTGAAGGTTGTCAGCGTTACGAAATTAAATCGGGTATTTTACTCACATTAATAAAATAACTAAAATCTATAATCATGAACGAAGCTGATTTTGGTCCAGGAAACACTGTAGATGACATTCACAGTCAAACATAACCTTAAACTAGACCAGGTGGCTCAAATATCAACGAAAATGACTACACACACAGGAATGCGTCGTCCGCATACCGCGTGGACGTAGAGGGACGGACGCATTTACGAGTCAACAGCGTTGAAAGTGTTAATAGTCAGTTACATAGAACATAATTTTTCATTAAATTACAAGGTACTGTAATAGGTGTATACCGAATATAACAATTAAAACCCTACAGTAAGACTTTATTCTTGAAACACCAACCTAAACGCTTTAGTAAGTATTGTACTGTATGGTGAGTATGATTTAAGGACGAACGTAATGACATGAGTATAATGGATTTAATGATATATGTAGCTTTGTTACTGCCATGTCCAGCTGATTCACATGCTAGGATTGTTAATTAATAGCCCAACAAACAAAGACAGTTGGGTACAATTTATGTCGAAGGTGAATAATTAATAGGTTGTTAGATAATATATTTTAAATGAATATCTTAAATGTTACTTTTTGTTCAAACATAACGCTATTAAATTTTATTTGATAAACGTGAAGCGAATTTCGTTTTTCTTTTTTCCAGCACTCATGCGAAGGACCTAGCACCACAGGACAAGGACCTATGCGTTGAATAAAAGACAGCCAAGTGTCGTATCAGCATTAGTGACGTCAGCTAGAGGTGACCGCTCATGATCTCTCAGGAGTCGCCCACCGCTGGTTTCGATCCAGCAACGGTTGATTAACTGGGCCTGAATGGTAACTCTGAGCTTTTTTTATTGGAAGGGGCGAATTACTCCAAGGCACTTCAGCCGTAGCGGCTTTCTGCACACCACTGTGTGGGTTGCGGCATTATTATATAGCGAAAAGCCATTGGTGATTGGCGGGATTTGAACCCGAGACCTTGGGCACCAAAGCCCCGCGCTCTACCCCTAGACCAGCGCGCTCCCCAACTCTGAGCTATGTCGTCGGTAACACGAACTGGAAAATTCGTGTACCTGAGAAGTTATTTTTAGTTTGTTGCACGACTACATAATTGTCATTTATTTTATAAATTCATTAAGGAAATACGTATTTAAAAATGTACAGTAGTTGGTGACGTTGATGGAATTTTGTAATCTGCTATTTCACCTGTTTAAAAGTCATACAAAATCTAAAAAAACTAATAACTGTCCCACCTGTCCTTGGAGTTGGAAGGCAGTTCTGGTCCAGGATCCGACACAATTTCGTCCTCTTCACCTCCGGCCTAAAAAAACAAAGAAAAAGTTACTTCTTATTTCAACTAAAATATCTAAATTAAGAAACTTCTGTTCTTGAAGAAGCACCATTTGAATACTGAACAAGGTGAAGTAGTTTATTTCGATTTCTTCCGGGTAGGCCTCGCCGCTAATGAGATATTCTGGTAGTCCCCAATATTGATTGTGAATGAGTCAGCCATCCAAACGATAATTTTTGGAACAGATCTTTTTACATAAATTCCGTTAATATTGAGATTGAACAAATTAAATAAAGTGATGAAAATTCCAGCACGTGTAACTGGAGGCTCTCCCGTCAAAGGGCCCGGGAATTGATGAATCAGTTTTAGTAAGGTATTATTACGGTACACCTACTTCTACTGAAGTTTTCTGTGTGGGGGGTGCTCAACCGCACGTTCACACGATTAATTTTTACTCGTAGAAAAATGTTTACAATCATTAGAACTTTATTAAGTAGTGTAAAAATAGTTGATACATTTCGGTTGAGTTAAAAACAGACATATATCCGCTCTATCTAAAAATGAGTTGTAGGGAATGTAGATATTTTACATAACCGCCTAATATTTTAATGTATCACCAGAAATGTTCAACAGCAATAAACCAGAACAACATGGTTCGGGGCAGAGATGTCCACCAGTACGAGACAAGAGGCAGAGGTAATTTCAGAATTAATCAAAATAGAACCTCAAAATACGAAAGTCTCCGTTCTCAACATGGTATAAAGCTAATTAATGAGCTCCCTGATTATAAAACGGTCATGTCACAACAATTCGAAATTAAACTGAAACGCCATTTGATTTCTGGGGGCATTTTACTCTGTTGACGAGTTTATGGGAAACATTGGGGTGGCCGAAACTTAAATAAAATACCAGCAACGATGTCCTTTTGTTTTTTTACAATTTTTCTTTGTTGTGTATTTTTGTTTTGTTTTTAACTTCAAAATCAATATTGACACATGCTATGCAATGTACACCATTGTTCACGCAGTAAAGTATTATTATTAATATGATACAGGTTTAAGTACCTGTGTTGTCTGAGTAATCGTGAGTTGTAATAAACCTTGCTTAAAACATCTCAAAACACAAACGCATAGACAGATATAACTTACTAAACTAATTTTCAATATAGTTTTAAAAGCACGAGTTTAATTTTAAATTAGCTAAACTTTGTCTTAAATGGAAGCCAAAAGATAATTTTATAAACAAGGTTACAAAGACGAATTACCATATAAGTGAAGCCCAAAGGAGATTAAGCTCTTTGAACAGTAAAAATACCTGAGAGCCGCAAATTTAGGGACAAAAGAGAGAGACGAGAATTTATTATGGAAGATAATTAAGTTCACCTATTTTAAAAACTATTTTCTTTCATCAGCTTTGTTAAGCTTTAGACATATTTTCAAGAATAAAAATTAATTATAATTACTGTAATTAATTGCTGCAACTTTTATTGTAACGGTGTGGCCATAATCACATAAATTTTTGTAACTATTTGGAAATAGAAATTTACGTTAATAAAATCGAAAATAATATAAAAGTCTTAATAATATCAAGAATCGCATCTACAGTGCAACTACGTTTGACGTTGCACACACGTTTTAATTACAATGTCGTTTACACGTTTTTATTTTTATCAATGACACCATGATTTGAAGTTATATTGCGAGTTCTAACTTCCAAGATTTTCTCAACACAATCGGCGAGGATAGCCAGTGCAGGCGTCTTGTCCCAGTGTCGCCAAATCTACAGAACACACTATCTTTTCGTGTAATAAGTCGCGTGACCGAAGAATTTCTCTGGTGTGCTATGTGCTGGTGGAAGTGCTTGTCTCCAGAATTCTGTTCTGGTGGATTAGGCTCCGTACTAGGGAGATAAATAGAATTATTGAAACCAATATGCAATATTTAAGGTATACAAAAGTTGAAGGATGTGTCAACAGAGCTGGTTGTAAGACTGAAAACAAATACTAGCGAAGAGCGCTTTGTGTCTGTCTGCGAGCTCAAAATTGACTATGATCAAGCCTACGACAAAGGTCTTGATAATTTAATAAATGACCCTCAGAGATGAGGGACATTATTTAATAGGTATGAGCCCCACACCCCGGTAGATGCTGGCGTAAAATATAATTTGAACTCCCTCATAAAAACGAGTTTAATATCTAAAAAGGAAATGTAATAATTGTAATGCTTTGTTGTGTATTGTTCAGTTTTAATCAGCAACTCATTTGTCGCTATTTTAGTCCAACTGGTTGGGTAAACCATGACACACTGCCGTCATCTACTGAGCCATTAATCTTGGTGAAGTTAAATTCACAATGGGTGCATTACACCCACCCCTTCCTCCTACTCAACTCTTCCTACAAAACAATAGAACTAAAATGTATTATATTTATTTATTTTTTTACCCATTAAATAAGGAATGGTACTTGGGAAAATAATATTTTAACTTTTGGTTTGAATAAAAAAACCTAAATTATTCATTGATGAAAGCCATTTTGATGGACGAAAAAATGGCCGTTATCACCGAAAACATTCCAACGATTGAGGATTAGAATAACGGTCTGTACGTGAGGTTTTACATAACGGGGGTTTCCTGTAGTTTTATTCCAAAAGACATGATGTGCTCTTAAGTACGTTTTCCCCCTTAAAAAAACATTCAGAAAGAATTTGCTTTCTAGAATTTAATTCAATTCAATTCGTTTATTTTTAATTCGTTATTCGTTAATTGAGTATTAAAATACTAATTTTTATCTCAGACACTTTAGTACCTAGGGAGGAAAAGACGTCTTAAAGTACCAAGGCAGGAAGAAGTATTTTTTGATCATTTACCATTTAAAAGCTGGCCTTAAAGAAAATGTACCGGACAAAAAAAGGCATGAAGCTTTTAGAAAAAGAGCATTGCGATTGTGTCTATTTACCAGATTGTAAAATGATAAAAGATACCCGGTGTAAGATGATATAGCTTGTCCCAATTTTTCATATATACTTTAATATCTCAAGTCCACATTATTACACTGATATATTATTAAAATTTGGCTTAAAAACCTGAATATATATTTCAGAAAGGTAATAATAATTATATTATGTTTCATATTTTTTACAACGAACCTAAACCTTATTAATCAGTTTTGTATGTCGCAGCAATGCTCGGCGGGTAAACTAGTAGTCAAATAAAACAGATTATTGCAAAAAAACTGTATTTGAAATTAGTGGGTTTTGACAAAGTGGAGAATAATGTAATAGGGCTCAAATCGTCTTCCAAAGGAGATTTAGCTGTCTTCCCCAAAGAACGAACTTTGTAATAAACCTTTTCAGGGGTGGGCGGCTTCTCTCTGACCTTGACCCCTGGCCGTCCCTTTGATAATAATATACATTGAAAAATCATTTATTTTCAAAATAATTTATACAAAATCAGATGTGTTATTCTAGAACACAAAATGCATATTTTTAACTCACTTGTATGGAAAGCAACTGTTCTCCAATCAGTATGTCAGAAAATATTAACAGTTGTTTCCGTACATGCAATCAACGTAACTACAAATATACATAGAGGTAAGGGTTGCGTAAACAAAACCAGTGACGTCACTGGTACAGAAATGTTTATGTTTACGCTCCAGCTGCCAAAATCTTTCAAATGCCCTGATGATTGATCCTAACTCAATTGGTAAAGCCTTTTACAATTGCTAAATTTTTAGCGATACAATGACAGTAATCCTTTTATTTTATTTTACAGCCTAGCACATAGCAAAAAGGCATTTTACGACGGATTAAAAAGTTAATTATAGGAAAATATAACTAAACCATATCTTTGAAGTTAACCAAACTAGAAAAAGAGTTCTTCAGTTATTTATGTAAGTAAACAATTATGCCATTGGCCAGAAATTACGATATGTTTGGCGGAAAGTTTGCTCACCGCACACACACCCCTCTATATATTTCTAGTTACCTTGCATGCAATGAGGTAAAAAAGACGTCTTTTCCATCCTGAAACGACAAAAGTTAGCCAATTTTCTATAATTTCAGACGCAATCAAGACAGTAGTAGCAGGCAATAATGAATTATCTGAATCGGCTGTACATTTAAATTGTTAGAAAAAGTTGGAAAACATTTTTCATAAGCTAAGTTTTAAAGTAAATAAATTGTAAAATGTTAGTTTTTATTCGCAGACCTTTGCTTAATACATTGTGCAGGAAGAAAAAAAGGATATTTCGTCCTCACACCACAAGTGCTGTATCCTGTTATTTTATTTATTCTTGATCATTTTCATCTCAAACTTAACCTCTAATGAAAAAGTTTCTATTCGAGTCCCGGTAATGAAGTATAAAGTACTACTTTATCAATAGTTTAATGGTTAAACTTATTTTGAAAATTTTACAAATATATTTCAAAATGTATTTACAATAATGTGCCTTTTGAAGTGAGTAGTTTCCATTATTTTTTAACGATTAACTCTCCTTAAATTCAAAGTAGTCAATGTAGTCAAAACCTAAACTATATTTACAGACTGCTGACATGTGTATGATTAAAAAACCATCACAAAATAAAAATCGCGGAAATATACTTTCAATAACTATTGAAAATAGATTGGTGGGTCGGTTTCTACATGCTCTATCATCATTTTCGGTTCTATTTGTTTTATGATTATTAGATATTTCGAGTCATAAATCGCCTTATACTCACTAGACTTTACTATTATTATTCTCGAAATAAAAAGTTTCTATAACATACAAAAATAGATGGCAATAGTAGCCTACATTCCTTCAGAGAGGAACGATTTATCATTATTTACTATCCGTTCATCTATGATTCCTACTTCCTTCAAAACTAAACGAAATATTACATCACTTTAACAAAGTAAAGCATAATAAATGCTTATTTAGATTACATTTAACAAATGGAATAGGATAAAGTGAAAACTCACGTCTTCCAAGTTGTTAAATTGGCGATCGATTTCGTCCAGTTACACCGAACATCATCCGGCCCAAATGGAGACTGAAAAACAAGATGGCGTCCCTGCTTAGATACTATTGGCTACCGGAAGTTCCTGTCATGGCGTCATAGGTAGCATTTTATTAGCTGGCTGAGTTCAGGGAATAGATTTTTATACGTTCTTGCAGAATAGGCTTCGTCTTTTTATCTATAAAGTTGCTTAATCATATTTTCTACATTTTATTTCTACTCGTTTTTTGTATTCCTTGCTGCGATGGAATTTCTTTTCATCTTAATGTTTGCGTACTGAGGTATGACTTTATTCTAGAGGCACTGTTTGTTAAAATAAATATCGGCTATTTTCGTGTGGATCTTGATTCTCAAATCTCTGTAAGACACTGCAAGTTTTGCCTGACTGGCATCACTGAATAACTTCTTGATTAGCATTATACGTGTTTGTTCTACTATAAGAGAAAGTAAAAACTCACGTCTTCCAACACTAATTAATATATTTACACTTATATTGTAATCAAATACAACGGTAAATATATAAAAAATGTGTTAAATTGAATTAAAAAATAAAAACATTGTTTTTTTACATTTTAAAGCCCACAAAATTTTAATTTTAAAATTGAGTGGTATCATATTATTTGGGGCCATACTTACTATAAAACATACGATTTTAATTAAAATCATTTGAGCCGGTTTTGCGAAATTTAAATTTTTTAAAATGATTTTTAGGGGTTGTCTACCCTTAATAGTCACTAGTTTAAAGAAATGAAAAAACGGGTAGACGTATTGTCCTATAACAAATTTCATAAAAATCGGATCATCGTTGTCATTACACAGGCGAACATCAGACCGAAACCCACTTTTTGGATCCAAGGAGCATATAAATGATAATTCTACCCATAACTCGAATTCGAACGTTTTTCTAAAACAATAGTTTCTCCTTATAATTAGTAATTAAATTAAGGTGAGCAGGGAGGGTAAAATATGTTTTACATTTTTTGTTTTTAATGTAGTTTTAAAGAAGAAATGTATGATCCTAAGTACATATTTTAAATAAATTAGTATTGTACGTCTCGAGTTTAATGTTCGATGCTAGTAGCGCTGTATGGATCTTTACCAATAGTCGATTTCTTTTGTACAAAGGTGCACTTTTCTCAGGATCTACAAGAGATAGGGAATTGAAATCTTTCATGAAAGAACAACTGCATACTTTCAATGCAACTTGCATTGAAAGTATTATTTGCTGAGAAAACAATTTTGTATTTACTTCCCTGTGGGAAATAGGTTAGATCATGGATATGCCTAAAGGGAATGTTTTAAGTTTATCAACACAGCTGTTCTTATTCATTTATATTTAAAATTCAATACAATAGTTCTGGTAGTTTCTATGGAAACCTGTTACATGTTTTCCATCTTAAAAATCACCAACATCCCCCCAGAGCTAAGACATATCCATGTCAATATTTTGAATGTAGAAAAATATAAATAACAATATTGGTTAAAAATAATTTTTCAGCAATTAAAAATAATAATGAAATAACTCTAGTTCTGTAGGTTTACAATACATAAGGAAATACAAATAGAAAATTTCAACTCCATATCTTTTAAATTTGGAGGAGATAGGGCTTCACCCCTCTTAAAACTTAAGTAAAAATTAATGTAGCAAGAGTTCTACAAAACCCCATTACTAATTACCCCCAGATAATAGGTTTATTCACTTTAATTGTTCACAAATATTGTACTGTAAAAGAACAGTTTTTATTACTACATGAACACTAATGGGGTAAAGGATATGAATATTAGCGGACAATAGCAAATTGTCAATTTCTATGCAAATGACTTCTACTGTGTACCTATCAATTTATCTGACAGTTAATACAATATGGAAACAAGACAACTAATTTAGGTATGCATATTATGTAGTATAGACATATACTACACAATGTCTACACATTGTGTCCGTCTACGGTATAATTTTCAATGAAAATTTAATTAGTAAAAAACAATATGGAAACAAGAAAAATAATATCCGTTGTCATATTGTATACAATATAATTGACAGTGAAAATGTAATAATTCAGTAAAAAAAGGGCAAGAAAAACAAAAAATTGAGATGGACTAATAAAACTTTCAAACAAATTTAGGATATATCTTTTGTCTTAATGTCTTTTATGTCTCATCATGTCTTTGTAAAATTTAAGCACAATTATTAAAATTTTCGTTCAGCTATTTAAACCTTTCAGCATATAGCTAAAATTGCAGTCACATTAATTTGGAAAATCTAAAAATCCTAGAATTGTCAATTATTAAGAATACTAATGAACCTTACCCAAAGTTGGGTTTAAATAATTTTCTTATTGAAAATTTGGTAAAAATAATTATTCGATTTGGATTCTGATGCTTATTAATTTTCTTCTTATTAAGAGAACATATTTCAAATTACAAGAAAATAAATGAAATTTTTGTAAGTAAAAGTGTAATTTGACAACTTTAACACTAAAAACTTACAATCCCAACACTTAACAAATCCCAATATATTTCTTGTTACACCTTCTAAAGTTATCAAGAGTATATTAATTAGAAGTTTTATAATTTTAGGCAAAAATGAGTACGAAATTGTGTATAGTAATTAGACAGTTTAGTATTTTCCTAAGAATTTAGTAAATACTAGCCAAAGTACCCGTTCTTCGCACGGGCTAAAAAGGCTGAAAGGTGTAGGCTCTACTGATACATTTAAGTTATTGTTAATTAATTCTTCATTGTTTACAAAATGACAAAACAGGAGTGTCTACAACATTTCAAAGTAACATATGTCAAATATTGGGAGAGGATAAGGATTAATGTAACAGAGACAGTCGTTGGAAAAAAACTTAAAATCTACCATTCTGCTATTTCAAATAATTCACTAATTTCGATCCAGCAGTTTATCTGAAAAATCAACTTTATTTCTTCTTCTTCCCGAACTGTCAAAATATAGTGCAAACGGATGTTGTCATTAGAAAATGTAAACATTAAAACCTAGGACGGTCACGGCAACATTTTCTTCTTCTTCTCGAACTGTCAAATTTTAGTATTCACAGCTGTTGACATTCAAGTAATTTTATGTTTTCATTATCTAAAAATGTAAACATTGAAACTTAGGACGTTCACAGGGCGTAGCCCGAGAGGATTTTAAGGAAATGATTATGCCTATGTGTTGCATTAGTTTAAGATCTACCTTTGCCTAAAATTTCAAACCGGTCGGTTCAGTATTTTTCGCATTTACTTGCCACAACAAACCCACAAACAAACATACAGAAACCACCTCTTCTTTATAATATTATAGATAAGATAATAAAGTAAATTTGTATTGTAATATAGACGTGGTAACGAGCATTAAAAGCACAGTGATTCATTAAACTATTACAAAAAAATAGGAAAGGATTAAATATTTTAGGAAATTCATCACAGCTCTGCCAATATTGTGAAATAATTCTGTTGAAAAATGGACGACAAAACTTTATTCAAGTTTGAGCCCCTTGAGTATTTTTGATACAAAGACGTGCTTTTTCTTTAGCTTTAGTATTGTATGCGTGACATTTATTGCTTGGTATTTATTTTTATGTTTTTCTGGTACTTTAAATATTTATGTTTTCAGTTTTAACTGGCTTAGTCTGGAATATGTACGAATGTTGTCAAAATCTAGGTTTCAGCTCACCTTGTGAATAGATGATGGGATCAGATTCCAGATCCCGATACGTCGTGAAACTTGGTTTTACTAATCGTGATGGAATGTCCACAACAACATTTTTGTAAGCAATAGCATTTTTAGTTAAGTAGCATAAGTTAAGCTAATTAAGTATTGCAAGTTAATTAATTTTAACTTCAACTCTTAGGTGTTACATTTAACAATTTAACATAACCTTATGATATTTTTAAACGTATATTTAAGTATTTATTCGTCAAAAGTCAACTAAATGTAAATCAAGCCTGGTTCTCGGTTGCCATATTCCAGTCACGTACGACATAGAATATTAAAAACTTTCGCATAACTGAAAACAGAGGGAATCCTTGTTTCAGCTTCTTTGAATGATTTGCAAAACACAAACAACATTCATAACTGAGTGGTCGTCGTAACTTCTCGTATTTTAAACAATATTTTTATTGTTTTAGCGAATTTTTCATCTTAAATGAACATACAAAAATTATTTTCACATTTACCTACAACATTTTTCTTCTTTAAAATATTTAAATGAAAGCGTTTTTATTTTATAAACCTTTATTTTAATACTTACAATAAAAGTCTATTTAATAGCACTCATTATAATTATAAAATAGAATTTATTTGTTTTGTATACGTCATATTGCATAACGTTATAACGGATGTTTTTGTGTTCAGTAACTCATCTCAAAGATAAATTGACATGTAGTTACTATTATTTTTCTAATGATTTGAAATTAATTGAAAGAGGAGTACTCGTAATGGGCGATCCAATATTTATTGTAATTTCTAATATGATATCTCATTTCCCATTACAGCTGTGTTATTAATGGTATTCGACGTGTGTTTAATTTCAAATTAGAATGTAATCAAATTTTATAAAATTTTTATAAAATTAAAATTTTCAATATCAATCTAATTTAATCTAAATTTGAAATAAAACTAATTATACAATTTCTTTGTCAACCTTGTTTTAATTAAACCTATGAGTATAAACTTATTATAATCGGTATAACATAACGTTTGTATCAAATGTATTCTACAGGTTTCTAACCACAAATCAAAAAAATACTTATTTTAAATAATCACAATTGTAAATCTATAAAAAAAATTATTTATTTTTGTATATCAAACATCTTATTTTGACAGCTGCAGACGACAGTGAATTTTTGGTTTGAAACCACTCCGCCGAATTTCATAATAAATAGACAATAATGACTGTTATCGTAGTGACACATGTATTTGCTAATATATAAACAATTTTGAATGACCCCTACATGTTCAGTGGGTTGAGTTATGAACTTCTATCATCATCCCAGGCTTAACTGTCACTAAGCGGGTCATGTGAATAGCTCACTTTTCCACAGGAAATTCGCTAATAACATTAAATTAATGTAAGAACTAAACGTAATAATTAAACTTATTATTGTTTGTCACACGTGAAAAAAAAGTAAAAAAACACACCGTGAATACGTTTTTTTCAATCCATATTAATAAACAAATAATAGAGTTTGTGGTTTATTTGCTGAAATAAATATGGATATACACAAAATGCTATAAAACACATTGCCATAAAAATGAAATAAACAAAATTGTTATCCATTCAAACATAAAGACGAAACTTATTCAAAAGCCTGCAGTATAACCGCCATCTCGGATATTAAATCATATAACAATGTTACATAATTTTAACACTTTTCTCTCAGACACAATTTTTAAATTAAAATAAATCAGATTATTTACCCTTATTATTTACCGCAAATAAATTGAATTTATAATTGAATTAATAAGTATTATTTGAAAGTTTATAAGGTTTTTTTTCAAATTAGTAATATTTTATTTTGTTTCATTTTTTAATTCGTAATTTACAACCAAATGTAAAAGTCAATTTCTATCAGATGACTCTGTAGACATCATAGGTGTTATATTTTAAATACTAAATAAAACACATTGATTTTATTGTTGATTTAAAATTGTTTATCTGGGAAGTTAAAAAAGTACATAAGTACTGCAGACATGAGGCAAAATCTTTAAATGGATTTGTTCCATCTCAGTAGCCGAGATTCATAATCAAAGTCTGAATCAATCCCATGTCCTCGGTTTACAGCCCTCATCGAGTATCATTCGTCTTGTCCCCCTCGCCTCACCCGCCGGACGCTCTGACCACCACCAATTAGCTTTTTCATCCGACTTGATATCAAATAACCTTTTTATTGACTCGCAACTGACACGTTCCTTGTAAATTATCACTAAAATATATTAGGATAAATTTTAAATTTATAAAACTATTCTAATATTTAGAGTGTACACAAAATAGGGGTCTAGTTCTAAAAAATATTAAAATTATTTATTTATGCAAAAATAAATTGCTTTGAATATACTGTTAACTTAAAAAAATAGATATTTTTACAAGTTAGACACCTCAAATTTCATTTAAAAAAATTTTAACTGTACTAAAATAGTGTATCGAGAAATCATTGTTTTCGAATTCAAGCTTGGACAAAACTGTTTTGAGGAACGAAAAAAGTACATTGTTTTACCAATTTCTGACAGTCTATGTAACCAAACCGAAAACAGTATGTAATCATAGCCATGGTTCAATTTTTATGCAATTTATTTCAAGAGTGTACTTTCCATCAAACTTTATATCAGCATTTCATTATCTTTAAAAGTCGAGCAAGATTTCGTTAAATTTAAGGGACGATTAAAAAGGTTACTCTTACATGAAGCTAACTACAACGTCCGGGATTTTTTGAGTTGTAGTCGTTAAAGGTGTTATTTTGTGGTATTTTCTTGTATTAAAATTTTCTTTTATAAGATCTTGTTTAGGTAGTTTTATTTTTCATTATCACTTGGCTAATGCAATGTATACTTTGTTAATTTGGCAAATAAAGACTTATGACTTTATAAATAAACCGAGGCGTTTTTCCATGTTTTAAAATGTTGATTTTAAAGTGTACTCAGTGGTTAAGGGTTGAGGGGGTTTAAGGGGTGATTATAATTTTTTTTAGGGGGTTTAAATACTTACCGCACGCCGGAAGCTACCGGGGGTTTGGGACTTTGGGACTCACACCCACTAAAAACTCCCTCTCATCTCCAGGGAAATAGCCCAGAACAGTTTATCACTTTATCAAGGCTAATCACTAACCCGTCTTGGACTACTGTTACAGCTGAAATTCAATGAAGCCGATCCAAGTCGAACTTCAAGTTATATGCTCAGCGGAGCTGGAGCTTCGGTTCCTGGTCTCTTCAGAACGGATCATTGTTTCCACGAAGGACTCAGGGCTCAGAGGTCCAACGTCGGATACTAAAGAGAACCGGATGTTGTACCACCTGCCGCAGGAGATGTTATACTCTGCGGTATTGGTAACACCAGAACCACCAGTCCTCCTTGCAGATCGTGTTCAAAAAAGTTCAGAAGTACCCATGCCCAGAAGGAGAGGTAGTACCCGACCTCTCCGTGCTTTCTGTCGATCCATGGCCGAACGGTAGGGATTAACCTCGTGGTCCACCTGCCCCGTGACTCGGACTCCAAGGTCACTTCCACTCTTCTAGTTGATTTTGTTTGATCACGTTCTTCAATAACCTCTCTCAAACATTTTTACGCGTGCGAAGGACGTGTACTTTGGCTAGTCCTCCATTGTGGATATAGTACTAGAAGGCCTTGTTATGACTACATTGATTACACTAATTATAAAAACAAATTTTGAACAGCAAAACTAGTAGTCTACGCTTCACTTTAGCCATAACCTTATTCACTAGCTATTACTCCTGGAGAAAACCCTGGCCATTCAGAAGCCAATATAGTCACGTGACCGATAACGTCATCAAGATGGCGGCACCCATGCGACCACGTGGACATAAACTCAATCTTTTCCCGCGCAACACACTTCATCAACATGGCTGTGTCCATGCGACCACGTGGACATACATAACTGTTTAAAAACATAAGTACAAAATATCACTGAAATCAGGCGAAAGATTTATCTCCTGAACATGTACCTTTACTTAACAAATACTCGGATGTTTCTTTTACAGTCCATAGCTCCGTTACTGTGTTTTTGCAAACCGAAAATAAGTTATATATTTTGAATTTGAATGTTCCTCGTCACAAAATAAATATAAAAATTAGTATTTTACCAAACACCCTTAAATTTTATAGCCTAAGAAGGCCTGATTACGTTTTTAGTTTTACAACAAAATATTTAAAAAAAACTTTACCAAGTGTGATAGTTAAAGCGACATGAACATAAGAGTATACAAAGTTCTAAAAATATTAGAATGCTCCAAACCCTTGGGATGCTAATGGATAGGAAAGTAGTTTTATCTTCTTGTATAGATGATGGATTGTTGTTGGTCTGGGCTCTGTGCAGCAATTTAGTTTAAGATGTTTTAAACTTTATTTCAAAATACGTTACACAAAATCCATTAATTTATTTGATTCAAAAAGTGTTTTAGCAAAAAATATTTTATTCGTTAAGAGGACAGATTTAACACTAGATTAAGTGGCGGTTTCAAATTAAATAGTTTAAAGATCTCTATTTCCAAAAAGATTAGTAAAGTTTCGTTATGACAGTTCTGGTGAGTAACATTTCACTTAGTAGATTATCGTTTTATTAATTTAAATTTACTCTTTCTTCAGGACCTTGTCACTGGTTCAATCTGGTTTATGTGATTGTTCAATAATTATAATTTAAAATGTACTCTTATTGGACTATTATATATAAAAATATCTTTGCGGCACTTATTTCCAGAAAATTTCCTGTATTTCTTATTCATTTGGCTTAGCGTATTTCCTGTAGGTAAATATAGCTTTTAATAGGTCTGGATTTAAAAATTTTGACTTACATCTTTTTTAGAGTGCTGATGGAAATTTAAAACATCAAAATCTTTCTTTTTTGACCATATAATTTTGATCATACAATTAATATAAGAGTAGGATTTTGTTTCGTCATTTTTCAAATAGCAGGGGCGGGTCTTTGGAGACAAATAATATATAAATTGATATGAATTACATAATCAATATGAATAAATTTAGAATTTTGTCTGTACATTGCTTAGAATGATAATGTTTTTGGTTATTTTTTACGTTGTATCAAAAACATAATCAAATTACTCTTTGTTGTATTCTCCAGCAAAGACAAGATGAGTCGTATCGCAATTTCTGTCAGTCTGTATTTCTGTAACGCTACACAAGGTATTTTTGTAACGATTCCGCGAATTCGAGAGCACCCACAGTAATGAAACCAATTTTCATTATTTTATACTTTTTGCAGAAGGTTTTTGTTTAATTTAACCTTACCCTTATAAAAATAAAATAATGAGCTCTCTAAATTCAGTTTTATAACCTAACTTTTACTGATATTTTGATTTAGTAGAAGGAAATAGCTTTGCCGTGTTCTTAAAAAATAGTGTTTTCATTGAAAGATTATGTTATTCTTATTTTAAAATAATACTATATTAGAAGGACATCTTAACGTATAAAAAGTTTACTACACTCAAAGTAAACTTTTATAATGACAAAAATGTTCTAATTCGTCTCATTTTGAATTAAAAATAAATAATTGATCTGAGAACTTACTTAATTGAGCTGAGTTTTTGCATTTGTTTGTTTAAGATTTGACGATTTTATTACTTAGCCATGAGTATAAGTATCTCGATTCTGAACGTTAATTACGAACTTTAAAAGCGTTAATAAGAACTGGATTACAAAACAAATTTATATAGTGAAGTCACTCGTAGTGAACTCGTAATGAAGCTTAAGTTTCTTCACTAGAGGTAATTTCTAAACAAAAGGCATTTCATTAAGAACGTTTGTTTTCGTCTACGTGCGTATTTACTTTTAATTTTTTTGAATATAATATGTAATCAATATTGAAGCTATAAAATTGCAGAAGGAAATAGTCACATTAAAAACTAAATACGAAAATAAGTTTGATAGTTTAAAGTTACTACATTCATGTAGAAAATGTTAGGGATTTTTTGAACTTACCCTGCCGGTGAGAGTATTCAAGAAAATATTCACGTTATAACCTAAAACCAACTATTAACTCTTGTTAAATATTAACACCATAAAAACAAACAAGAATTTATAAACAAATTGGAATTCCGATATCCGGTAACGATAGTAAGTGGTAGGGCATTCACTCCATGACTAAACAGATCACGCCACTTAGGACTGAAGTGTAAATAATGTAAACAGACTATTTACACAACATTGGGTTGGAATATTTAATTCTACGATATCATAACAGCGTTGAAAACCAAATATTTGAAGTATGTTATGAGCTTTGAGCAGTGATACTGTAAATATTACCCTTGGAAATTTTAGTGGATGTAAAATATAAATATTAAAAATATATAAAAGTATTTATTTAATGATCTTTTTCTCAAACTGAGAATACTTTGTATTTTACTGTAGCACACTTATCTTTATTTAAAGTGATATAATAAATAGATAGAATGTTTAATATAATGCTATTATAGCCCTACGGTTTACCCTTAACAATTTTCCAAAGTTAAAGTTGATAGACTCTTAAACAAAAAAGGTAAATTTTACACCCTTAACAGGCTAGTATAGCAAAGGCTATAACAAAGTTTTTGTAAACGAAGATATTTTTAAATTTCCTCCTACAGAGAAGGGAATTGAAACAGATAACGTACATTTTGAAACTAGTTCTAGACTCATTATTTAATTAAATCTATTCTACTATTTGATATGGATATGGCTTCTCTAGCAGAGTATTAGTAATCTCTCAGACCAAAATTTGAAACGTTTATAAGGGCAGCTGTTTAGAGGAACTGAAAACATTCCCTTTAAACATATTCATGATTTAACCTATTTACCAAAGGAGAAGTCCAGACTATAAATTTCAACTTGGCCTAGAAAAGTAATTTCTATCAAACTCAATGGGCATGATTATAAACACAGTTTTTAATCCTTGATTTGATTGACTTTAAGAGTTTATACTCTAAACTATATATCTGAGGATTAGAGATCCCAATGTCAATGTCCAATTATTGATAGTTATCAAAATAGTTCACGAAGGATCACGATAGTTCTCTTGACAAATAAACCAAAAAAGGAAAATTATTATTATTTTTGCCTAACTGAATTGGAAACATACCCATGTACATTTTTAAGCTAATTATGAGTAATAAATGAGTGTGAAATGATGGATAGACGTTCTTATAGACTTATTACTGACTGAGGCTGACACTTCCCTTAAACAGGACAGTTGGTTGATAGCGCAACAGCCAATGACATCTAAGGGACCTATAGCTTTGCCTCTGAATCACAAACTGGTCTAATTATGAGGTCTCTACAGATAAACGTTGTATTCAATAGTGTGGACATTAATCCACACAGAACACCACATCTACCGACCATTGCTCACGACGATAAACAATTATTCTTGACCTCCAAGTAGCTGGATTGTAATCCAGCTACTTGGAGGTCAAGAATTGTGATGGTAGGAGACACCACCGTCCCAGTCTAACTTAATTGATGCCGAAAAGTTCATAAGCTATGTTGATACGAATTTAACAAGGATTAAGTGTTTACAAAGAACAATGCCCGCGGTGGACCCGGAGTGGAGAGGAGGGAACTGAATTGTTGATGAGCACTTGGCTTTCGTTGGTTGTTTCTGTAAAATGTATATTTGTTTTTAATACACTGTTCCCAATAGAAGCACAATTATAGTATACTTTTTCATACTGTTTATGTATTAGCTAAAAGGCAAACAAAACAACAATTGTGGTTTATAATCCACGCACACCTTTGAAAAATCATGCCCGGAAAATATAAAATTTTCAATATGCAATGTTAAAGTTTATAAAATATTATCCATATTGTGCTTAAAAATTGTATTTTGAATTTCTTTTAAAATATTTATACAAGATACAACTAAAGTTACTCAAGTGACCTTAATCAAAATAGTATATGTTTCAGTGATATATCACCCTTAGTTGACGAGTTGAATAAAAACAAAGCAGATTAAATGGTCTGGTACACAAATATGCGGTATCCATAACTAACAAGTCAGATGCATGGGAAAAATGTATTTGGTTTCAATTCGTTCATAAAATTATTTTTGAATATTTATTTTTATATTCTATATAAACAGGTTTATAACTATATGTGTGGAGTATTGCATTGTTTATACACGTTAGCTAAAGCTACTTAATTATTAGTAATACCCAAAGGTATTAATTAGATAGTTGATTAAATGTCCAGATCATGATGGCAGTTGTTTAATTAAATTATTTTTGTTAGTTAATATACTTTTTGTACACATCAACAAATATTACAGCAGAATACTTATATCATCTTTAATTAATAAGAGTTGAATAATTAAAAATAAAGGAATAATAAATAAATGAGTTATAGGGTGTAGTAAAAGCAATAATTATTTTAAAAAGTCTAATAACAATTGTTCCAAGATTACTACATTAGGTTTTACCATTATTAAGGTAATGAAATATAAAATTTAAAGCTTTTTCCTTATCAGTGGATTTGTTAAAATTGTAATTTGATCAAAGTTACATATTTAAATGCAAAATTTTAATTGTTTAAATTTGTATTTATGTAATACAAATCCACTTAGGTTCCAATTTTCACCAAAGTGAAAATTTATTTGCCCAAGTGTTTAAAGATTACTTGCATAGTGTTAATTATTTTGAAGCCAAAGATTTTGAGTATATCACCAATCAAATTACATTAGGTTACTTCTATATTTGGCTTTAAAACCAGAAGACAACGATGTTTCAGGATTTCTAGAAGAGTTTCCAACAAAGGCTTCCTTTGACAAAAGTTGCTTTATGTGAGTGACTTTTTGTGCGCTTTCGTCATCCTTGACAAGAATAATTGCATGACCTCTATTTTCTTTAACATCTATTTTTGTGATGAAATCAAAAGTATCCCTTTTAATGTAACAATATTAAAACTGTAAAATTGTATTTGTTATTTATTACTTTAAATGATTATATTAAAACCTTCCATGATATAAATAATAACCGACTAACTGTCTGACAGATAAATTATTTAAAAGCGTTATATACTATAATATCTTTTAAAATTATTTTTATGAGTTTATAAATATTTTAAAATATTTTAGTACTCCATCTAAGGGCTAAGGAAAAAAACCATTTAAATTTCTAAGATTTTGCTGAAAATATTATAATTGATTCCATGGTTAGGCTATGAATTAGGAAATTTAGATATAGTTGCACAAAACGTCCATGAAAAGGAACGCAATTGGCAGCCACTGGAAGTAATGACGACCATTTTAAACGATTTCGTTATTAAAGTCGATAGAAAATTTTTTAAAGGAAACTCTGAAAATTTTTTCAAAGAAATCAGATAACAACTAAACGAAATCTGTCCGTCATCTCTCACTTTTTTATCGAATTTATACAGTGCAATTACCTCTACAATGGCGGATGATTGCGTCATGAAGGTTTGTGCGGCCATCTTTAAATGCCCCAACCCATTTTCGCACCGTGCAATCACTAATAATGTGCGATTCATCTATGCTACTGTTATCATTCTATTACGTTGCTATTTATTTATTATCTTTTCCCATTAGTGTTATTGTCACATGCCATCTACTTGGAGGTTACGAATTATGGATAGTTATAATCGGTGGTCGGTGGATGTGATATTCCCTGGTGTGAATAAATGAAATGAAATAAAACAATCAGTGAATTCGGACCTGTATAATACTGAAGAGAGGTTTTCATTTATAGTAATGTAAATGGCGCTGTTTTGTTTGGGGCTTATCTCTCGAGCTGTCAGTGATATTCAACGTCGACACATCAATATTCAGTAGGCCCGGCCAGGCGCAAAACAATCTACCTTCGCTTCCACAGCATCACCCCATCTGTCTGTTCCATTTTTTTGTTTTTACTTTATTTCTGACGAATTATACAGGGTGTCCATGAAAACGTTTCAGGACTTCGGTGAATGATTAGTCAAATTAAAAGGAAGAAAAAAATTCCAACGGAGGTATGGCCTAAAACGCTAATTTTCTCGGATATCCACCATTTTGTTTTTTTCATCATTTTTATTTCACTCATTTTCCAACGGATTATTCTCAAATTTTGTATGTGTTTTACACTAGTAGACTACTATTATCATAAAAACAACTAGCATGAGCCCAAGCTCAAAATTCACAATGTATTTTATTTTATTCACAAAATATTTTGTGAAAAATACAAAATGGCGGATATTTGAGAAAATAAACGTTTTAGGCCATACCTCTATTGGAACATTTTTCTTCCTTTTAATGTACCTAATCACTCACCGAAGTCCTGAAACGTTTTTCATGGACACACTGTAAATGGGTAAAATAGTGTTCAGTCAAGAATTTCAAATTTGGACTGGAAATGGAAAATATTTTAGATACTCCCAGGTTTCGGAGGTGTGGAACTCTAGCTAAATTACTTTATTAATGTGTTTGTGCAATATGATAGAGAAAGTATTGTATTGTATGATTTTTTACATTTATTTTGCCATGAATATATTATTTTTGTAAACTCCCTAAATTATAATAAACGGAATAAGCTGACACGTGGTTTTTCTCTTTAATGTTAAACAAAAAATATTTTCATAATTCTACACATGAAAGTACACTTTGTAAACATCTGAATATGCCTATATTTGAAACCATCAACTTAAACTGGAGCGGAGCGTTTTATTTTCGCGTGGACAAACATTTGACGCGTGGAAAGTTTGTATGAAAGAAGATTTTTAATCCACCAACCACTATTTAGTACTGTGACTTTAGAAATTGTAAAAAATGCCACATTGTTGGAAAATGCTTTTATTAAACTATGAGATACGAAAGAGATAATTTTCAATTACAAAGAAGAAGAAGATTTATTTATTCTCACTTGAGATACAGAAATGTACATTGAGAACATGCCATGAACATACAACAAACTAACATATAGGCTAACAATGAGAAATACTTATCTTTAAAAGAAAACATGTGAAACCCTCAAGAATTAAAGAAAATTAAAGTACAGAAATAACAACATACAACAAAAAAAGTTAAATTCTGTATAATATTTAACTATTTTGAGCACCTGCCGGCAATTTTAAATCTGTTTCAAAAAAACTTTTACTGAATAAAAAGCATGTAGAATAAGAAATAATTTTAATTTTTTTAAAAAGGGTCTGTCAAAAGAGACATGTTAGTTATGCTTAAGAATTTTGTTTACAACTTTTCTTGTGTTATAATCACACGATTTTTAAAATGTAGAGGTCTTATGAGCTGGTAATGAGACAAAGTTTCTTCTCGTACCACACTCATTTACGGATCTAATTTGGAAGATGTGAGGATTTTTTTGGTACCATTTACAGAGCTCATAAATGTAAAGACTTGTGAGAGTTAAGATTTTAGTTTTTACAAACAAAGGTTTGCAATGATCCAATAATGGCTTTTATTTTATTACTCGTAACACTTTGAATTGTAAATATTCTTTTAAAGTTTTCATTTGAGCAACTTCATTTGAGCAACTTCCCCATATTAAAATCCCATAATTTAACAGACTCTCAAAGTTTGCAAAATATACTTTTGTTAGCACTGATTTATTTTAACCCCCTATTTTTTATTAAAACCCTTAGTGAAAAACAAACATAATTCAACTTCTTGGCCAATCTAAAATGAGTCCCAAAAACTTAGCTTTTATAGTTATTTGATTATCATGTTGCTGAGATATTTTGTTTGTCTTTATTGAAATAACTTCTGTTTTATTCAAATTTAATTTGAGGCCATTGTCTTTAAACCACATGTATAATTTGTTTAGAAAAAAATGTACGCTCTCTCGGAGAGTGTCAGTATCTCTAAGAAACTATCATTATTAAATATCAATCAAATATATTTCTTAAAAACATAACTACTTAGTATATGGTGAAAGTTTTCTACTAATGAGAATAAGGGTTTATATGTATAATTCGTGAACAAATATATCATAATATAAGAATTTGAGTGACGTTCTCCTGTAGTCTTATCCCAAACCATTAACAATATATCCGCTAGATGGCAGCACCTGATATTAAAAAAATTCCAATGCCATTTTGGTTTGATCATAAGTAATCAATACTAAGGTTTGAGTGAGTTAAAAAAACATGTGTTTATTTGTATACTTTTTGGTTTTTTTTAATATAAAAGATTTAGAAATAATCGTACTTAGTTCTAAATAAACAAGTTATTTTTAGATATTTATTGTTATTTATTCCATTTCACATTTAATATTCACATTAAAGACATGACAACGTCTGTCGGGTCATCTAGTTGGAAATAAAAAATCATAATTTGAACAATTTCCAGTTTTTTTGTAATAAAAAAATGTTATAAATATCTAAATATCAATAATTTATTGCAAAGCATGAAAAACCATAAATTAAAGCTTTTTTGAGCTGGTTTTTTTTCGTGATATAAACTTATACATGTTTATAAAAGTTGAAGTAAGGAAGAAATTTATTTTTTTATATTCTCCATAATATAACATCGTTTCAGACAACGTATCTTATCGTGGAGTAAATTAACTTTTTAAATTAGTCGTAGACAAATAATTCAATTATTTGTTTAGTTTTTTAATGGTTCTTACATAAATTTTACTTTATTTTATTGTTTTCGCTGAAATTAAAAATTTGATTTTTTTTTTAATTTTAAAATTAACTTTAGAAAAATATTTTTACAAATACATGGTGTCATTATTTATTAATATCACTAAATATATATTTCTTAATCAAAATATAGAGCTTTTTTGAGAAAATTGGATTTTTATGTTTTTTTTAATTTTTGAATTTAAATTTACAAAAAAAATGAAAAAAAAAATGAAATAACGGTGACTATATATTTACATGCCATTTTCATCTATACAACACAAGTAGTGGCATAAAAACATTAAAAATAAAAATACAAAATATAGGGAGGATATAAAAAAAATTTTTTTAAAAAAAAATATATCCTCAAATAAACAAAATTTTAGATAAATTATTTCTCATTTACTATTATAATTAAAGTAAAATCATAATTTGAACAATTTCCAGACCTGCCGTGTTAATACGAACGAGTGGTTAGTGCAGAATATCATACATATGCAAATTTGTTATTGGCAAAGACCAGCTGATAGTATCGCCAGGGCCATAAATAGCCCACATGTGTGTGTGTGTGTGTTTTGTAGAACAGCGATATAACTATGGTTGTTATCGAAAGGAGGGACGGTCCCTAAAACAACAGTGGACGAACACTAATCCGTCCATATTATTACGTGCTAGTTTATACGTTTATACGTTCAGGTGTGGTATATTCCCGATATAGTTCTTATTTTAAACATTTATACATGAATTTGATACAAAATATCGGAATATCGATTGTATACAATAAGAACCTGTTACTTTACTTTAATTAGCCAGATACTATTATAATTTTTAACCTTCTGAAATGGCGACGTATTGGTATACAGGGTGTCTCACCTAAAAGAAACCTTTTATACTATGAATATGACAGCAAACTTTTATTTTTTTTGAGAATTTTAAAATTGATTTCAAATCCGACAAATATGGGCACCATTTTCCAATATGGCCGACAACTTGATAATTTCTTATGGAACACCCTATATTTTTGGGTGGTTTTGGATAGAACAGGTAATTTTAAGACGTTTTTACTCTTAATAATTTTGATGTATAAGTAACCGTGTAAAAGCAAATCTGATAATCAGTAGATTTCATGATGATTATTAACAGTAGCTTGCAAAAGGTTACATTTACGCCAAAGTTATCAAGAGTAAAAACGTCTTAAAATTTCCCGTTCTATCAAAGATTAGCATAAAATATAGGGTATTCTAAAAGAAGTTTTAAAGTTTAATTTTTGGATCCGAAATCAATTTTAAAATCCTCTAAAAAAATAAAAGGGAGTTACCCATATGTATAAAAGATTATTGACTCACTTTTTAAGTTAAGTATGAATGATAAATTGGTGTAAGGTGATTGTGGCGCGGTCTTGTGGCATTAGGTTGACATGTTTCCTTAGACAGGACTGTTAATTAATATCCCAACAGCCAATGACCTTTAATGAACCTACTACAGTTTAAAGTGGAATCCGAACATAAATCTTACCTTTAAATTACGAACTGGTCTAATTATGAAGGTGATTTTTGCGCGTGAACGTATTATTTAATAACGAGGACGTAAACCCATATAAGGGAATATAACATTCACCAACCATCGCTCACAACTATCCACAATTAATCCATGACCTTCAAGTAGCGGATTAAAGGACACGCCATTTGGCATACTTCAACGTCTCATCAGTAACCCTTCGTCTCTTTCCAGCACTTCTTGTCAAATCGGACTTGGAATAGATGGTTCTTCATACATGTCAACATAGAAGTATTTCCCTTAATGAATCAGGAGGTAAGAAATGGCTCAAAAATAAAATCAAAGATTTAATTTGTCAATGGTGCCAAATTAAATCAAACAATCTTTATTAACACACAGAAATATGTAAATACAGTGTAATCAAACAAAAAGAAAAATATTAATTATTAATTTATCATTAAAATAATAAACATAAAAATTATTTAGCTCGACAGCTAAAAAATAGTTTAAGCTACATATTGTAAATTGTCGTTGATATTATAATGGAAGCAATAGTTCCTGTGGTACACACATCATCTGATTTTATCTAGCTGTTACCATGGCAACCACATGTTGTATTGTTTATTTACAATGAATGTTAACTAATCTGAAATGTAACATGATAATTGAGATAACAACTTTATTTTTTACAGGCACTTATAATTAATGTTAATCTTCCTTTGTACTTCTATAATAAATTCTTAATGTATTTTGGAAATGGATTGTAAATAAAATATTCAGTCTAAAAAGCTTTTTTTTTGTTCTCACGTTTTTATTCAATTCATTATTATTTTTTGTTCATTATAATATGCTGGCGTGGTTACACTACAATCCACATATACCTACACTACTTTACTAAGGAAGAAATTTACGATTTCTTTAAGTTATACATGTCGATGGGTCACAAAGACTAGAATTTATATTAAATGTTTCTAAATAAAATATAAATTTTCCATAACTACTGCGAAATACAGTCTTTTTACTCATAATAAAATTTTATAATTACATATATCTTAAATGTTAATCAGAGTTGATGGTAAACGATTCGCAGTTATCATAAAATTTGAACTACCTACAGGAAATATTTATTATTCTAAAAATAATAATACTTAAAACTAAAGGCATTAACATATTCCATTAGATAACCAACAACATATAACAAGATAAACAGCTGTTTTCAATAAGTAAAAAAATAATATTAAAAATTGTGTTTATTTCCCTTAGGAAAAAATCTTCGATCACGGATATACGTCAAAAGGGAATGTTTTCAGTTCTTTTAAACAGTCCTTATAGCCACATGACGTCATTTCTGTTTCAAATTTTGGTCTACATAAATACTCCTCACAGTAATTATACGTACAAAAAATGTAAATAAACGAATTTTACTAAGCGAAAGTAATTAGTCTAAATCCATCAACGTTGCATGTAATTATGTTTCCTCTCATAAACCCGGCTATGTGCGCATTGCCAGCACCAACGCCGAGTTTCAGACTGGAAATATTTTTCCTCGCTCACCAAATATCGTGTTTGCCTCTTGGCTTTTCGTATTTATTTACTTCGTCAACAAACACGAATGGTTTGAAATACCCTAAAATAAAATAATATTGGCTATGTAACGGGTGAAATACGTTTACAAACGCCTTTCATTTAAATAAATACATGTACAGTATCGTCATTTCAAGTAAGGGGGCATACAGTCCACAGTGCCTTCATTGATAGCTTTCAAAGTCAAAAATCATTTGTATATTTTCTTTAGTTACACATTTGATCAATATGAAGTATTTATAATAGTGCGAATTTTAATTCTAGTAAAAAAATAATTATCAATTAATTCCCGAATCCCATATTAATTAAAAACATATTAAAATATTTTGCTTTTTTGTTATTCAGTTTGTTATATGACGAAGAGCATAAACCTTACTAAAATTATACCATAATACAAAATATATTGTTTTTTCAATGTAACATTTTTCAGTTTGATGCAATTGTTGTGATGTTTTATTATGTACTAGCCAAAGTACCCGTTTTTCGCACGGGTAAAAAAGGCTGAGAGGTGTTGGCTCTACTGATACATTTAAGTTATTGATAATTAATTCTTTATTGTTTACAAAATGACAAAACACGTGTCTAAGTACATGACTAAACATGACAAAGTAAAATCTGTCAAATATTGGGAGAGGATAAGAATTAACGTAATAGAGGCAGGCATCGGGAGAAAATTAAAAATCTACCATTCCACTATTTCGAACTAATTTCGATCCAGCAGTTTATGTGTAAAAATCAACTTTATTTCTTCTTCTTCCCGAACTGTCAAAATAAATAATAAACGGATGTTGACATTAGAAAATGTAAACATTGAAACCTAGGACGGTCATGGCAGCTCTTTCTTCTTCTTCTTCTTCTTCCCAAACTGTCAAATTTTAGTGTTCGCAGCTGTTGACATTCAAGTAATTTTATGTTTTCATTCTTTGAAAATGTAAACATTGAAACTTAGGACTTCATGGGGCGTTGCCCGAGGGGAATTTCAGGAAATTAATATGCCTATAAGTTGCATGAGTTTAAGATCTACCTTTGTGTAAAATTTCAAACCGGTCGGTTCAGTATTTTTCGCGTTTACTTGCCACAACAAACCCACAAACAAATACACAAACAAACCCACAAACATACAGAAACCACCTCTTCTTTATAATATTATTAGAGATAACTTGTATCTTGTGTAATTGTAAAATTTTGATGAATAAAGAATTTATTATTCATACATATTATATATACGTATATGAGGGGTCAGTTAATTCCTATAAATTATATGTTTATAATCAATAATTTGTGTAAAATTGTTAAACAGTCTACGACTTTTAAGTATCACTTTCTAACGTAAAATAACAAAACAAATACATCGAGCTAGTTTAGTGTACTAAAAATGTATTAAAGAGATCTAGTATTTATAAATTTATTAGATCCTTGTGTAATTTGTATTTGAAAAGAATTTTCATACTTAAAATTATTATATTACGTTATTAATCAAATTTATATAGTAAATCACTGTAAATAAATTAATAGAAATTAAAAAAATATATTAAAAGTATTGTATAAAGGATTATTTTAAGTTTGTAATTTAAATTTTTAAAATTATTGTTTACTGCAAAAATTAAAACTATCTTTGTACAATTGTGTGTTGTTTTTAGATATTGGTAGAGATAAAGAATACCAAACGATTTTGAATAAAACCATCCAAAAACTTAAGATGTTTTTTTCATTTCCTCCCATATCCTCCGGCTTTACCACGCAGTATCTCAAGCTGTGGAGAAATGTATTTTTCTGAATAAATTATAAACTACTGCTCTGAAGACAAGTTCATAGGCTAAAATACGTATCCTGGAAGTCATGAAATGTATTTACCTTTTATTTTATATAAATTGTTACTTATTCGAAACTAATATATAATGAGCTATCAATATTTACTAAATGTTTTATATACTTAAAAAACAAAACTATTACAAAAATCAACAAGTTAAAATATTTAACGTAAAATACAGATAGCACGTTGTTTATTTCAAAACCAATGTTGATACCACGTTGGCAACTCAACGTGGTATCAACATTGCCGCCGCTGACCTCACCAACAACCTCGGTAGCTTGACTGTTGTCTGTTGTCGCTGACCGGGATCTGTGTTCCTCACTCGGAGAGGACGTCTTGGGTCGTGGAGTCTCTCAAATCGTTGTGCGGTGATTTGGATGCATAATGTCTAAAAGAATACAAATCTGTACTAAACTTAATGTTCACTTAAATTAGTCGTAACATTGACCACAACGCAATCTGTTAGGAAACTTAAATGAGCTACAAAATTCTTTTGAACTCATATTCATAATTTTTATTTCACTTAAAATCAAAAATAACTATAGTCAAAATAGTTGAATATTTTAAAACATCAACACCTTTTCAATGGAGAACGGGGGGGAGTTATTTCATATTTATTTTGTTATTATTAGGTAAATACATAATACGTGTTAGGTTATATAGTAGTTCTCCGTCTATTAAATAATACATTCTATTAAATTATGTTCCAATATCGGAGGTATAATCAGAACTAATTGGAGATAAAATTAACGATTTCTGGTAGCTTGCAAGCACTGCCTGCGGCTCATTAAGTCTTCATTTTATTCAAGGTTAAATCTTGTGACTATCCATAATGACGATGATAAAGCCTAATAAATTTGGACCTGTCGAACTAAAGCTATCTTATTATCAAAGAGTACCTAGATGACTCAAGCATCAGCCAACTTGACAAGGAAGATGCGAGCGTGTTGAAAGGTTGGTCTCAGTGTCCTACACTCCACAATCTGCACTCTTCGCTCTACGCTTTACTCCTATACGCTACACTTCACACCTCTACACTCTACCATCTACACTCTACACTCTACGCTCTACGTTTTACACGTCTATAATGTTCACTGTACACTCTACGCTTTACACATCTACACTCTATACTCTACACTCTAGGCTTTATGCTCTACACTTTACACCTCTACACTAGAGTGTAGAGCGAAGCGTAGAGCAAAGAGCATAAAGCGTAGTGTGAGCAAAGAGCATGAGCATAAAATGTAGAGCGTAGAGTGTACAGTGTAGTACTGTACACTACGCTTTACACTCTTTGCTCTACGCTTAACACCTCTGAACACTATACGCTCTACACTTTACGCTCTACACTTTACACCTCTACACTCTACACTCTACGCTCTACACTTTACGCTCTACACTTTACACCTCTACACTCTTCACTCTACACTTTACACTCTACGCTTTACACCTCTACACTCTATGCTCTACATTCAACACTCTTCAATCTTCACTCTAAATATGTACCGCGTTTTGTTAAAGCAATAGTTAACTGAAACTTCACTTAATATTTACATAAATAAAATAATGACTTCTCTAATAAAACTGAATGGTTTCTACGTGGTTTCTATGGATTCCGTTTAGTAAAAAGTAACTCATTTAAATTTGCAGAAATGGGAATTACTAGTGGCCAAGCATATAATGGCGAAACATTGAAAAGTTAACCCATTATAACATCCCTTCTACAATATAGTACTAAAATAATAGTACCCGTGGGTGTGTGTCGGGCTGATTCCCCAAATGGGCTCAATTTGTAGCTTTTTAAGTACATACGTTGTGAAAGGTCACACTTTTTTAATTTTCCTCTGACACCCATCAGCTCTGCCTCACAGTCTCCAAAACTGCTATTTTATTCTAATGGTGAAATACATTTTCCTGAATAACTGGAAAACGGGGTTTCAAAATTGCTCCCACAGGTACTCTGAAACGTTGTTCAGGGCTAAAATAGATTAATTTGGTTCCATCTTCGATATTGGGGCTCCGCCTCATTGGCCTCTTGTATGAACTTCCCATGCCATATTCCTTGCAATGTTGACCCCTTTGGATGTCCCATACAATGGAGATCTTAAATATGGCTCCCAAGTTGATTTGCAGTCTACATCCTCCCCACTGGACCTTGACAGGATATATCTTAACTTGATGAATTACATTTACTCTGACGCGTCTTAACACTCGCGCTGAATACTGCAGCATACATTCTCTGGCGTCTACCAGATAGCTAAGAGGGACCAGAAGAAAATAGTCCAGTACGCCGTGCGGTAGATCTTTCTGATCTTACGTTCCTAACAAAATCTTTTATAAAGAGTTTCTTTGTTTGAGGTATAACATTTTTGTGGCGCTGGTTTTGGCTACAGCAAAAATAAAGCACATTTTTAAAGAAAACAACATTTGTTAAAGCTAACCCTAAAAATTGTTCATTTGAAATTAGCAAGCAATCACGTAACAGTCCACGTTTTACTACTGTATATACTACTGTACTTTAACCAATCGTATTAATTTTTATTACAATACATAATATACAGTATCTTTGAGCAACAAAATGCTATCTTAGAACTATTTACAAAATGTTTTGTGAAAATTACATGAAATTGTTGTAAAATCAATGCAGTTTTCAGTACAAACGTTACAACAGTATCTATGTCTCTATGGTCTACTAAACACGAATGAAGTGGAAGTTTGCTTCCCGGGAGAGATACATTATACCCTGTATCTGCACTTCCTTTAAAACCTTCGAATACTCCGTCACTGATTCTAAAATGTAACTAATGTTACGCTATCGTGAAGATATCGATTAATATTATTGCGAAGATATCGATTATGCGGTAGCTTGGGATGTATCGATGTCAGAAAATCGTGTAACTATAAGGTATTGATGTTCAGTATCACGGTGGTTTGGCAACAAATATTATTATAAAGTATTTAATTAACTTAATTACGGAATAGTATCGACGTGATACTATCTTGGTAGTACAACTAGCCTATCACTTTAGAATCTCAATTAAACTTAATTGAATCGAAAGTCGTTTTAGATGGTTTAAAAGATCGGGAATCGTATAAATAAAAGTCTCGTAAAGGACATGTGTTAAATATTTGTTACAGTCAAGCCTTGGAGCCTGAAACCTCAAAGAAACGAATTCCTCGATTTGTTGAACATTTTAAATTTTCTTGAACTGTATATTGCACAAAATAAAGTTTTACCTTCTTATTATGAATAAACGATATCGCCGTGATGTTACTGATTTTTAATAAAATGAAAAAAATTTGCAAAACAAAGTTAAAGTGTTGGACCTTTACATGACGTATTTCACCTTTTAGTCTACGACTCGACTTCAGTATAAAGAAATGTAAACAATGTGTCCCAACCCGAATCATCAGTCAGAGTTTACACCCTATTTCTTTAGTTACCTTTGCACGTATCTTAGCTTCAATTATTACCACTAGGGATCATGTTATACTATTTACTGTATTTATAGTAGTATACAACTAACTGGCGTACATTATTTCATTTAAAACTAGTTTTATTTTGTTTTCTTACTATTTAACAGTCACCTTGACTTTGTGTATTTTCTCAAGGTTATTTAAATTCACTTCAATCTGTTATGAAAAGGTCACATCTGTGACCCTCTATAGTGAATTCTTAGGTTATCAAACCTCAATTTAAAGAATCCCAGTGTTATTGAGTCTCTTCATATTTGTTATATCAAGGTTTGACTGTATTAACTAAATATATCGTATCAAAGAATCTAAATTACCCAAGAATATTCCATTAGAACAAAAAATAGGATTAAATTTAGTCACGATATGATCTTCCTAACCGTTATTTCCTCACGCTAAAAAGTGTAAACTCATTAAAATTCAAGAAGCGAATCCACGATGAGAAAACATTTCCCTCCGGCGGGCGGTAAAACACCTTGCACAACAACTTTCGTCGCTTCTAAATTCAAAACTTGCTTTATGTGATAGATTATCCTATTATAATCATCTAAAAATAAAATATTCATCATAATCAAATATTCATTTAAAAAAATTAAAGTAAATACTGTGTCATGTAAATCATAATTTTATAGATTATGTGAATTATGTAAATAAAATTGAACTATGAATAAATATTGGAAAAAATGTAATTTTTACAATGGTTTATAGGTTAAAATATCAAACAACTGAAAATGTTAAAGACCTGTAGATACATTTATTATATAGGTAATGTCATAGTTCAATCATTTTATATATTGATTTCGACTTTGTATCATATTATAGATTAATTATAATTATCATTTTTACTTTAATGTTTTAAAAGTAAATCTAGAACATTATAGATGTAATGATATTCCTCGTGCCACAATCACCTTATAAATTCTCATTCATACTTGGCCTAAAATCTCTACCTGGGTAGGTCGCCATCTCAGAAATGTATAACTAAATAATAGTATTTTCAACAAAACATAGTAAGTCAACAACATGTCAACATCTCACTCATACATTGACTGGGAGCGTGTCGTGTCCTTTAATCTAGCTACTTGATGGTCACGAATTGTGGATAGCTGTGAGCGATGGTCGATGGGTATTCTTGTGTGTATTAACGTCAGCACTATCGAATACTACGTACAGATTAACGTAGTAAAGACCATCCTCATAATTAGACGAGTTCGTAATTTAGAGGCAGTGATTCGGACTCGACGTTGAACTGTAGGCCCCTTTATGTCGTCGACTTCTGGGCTATTAATTAACAATTCTGTCTAAGTAACATGTCAGCCTTAGTTAGTAACAAGACTTTAACTGGATGGGTGGTGTAGTGGTTATAATACCCGCCTTCAAAACTGAAGGTCGCCGGATCGAATCTCGCAAGGGTCGAATCTGGACCCAGTCGCCGTTTGCCATTGGGCTACTAATTAATGATGCTTGCAAACAACAGGTCGACGTTAGATAGTAACAAGACCGGGGTTTGGACCGTTCCCCATCAAAACGTTAAAAATGCCACTGGCGTAGAAATACACAAAATAAAAAAAAGACTACAAAGATCGCGCCTTAGTCATATTACAGTCATTTCTCATTCATATTTGGCTTAAAACCTACCTACCTGGGTAGGTCACCATTTCAGTAACTAGCTACATCACAGATAATGATGTAATAACATGAGATGGACTTAGTTTATTTTTAGCTAGCCTATTTGTAAGAATCGTTTTAGTCAGTTTTACGATGTTTTCTGGGTCGCAGACCTCTAGAGGGAGCAGCAGTGCAGCAGTGAGATACGAGAGGACGAGATACAATCTTCAATGAACGCTTTAATCCGTCTCTTTGTACCTTCGTGCTGGAATCTCACCATTCACCTACTTCTGGACGAAATGCCAAATATCTAACAGAAACCTCCTATCTTAATAATAGATCATTTTCAATTTAAAGTATTTAGTGCGAGGTGTTTGGGGAAAACTAATCAATTTGAGTATATTTAATGAATGAACCTATACTTTGACTAGGAGTACTTTCCAATATTCGTGAAATTGGAGGGACTAACTCAGAGGAATAGACTTTTAAAGACTACGTCGGTATCGTTATTTATGTCTGTAATAAATGAGTAAGTAGGGTTGCTGCAATGCTTCAAAATTAGTGTTTTTGACATAGCCGATAAAGGTTTCTAGGTTTTCCTTACAATACAATATTTCAAATAATTAAAACGCTATATAGATTTCCTTATTCTCCATAAGTGTAGCTGAGAAAAGAGTAAGCAGGTTTGCTGCCACAATAGAAAAAGAAGTTTCAACATACAGTAAGATAAAGTATCTTAAAGAGATGACACTGTTTACAAATTTTAATAATAATGAATTCATATCAATTTGCTTGTACTCCAAAGAATAGCATGGGGAGTGAACAAGTTTCCTGCAACAAAACAATTTTAAACGCAGGAAAATTTTAATTTGCGGCCCATATTATGAACTACTTGAATCTGAATAAAACTTTTTACCACATACTATAATATTATAAGTAAATTTATTATTTTCATATTCCTACTATTGTAGGTTTGTTTTAAAACAAAGAATACTTCTACAATTTTATTTCTTAATTATATAAATGATATAGAATTACAATTGATAGGAGGTATAGCTATCAGTATTAACCTCTTCCTCTGTTTTGTCAATACAGTGACATTATCACTGAGGCTTTACAAGATCAATAGAGTGAAGATTTTAAAAAGTTTATTTGTTGACCTGATTCCAACGAAGGTAATAAATATTAATTTTAATACAGATTATATTAAAAAAAAACCTTTGGAGTATTTAATTTTTAATTAATTGTATAGCTAGGCATTTATGGTTATGGGTTTTCCCAATTTTTATTCTGAAAGACATCGCTTCTTTTGAAGTACGTTTTACTCGATACGATAAATTTTGGGAAAGAGTTTATATTTTTAAAACAGGCGATCAGTAATAAACAGCAAAATCACATGCTTCTACCTAACATATTTTGTTGTTGTATCTATTATAATCTATATATTGCATATAATGTTAGAATGATGAATCTTTTACTGATAATATTTTTTTATTTTTGGGTAATTATGGAAAATAACAATTTTAAACGAATTATAAAAACATATCTATTTCCAAAAACAAAACTGGCTGTGTGGTGGAGTGGTTACTGTACCCATTAAAACCGAATAGTCATAAAATTTAGGTGGGATAAAGTAATTAATGACTTTAAAAAAACTAATTTGTAACTTGTAAGAAAGATTACGATAATAAGTAAGGAAATACAGAGAAATGCACAATCCAAAATTTTTGTTCAAAATGTATTACAGTTACTCAGCAATCGCAAGAATCAACAACCACTGTTGATACTGGGAAGAACTGGGAAGGACACAGGACACTCACCCGACTGTCGTAAAGGCCGTTCCTTCCACTTTGTAACGAAAACAGCCTATGGTTGTAAATTATTCGTTATCATATAACTGATGGGAAAATAGTGGTGGCAGATTTTCCGTGATCCGGAAATTTCATACAGGAACGGTAACGAATTACTACATATTACGTTAATGTCTATGCCGATGGTTTCATAAGAGAAGATGGATGACGCTCCAGCAGGGCATTGTGCCTCGACACTGCGAGCACGAGGGCTGTGTTTAATGGCGAAATGACTGAAACATCAATCCTTCCATATATTGCCTCGTTCAACCCAAGCCTTTGTTCAGTTCGACGATACAGAAACAGTCGCTAAGCACTTCTTGATTACTTGACAACAACAGCGTTCGAATTGTTCTAGTCAGCTGTGGAGGGTTAGAGATAGATTATATCAATTAGCGTCAAGAACTGTGTACTGATTACATGTTCCATCAATTATATATTAGATTAGATTAGATCATTGAAATGGCAACCACACTACAATTAGGTATCTTAAGCTAAGTATGAATAAGGATTGAGTGTAAGATGATTGTGGCGTGATCTTGTAGTCTTGTTACTGACTACGGCTGACATGTTCATTACACAGGACTGTTAATTAATAGCTAAACAGCCGATAACAACTAATGGACCTACAGTTTAACGTGGAATCCAAAACACGGCCTCAGAATTACGAATTGGTCTATTTTTGCGGATTAACGTAGTATTCAATAGTGCGGACGATAATCCACACAAGAGAACACTACACCCATCGACTATCTCTCACAACTATCCAATGTGTGACCTCCAAAGTAGCTGGATTACAGGACGTCGTCACTGTCCCAGTCAAATATGTTTTCCAATACGATTAAATAAAACAATTAAAATGTCCGATAGGCCAAAAAGTTTATATGGGTATATTTTTAACATTAGTAAATTATTATAGCTATGTTCACTAATAGGGTAATATACCATGGTAAAAAAATACTTCTTTAAAACTATATAATTTTATTATGTACTCAAAAGTACATAGTTTTACTATGTACTAATTTTCAAACAAGGTACATTTATTCTATTAGTACACATACCTATAAATTACAGTAGTAACATTTACAACTGTGCTAGTATACGAATAGTATACTAGATTAATAGTATAGTATACGTTTATTCGAAAAAATGCAAATATTTTATACATCTGGTGAAGAACTGGGGAAAACCATAGACGAGACAATTAATTTCCTTCGACTTTTATCATCTTTACAAACAACTCCAGCCAAGTTAAGCTCTCTGACACTTTATCATTATCTTTTCCAAGACATCAGTCTTATTAACTGGTGTCTTTCTTAAATAAATGAAAATCTCTTTTCGTTTTGAATTTCGTACCACAGATCAAAGAAAGATTGTGTTATAATTATATACATCGTAGGCCTACCTCTGTTCATAGTGTACAGTGTGTAATAGAGTAATCTATAATCTGAATAATTACACTTTGGGATATTGTTTCCGAGGTCAAAACAAACAAAAAATGTCGTGTGAGCTTATGTCTTATCTCGTTCCAATTTCCGTCTGTCTGTGTAAACTTTAGAACCACTTGCAGTAATAATTTCAAACTTGGTACATGTATGAGTAGAAATACGAACTATATTCATTCATAGTATCAAATTTCTACTTTATACTATTTCAAAATGGTAGCCATTTTAAATCTTTTAAAGCTTAATAACTCATAAACAAAGTGAATAAAAACTAGAATCTATAAAATTTTAAATTTTAAATGTTAATAGCGTTTAGTAACGGAGGAACTTACGTTTTTTGAAGCTACAGCCAGAGAGTAGCGGATAATAAAGGAAGTTTACTATCCGCTACTCTTTGCTACAACATCATGGAAATGAGTAACCGTCAAAGATGACACATTTCTACATTGTTGTAGCTTCAGAAAAACGTATGTTTCTCCATTTTTAGTGTTATGAACCTACCAAAATATTAAATTTTCCTAAAGAAAAGAAAATTTCGCCACTTTTTGGTTCTTGATTTTTTTTGTAAATCCATTGATTTTGAGATATTGAGCTTTAAACAATCTAAATGGCCGCCATTTTGAAATAGTAAAAAGTATAAATTTGATACTATGCACAAAAATGTCTTATTAGTACTCATACAGATACAAAATTTGAAGTTGTTACTTAAAGTGCTTCCACAGTTATAGGTAGTTATGTAAAAACACAAATACACCGACAGATGGAAAACGGATTGAGACGGACCATATTCTATTGGGGCATTGCTATTTTGTTTTGACTCACGGACAATATCCCACAGTTTTTGGTGTATTTTAGATACACTCTGTATATAGTCAAATTATTTCTCCACAAAGCCTTGCAATCGCTTTTCAAACAACCGTAAAATGTTTGAAACGAATAACAACTAAATCTAAAGTATAAATAGCTATTTCAATTCCTTATGAATATAATATTTTTCATCGAATTCCAAGAAGTGTTCAAGCGTTTCTCGTTCAGATCAACGCGCATCTTCGGCGAAGAGTTAATGGAGTATAGACGAAATTGCCATTCGATTGCACAGAAATCCAATCTTTCTGTCCGACGGGAACAGTATGTTTTCGCTCCAAGTACAGAGATATGGTTAAATCTATAAGAATATATTATAATGATTTATATATCAGTCAAACATAGTAATTTATTATTAAAATATGGTAAAGTCGAGCTATTTTACTTAACAATTTATTCTTTTAACAGACTTAATTAAAGTGTATAACTTAGTGCGTACTTTAAATTAGGATTGGGATGATTTAACAACAAAAAATATGGAATAGGTAGCAGCATGAATTATTATTTAATTATCAAATATTGAGCTATACAGCGATATTATTTTATTTTCTTAAAATAAAAAAATGACATTCGTTACAGGAGATTTTTCCTTTCGAACAGTCTGTTCCTCTCTATTCACAAAGTTTTTCATATTTTACGTATTGCAGTTAGTATTTTTTTACATTTTCTGGTAGCTTTGTGTATACAATAATTATACTTAAAAAATCAATTTTGGTTTAAAGGTTTTAATAGTTTCCCCTAATGGACATGTAACCTTGGAGTTGTTGGTTATTCACTTATGAGGTTGAATATTTTATAAAACTATTACCACAATTAATTTCACCTTTTTTAATTTTAAAATTGTTCAGTGTCATTATACCTCTATAATATGCTATAAATATCTATTTGTATATCTGAGACAATTATTTCTAATTAAACCCTTATACGCATGGTAAGTTGACAAACTCGTATTAGAAAAACCCCCATGGATATAGTTTTAAGTGTAGTTTTAATTCAATTCCTTTTTTCAAAATCGTAGGGGACCTTCGTAGACCAAACGAAATTATATCTACAAGCTAATTTTACATAGAAATTCAAAGTATCACAGAAATCGAGCGAACGCAGTTTCTTCTTAACTTGTACCCTTATTTTAGGTTGATATATTGACAGCTCTAAACTCTGTTACTGTTTCCTAAAACTATATAATACCTATATAATTCCAATCATAAGTTTTTTCTTGATAAAATAAAAATAAAATTTTGACCAAACATCATTAATAATGTTAACATAGAATATTCACAATCTGATCAAAATACACTTAGTATAGAAATATTTACTGTAGAATTTATTCATAAATTAATAATTAATATACAAGTGACGTGGAGAAATGTAAATGACTAAGTCACAGCCTTGAGGTGTTCCGTCTCCTGCAGTAAGATTAAAGTATTAGAGATGGCTAATACCTCCCGGCCACAGCGGAGCTGGCTGGAAATTAATTTGTAATCTCCTGGGTTTTATGTTACAGTAATAACATAATAATTATTTACAATTCAATACGTCATTCAGTATATTCTTCAAGAAGTATTTTGCTCTTAAAGGGGATTGTTTGGTATATTTTTAGGGCCAATTAACCTTCTTGGTCCGGAAGGTCCTCGTGGAATGGTGCATGGTCTCATTACGTCTATTTTCGACCTATCAATAACATAAATGCATAGATCTATATTTTTTCGTTGTATCAAACTGATATTGGATGACTCAAAGATGAATGCCTACTTTAACCCAAGGTAACTAGAAATATAGGCCTACGTAGAGATATGGGTCAAGAGCAAACTTCCCGTCAAACATATGGTAAATTCTGACATAATTTAGTGGCATAATTGTTTATTTACATAAACAAATAAATAATGTTCATTTAAAAATTCGGTTAACTTGTAAAATGTAGTTAAGTTCTGCTTTTCTATAATTAAAGTGTTTTGCTGTCGTAAAATGCCTAGTTTGTTACTACGTGTTATGCTGTGAAACGAAATAAAATGATTGCTACCTTTGTATCGTTCAAAAATATAGCTAATTGCAAAAGATTTTTACCAGTTAGGTTAGAATCAATCATCATGACATTTCTGTACCGGTGACGTCACCGGTTTTGTTTACGCAACCCATACCTCTATGTATATTTCTATTTACCTTGCTTAAACCGGTGTTAAACGTGCAACTTGAAACCTAGGTTTAAGCCGACCAATGTCTTACACTTACACTTACACTACACTTATCTTACCTTGTCCGAAATGGAAACCTATCCCTAAGATATTTTAATCCGAGTATTAATGAGAAATGGGTGTAAGATGATTGTGGCGCGATCTTGTAGTCTTTTTACTTACTAAGACTGATATGTTCCTTAACAGGACTGATAATAAATAGCCCAACAGCCAATGACATACAAGGCTTTTATAGTTCAAAGGGTCAAAACCACAATTTTCCTCTGAATTACGCACTGGTATAATTATGAGGTTGGTCTTTTCGAATGAACGTAGTATTAAATTTTGATACTGTTTTAACCAAACAAAAAATTTGTACTTACATAATCATAGGAGCACACTACTTCGGTTTCTGTAAGTTTACATTATGCACATTGGCGTATTTTATTCATACTTCTCAAGCTATACTTCAGTAAAACGTTTTATGATCGTAGTAAAATAAAACTCCACTGGCGGAAAGACTTTAAGATCTCAAAGAGAGATTAAGAAAACCTTTTAAAACTCTTTTATTGTTTTTTTATTACTTTTTGAGTTTTATCTAAACTAAACCCGTAACCAACAATAGAATATATTATTTACAAAACTAACTAGGAAATCCTAAAAATTAAAAATAAATTATTAACAACTCTCCGCTTTATATTTATTCAGCACGTTAACATCCATATAAGGAAACCACAAGTATTCAAAAGTTAATTACTCAGTTTATGAATTACTAGCTAAAGTACCCGTCCTAAGTACGGGTAAAAAATGTTTTTATTTACTTCCCTGTGGGAATTAGGTTAGATCCTGGATATGTCTAAAGGGAATGTTTTCAGTTCATCTAAACAGCTGTTCTTATTCTTATATATTAAAATTTCAATACAATAGCTCTGGTAGTTTCTATGGAAACCTGTTTCAAATTTTCATCTTACTAATTGCGAACACCCTCATCCAGAGCTAAGACATATCCATGTCAAAAGGTTTGAGAGAGGTTACCTTTTCTCTTCGGCATTAAATAAATATTCTTAAACATAAAAAATTAAAATTTGATTAAGAAAAAATTTTGAGGTAAAATACTATTCACAATAAAAGAGGTATTTACAATAGTATATTATACTAAACACGATCTCAAAAATGTATAAACACGAATGTCGACAACATCAGAAAGTACCACCTGTTAAGTAATATTGGGAAAGGATAAGGAGTAACGTAATAGAGACATGCATTAGGAGAAAAATAAAAATGTACTATTTTTGGTAATATTACTTTCTATCCAGCAGTTTATCTGTAAAAATGAACTTTATTTCTTCTTCTCATGGACTTTAAAAATTAGTGTAAACAGGTGGTGGAATTAGAAACTGTAAACATTGAGACCTAGGACCTTTACAGCAACCGTGTCTTCGGCTTCCCGAACTGTCAAATTTTAGTGTCTACAACTGTTGAGATTCAAGTAAACATTGAAACTTAGGACGTTCACGGGGCGTAATCAAAGGGGATTTTAAGGAAATGGATATGCCTATGTGTGGCATGAGTTTAAGATTTACCTTTACCTTACGCGTTTACTTGCCACAAAACAAACCCACAAACATACACTAACCACCTCTTCTATATAATATAGATAGAAATTATAGATGAATAAAATTATCATATGATATTATTCAACCAAAATAACGACTTAACACAAGAATGGTTCCTGCGTAGAACGCCGGTAAAGTAGTCATGCAATTCCTCATCCAAACAAACCACGAGCTTCCCTCATGTTTGAATTGTAGATAAAGCAAGCAGAACAGTTACACGACACCGACTTCATTAAGTAAATTTATAAATCGACAATCAGTGATAAACATTTCTTATTTTTAAGGTTTATCTTAATATTGTTTAATAATTTATTGTTTTAATAATAATGTCCAATATTACTGAATAACAACAAAAGAAACAAAGTACAATAAATTGTTTCAATTTTATGAGCTGTAAGGTAAAATAAAGCTTTTTTGAGAGGGTTGTGTTGGGTGATGTGGCCTTATACATAACAAGTTTCATGGAAAACGGTTGGAAATAAATTGATTCTTTATATTCTCCGTAAGAATAACATAGCATCTAAAACGTACTGCGTTATCATGGACTGTAAATTTAATTTTTCTGGAACTGTTAGTCGTAGACAGATGGTTAAAACAATTATGATTTTTTAACATGATATTGGTAGTCATTATATTTTAACTTTATGATTTCGCGGGATAAAATGTTTATTTTTTACATAAGGCAATGAACAATATTAAAATCTTGATAGTTACTATATTTTTGATCTATGATAGTTGATTTTATTGGGAGAATACATTTAAAATGAATTTTTGCACTTTTGCACTTATGATAAATATATTTAAAAGCTTATGATAAAAATTTTATAATAGTCCAATTACATATCTTCATTTATAAAATATCTAAAGATCTGGGAAACAACTTTGATACAAATGGGTGAGAGTAAATGTAATTTTAAAATAATAAATTTATTGCACATTTTAAAGAGTGTGCAGTTAGGGTCCTATAATATTTGATACGATAATCTTCTGAAAAATCAAAAACAACATATTAAAATTCATACTTTGTATTTAAACTGAAATAATCTGAGGTATTTTAAGTTTATAGGAATAATATTAGAATTTATGTTTGTTAGACTAGCAATCCAAAAGGACTGTTAATTAAATACAAAAGTGACAAACTACAATTCTAAGTTTTTAACGTGAAAGTAGATTACGAATTGGTTTTTATAAGAGTTTGTCCGTTAATACACAGAGATACATGACATTTATCTGTAAAAATTAGCTTTATTTCTTCGTCTTCCTGGACTTTAAAAATTAGTGTGAACAGGTAGTGGAATTAGAAACTGTAAACATTGAGACCTAGGACCTTTACAGCAACCGTGTCTTCTGCTTCCTGAACAGTAAAATTTTAGTGTCTACAACTGTTGACATTCAAGTAAACATTGAAACTTAGGACGTTCACGGGGCGTAATCAAAGGGGATTTTAAGGAAATGGATATGCCTATGTGTGGCATGAGTTTAAGATTTACCTTTGTGTAAAATTTAAAACTGGTGGTTCAGATTTTCCGTTTGCCACAAAACAAACCCACAAACATACACTAACCACCTCTTCTATATAATATAGATAGAAATTATAGATGAATAAAATTATCATATGATATTATTCAACCAAAATAACGACTTAACACAAGAATGGTTCCTGCGTAGAACGCCGGTAAAGTAGTCATGCAATTCCTCATCCAAACAAACCACGAGCTTCCCTCATGTTTGAATTGTAGATAAAGCAAGCAGAACAGTTACACGACACCGACTTGAATATTCAACCGACTCTATCACAACACGTTACACGTTATGCGTCTAAGGATTCGTATTCAATCTGGAACCAATTTCTACATCATTCATCATTATTGATTCATTATTCACCTATATAAATAAATTACTGGTTTTGCCTGTGAATTGCCTAGAATTGTGATATTTTTTGTTTTTACGTTAAAAAAGAGATTCATTTTTGGGGTTTCTAGGGGTTTTGTTTGTCTGCATTTTTGTAACGCCAAACAAACTATTTACAATAAAACTTACATTATTTAATACGTAGTAATTTCATTATTTATTATGTTTTGAGAAGGTTTTGTTAGATTGAACAACACATTATGAAAATAAAATAATAAGCTCACAAAAACCCAGCTTTGAGCAATATTAAACCTGTTATTCTAAGTTTCACAGAAAACGTGATATATATTTGACATAAGGGGGGTGTGCGCCATCAAAATTTGAAACAGTGACGTCACTTGGTTAGTGACGTCATATGATTAAGTGACGTCATAGTTTGGTTATAAGAACAGCTGTTAAAATTAACTGAAAACATTCCCTTTATACATATCCATGATCTAACATATTTCCCATAGGGAAGTAAATACAAATATTTTTTTAACTTTAGCTTTATTAGCAATCTGTTTTATGGGGAACCAAAAATTAAATCTGTCTGTAAAAATGTCTGTTCACTAACAAATCTAACTGGGAAAGAATGGACATGATAACTGTAATTGAGTGAGAGAAAGATGTGACGTTACAGCATGTATATTTTATCACCATCGTCCTTAAGGTTGAGTGCCAGATAGGCTACTTTGGGTGTTGATCTTATATTGATAGCTTTAGAAGGTACTTTCGTGGTAACACACCACAAAACACCATTGAGTGTAGATTCACTTTTTATATTTGAACAATTTAAAATTATAGTAGTCTAATTTGGGTTTGTAAACTTTAGTCTAAAAGGTTAAAACATCTAGAATTACGAATGGCGTAGTTTGTTAGACAAGCAAGGTTCCACCTTTTCGAGGACTCAAGTAATATCGAAATAAGTGAGCAAATTTATTAGGTATTCGTATAAAGGTACGCTCAATATTATGTGAGACAATAGTAAGAGACTTTCGAATTTACCTGTTCGTATAAGAATCCATATTTTACGACTTTGAATAATCAGCTAGCAATCAGTTGTTTGCCAATACTGTAATATAATTTGCAGAAATTTCAGTTTTTACAGTAAAATAAACAGTACCAATACACTGTCACATATTTCATACATTAAGTAAATTTATAAAATCGACAATCAGTGATAAAACTATCATATTTTTAAGGTTTATCTTAATATTGTTTAATAATTTATTGTTTTAATAATAATCGTCCAATTACTGAAAATAACAACAAAAGAAACAAAGTACAATAAATTGTTTCAATTTTATGAGCGGTGGGGACCCCCCCCCCCCGGTAAAATAAAGCTTTTTTGAGAGGGTTGTGTTGGGTGATGTGGCCTTATACATAACAAGTTTCATGGAAAACGGTTGGAAATAAATTGATTCTTTATATTCTCCGTAAGAATAACATAGCACGCTCTCAGAGAACGTACTGCGTTTATCATGGACTGTAAATTTAACTTTTCTCTGGAACTGTTAGTCGTAGACAGATGGTTAAATATACTATTTTTTTTATTTTTATAACATGATTTCAATGATGGTAGTCAAATTATATTTTACCTTTATTAATTTCGCGGAAAACTTAAAATGTTTATTTTTTACATTTAAGTGTGGCGGAGGTTTTGGGAGTAGACTAATATGGTATGTAAGACTGTTGATTATGCTATGGACCATATATTTTTGAAAGCTAGTGAATCGATAGTATTTCCATCCGCAATTGTGGAGATTACTATACTAAAGCTAAGGGGGAATCATGTTTTTGCTACTTTAAACTGCACTTGCTTAGAGATAAATATATCAATTGAAAAGGCTAAATAGATACAAATTTGCATACAGAGTGAAAAAAATCTGAAAACAAATAATTCCTTAAATTATAAAATATAATCTTTGTCAACTGCATCTGAGGTAATCAACAACTATATGAGTATATTCCTAGGGGAGTGTGGCTTGCTACGAATCAAAAGATAATTTTAAACATTAGCAAACCTGTGTCAATATGCACATCCTGTTAAAGAGCTCGCTAAGCAAAGTCAAACCCAGGAACCGTGCTTTAAAAGCTTCATCCGTTGCTATACCGATGGTAAATACTTCTGAAAAGTCATAATAAACAGACATAACCCGAAATTATACTTTGTACTTTTAACTGAAATGGGGACCTACCCAGATAGGTATTTTAAGCCAAGTTTGAATGAGGAATGAATGTAGGATGATTGTGGCGCGATCTTATAGTCTTGTTACTGACTAAGGCTGACATGTTCCTTAGAAAGGACTGTTAATTAATAGCCCAACAGCCGATGACAACTAATGGACCTACAGTTTAACGTACCGAACCACGGCCTCTGAATTACGAATTGGTCTAATTATGAGGAAGATTAGTGCGGACGTTAATCCACACAAGAGAACACTACATCCACCGACCATCTCTCACAACTATCCACAATTCTTGACCTCCAAGTAGCTGGACGTCGCCACGGTCCCAGTCTAAAATAAATGTACGATTCCTTAAAAATACTTACAACCTACCACCACAGTGCTCAATTCATTATAACTATATTAAACCAAGAAGTGAATCTATTTCTTACACTCTCATCATTACCTAAAAATAGGCATAAAATGTTTTAAGTTTATACTTTTCTTCTGTAATTAAAAGTATATTTTACGTATTTCCCTTATTCACATTAAACTAGTATCTAAGTTATATCCATTATACGTCGTTAAATACGTCCGCACTATTGAATACGAAGTTGACTGGGACGGTGGCGTATCCTGTCCCAGCTACTTGGAGGTCACGAATTGTGTATAGTTGTGAGCGATGGTCGATGGGTGCAGGGTTACTATCGAATACTATGTTAATCTGCAAAAGATAACCCTCATAACTAGACGAGTTCATAATTAAGAGGCAGTGGTTCGATCTCCACATTAAGCTGTAAGTCCCTCTGATATGTGTCATTGACTGTTGGAGTAATAATTAACAGTTCTGTCTAAGGAACTTGAGAGTCTTAGTCAGTAACAAGACTACAAGATCACGCTAAAATAATCTTAAACTATTTTCTGATTCATACTTGGTTTGAAATACCTAAATGGGTAGGTTTCAATTTCAGTAATTAACTATATTAGCTTTAGGAAGGAAAATGAGAACATTGTTTACAAATGAGATATTACACAGCTTAATACAACATAACTTCACGTAAGCAGTTTTTTTATAACCTTTTTTTTTAATTTTAAGTTAGTTAGATTACATCTATTTGTCAACAAGATTAACAAATTACGGTATTGATCTATCAAGCAGTTTTAACACACGACTATTTCTTACAAATAGGTATATTACGTAATTGTAATATACAGTAATTTGAATCAGACTTATTCATCGAGTTACATTGAACTAAATCTAGTTTTATATCTATTCGAGTCATATTTTATTATTATTGATTATTAAAAAACAACTGCTCATCACCTTGAGTCAAAGAGATGTTCGTAGTGAATTAAAAACAGCGAGATGACTAACATAGGCTAAGCAGAGGCTGCCGCTCATTGTTTGACAGGAGTCACCGGCCAACCTTTGTACTGAGCCAGCGCATTACCCCTGAGAGATATGCAAGAATCGTTTTGATTTTATTTCACTATAAAATAATCCTCCTCGCTGCGAATAAATAGTATTGCCAAGAGAAGGAAAACGAGCGTTTCAGAGGTTTAGAATAATCCTGCTTTTGGGCGTATTAAAAAAACCGCCGGAAACGGTCTGACAAATAAATAAAAGTTGTTAGGTAGTGTTATAGGTATGTCCTTTTCAAACAAATTTTTTTCTAAATTAAAGTTATTCCAAATAACATTATTTTGTATTTTAGAATCAATTGCTACTTTATGTTGGGTTAATAATATTAAAACGGAATGTAGTTTACATGAGTACAGAATTTCTTCCTCTTTCATTTGAGATATTAACTTTGATTCCGCCTTTTGTACTATAAGGGAAAATTTGTATGATTTAGAGGACCTTGAATTTTGGTAAAATCATAGGGATAGACCGCCTTATTAGCAGATATCTAAATTGATTAGCAGATTCCTATGACATTACTATGCTTATCAATTTATTTTGGGGACCTTGATAATTTTACATTAAATATAAAACTTATTAGGTAACAAACTTCGCTAAGATTAGGATATTAATATAAATACTAGAATTAGGTTTATTGTACTTCTTCTTGATTGTATATACATGTTATATTTTAAATAAGTATTTTACTGTTGGAATTTTATAGCTTGCTGATTATTACCTTTATATACAATATACGTATTTTATACCATCGAATATTTAAATGTCGATTATTTATGTGTATTGTAAGCACAAACTTGAATAAATCTTCAAAACAAAAACAAAATAAAAAAAGTGTTATTTTTAGTAAAATGAATTGTTGTAATAAAATGTAATTTTCTTGAAAGATAAATTCATATATTAAAATGAATATCTTCTTTTCAGTAGGTGGAGGTAAAAGAACCTACCGAGAATCATTCCAGATAATTTTGTGATTACAAAAGTTTTCCTTTGAGGAAAGTTGTTTTATTCAGGATGACTCAAGTTCTTTTGTCAACCCTAAAATAAGTCATTTCACCCACTGCTATCTTTCCAAACAGCTTTTCCTTTTTTCCTCTGAGCCAACCAGGGTCTCAGATAATGAGATTAATTCACAATTTAAGCTTTATTTCTTTATTCTTTAATGAAATCCTTTAAAAAAGTTCCCGAATTGTGTTAAGATTTGTACACTCGTCTGTACAAAGCCAACGCAACAGCGATCTTGATTTGGAAGTTCTTCTTGGTGACAAGGCTTAACCTGTATGTGATTCATTGAAGTTCCTTGGTGTTGGATTAGATTTTGGGCTCAATTTTTCTGAACCTGTGAGACACATTTGTAAAATAGTTGTTGATAAAAATAGATTATTTAATAGGCTTAGTTTCATTCTGCCAGTTTATAAGAAACTTTAAATTATGCGTATCACAGATATTTCTTATATCAATTTAATTTGACAAATAAAAATCAATCAATCAATTTAGTTTACCAATTTAAAGTAGAGAAATTTGTAAAAAAAGTGTCCTGAAATTTGTATTCCAGCTGAGCTGAAATCAGGAAACTTGTCAAGGTATAAAATGGGGTTAAAAGAATTTAATATTTTCAATAATAATTAGCTATGTTAGTTAAAATGTACTTTGAATGGTATTGTTTATACAATTTTAATAATTTTAAGTTTAACAAAAGTTGTATTGAAAACAAATACTCGTACTTTGAATAGATATACGTTTACTAGATAAATACGTTTTTTAACGAATTTTCTATGGAAAAGTGAGTTATTCACATGACCCACATGTCGACAGTTAAGCCCGGGACCATGATAGAAGTTCATAACTCAACCACTTGTACACGATTTGGGAGATAGTTCAAAATTTTATTTATGTGCTTTTACTTAGTGAACAGCTTTAATTACATGCACATCACCATGTAAAACAACCCTTATTGCAATAAACCTGCATACTAAATATTATTAGATTATTACGAAGAGAAAAATCTCGCAAGTTCCATGAAATTGTATCTACTCATGCCAGCGTGCTGCGTGCGATATCGTTTATTCATTCATCCAAAATTCAATGACTGAAAAAATTCTATTAGTTTTTTGAGAGATATTCAATGAATTTAAAATTGATCTTGATAGCTAAATGAATGCTTATAGATTTAGTGTTACAAGGAGTGGTATACGAGCAGTACATTAATGCAACAAGCACGCCTAGGAATATGTTCAGCATGCTAATTATGCGTGACATTGTGTGTTGTGTATCATGTAAGTTTGTGCCAGCCAATCAATGTATCCAATATGTATTCCACACACGTGTTTGTATTTCTACAATCAAATTTTCTGCGTAAAAATAATGTTTGAAAGAAATAAAAATTTCTATTATCGACCAACTGGGTTCAACGTTGTGGTTTCAATTGAAAATTAAAACAATACAAGTATTAAATATAAAAATAAATTGATTCACCACATTTTCCAGTATACATTTTTAATTTAATAATGGTAAAACAAAGTACATACAAAACTAGATTCATTTATGTAGATTTTTTTGTATTTTAAACCTAATTGTACTGGACTTTTCCAGTCAGGACTTTTCCTGACTATGGTTTACCTAACGTTAACCTGTTAGGGTATTGCGTCGATTAATAGATTTATACTCCCTTAATATGATAAAATAAATTTTAAATCAATCAAACATTATGCTGTTCCAGCAAATAGTAAAATTATCCATTGACTAAGACCGATTTTACGTAAACGTGTAACCTATTTTAATTTAATATCAGAAGTTTGTTGATAGTATTTCTGATTATGGTCCATCAGGGATCAGGCCACACGAGTTTCATTGGGACTTTGTTTCCTGGGATTAAAGCGATTCAACTTAAGCAATTCTGGTGTTCGGAATCCATTATTGGGAACAATCACCTATTTGCATGCTATATGTTTAGAGATCAATTAAAGTTCCGCCATTACTATGAAGTGCGAACCGTATTAAACTTGTTCCATTTCAACACCCTTTTAGATCACTAATACTTTATCGAATAAAACCACAAAACAAATTATATTTCTTCTCAATAAGGTGATATTTTATTTTTTTTAATTACAATATATTTCCTCTTTAATGTGATACAAACCTAAATCATTGAATTCCATATTTCAAACAGAATTGAGTACTGTAAATTTTTAGTATTGAATAATATTAGTTTACGTACTGTTTTAATTATCGATACAGTAATACTAAAAGATGTTAGTGCAATTTTTTGAAGTGTTTTTAAAATCTTTCTTTAAGTCAGCGAAATAAGTCATACGGATTTTTCGAAAATAATGCTTAAGTTTAGTTTATACTAGATTAAATCTCTTACATTTCGGAAGTATAATTCATAATTATAGAAAGGGCAAAGAATGGCTACAAGGGTGCCACCACTTATAAAAATATTCACGCTAAAAACATGTTCTATAAATACGAACGTTTGAATCTTGATTTATTAAAATTAAAATTATATATTATCTTGATCCTTTATAGCTCATTACTTTATATTTTGACGACCGATTAGACAGGTTAAGTGGCCTAAGAATTAAGTTATAAGCTTGGGTTAATACAAGGAATTTATTTAATAGTGTATCATTATTTCGAGTGCTTAACTGTAAGCACCCTGTGGTACTTCCATACCTCTATAAACGATTCCTATGCCGAATTAGTGTCGTTAAAGCCATCGGTCAAATTTTACTTGACAATGCAATATAAATGTTTCAGTCTTGCAATGTTCCACAATAGTAGCCTTGCATTTTCTATTAGACAGTCAATTAGACCCAAATGTATATGAATTAGAGTAGATTATTTAAATAACGACCCTATCACGTTTAAGGCAAAGTATGAATGTGAAATAAGTGTGATTTTATTGTTGCGCAATTTTTAGTCTTACTGACTAATGCTGACATATTCCTTAGACAGGGCTTTTAATTAATAGACCCACAGCGGATGACAACTAAGGGAAATACAGTTTCACTTGGAGTCCAAAGCACTGCCTCTGAATTACAAACTGGTCTAATTATGAGGATGGTCTTTGTGGATTAACGTAGTATTCAATAGTGTGAACGTAAATCCACACAAGAGAACACCACACCAACCGACTATCGCTCACAACTATCCACAATTATTTGAATTGTATACACTTGGATAGGGATGTTTTAAGTCTGTGATTTTGTTAGATACTTACCATTATTAAAAAAAATCCAAAATAGCTTATCTTCATCCACATTGTTTCAGATCGCTAAGGTTACTGAAGTACGACTGCTTGTCACACAGCTTATGCTACGATTACACAACTCATGTTTCCAATGGGATTTCAGCTGCGCTTTGTCAGCTGATACCCGCTTTGTGCACTATGTTAAATATCCATACTGGCTGTATAAACTTGGACACCGTTACATAGATGAAATAAAAGTGGACATAATTTGTATTCCACTATGGGAGACCAGTGTATGAATACCAAATTGAAAAGTTTGGCCTCGTGGACATCAGTTTAAGAAATCAAGGGCCTGGCAGGCCTAGGACATTCGTCACAACTTGGTAGGCCATCGTGGAAGGCATTTTCAATTTCAACTTAAATATATCGAACTCTTTTAGAATGGGAGCTCATGAGAATAATGGGAGTTTTCACTTACATTGCGGTGAATATTACAAAATGCATCGATTTATGTGCAACTTAAGGGAATTTTTGTATAGGTGAACATAGGCGTCCAACATTTAGAACGATGACTTAGACCCCTAGTTTAAATGGGGATTAACTTTGCAGACTTTGCAGTGCAGGGTTATTTCAATGGATGCGATAGTTGATTCATCATCTATTCGATAAGCTTTGGCTAATTGGCCATTAATCCTGGAAATGGATCAGCTGGCCTTTGTCACCACACATCGCCATCACACACGTTTCGTCATTCATATTCCTGAAATTACTCAGCCGTGTATGTCCCTGAATAATATTATCAAATTGGCCCGCTAAATAATGTAGTAACTAAGCACAATACCTCTGTAATTAGTTAATTTTTAATTTGTTTATGGTTCAATCGTCAATGGATTATCGGAAAAAGACGATACTTAAAATAATATTGAACTCCTTTGTAGCTCCTGCTCTGTTCATTATTTAAAATTCTTTAAGATTACAAACTGTATATTATGACTTGGATATGTCTGTTGACTGGTCGTAGGAGTTTGCAATTTGCGAGACTAAAATTTGAAACAGTGACGTCATATGGCTATTACAACAGCTGTTAAGATGAACTGAACACATTCCCTTTGACATATTAGGATCTAACATATTTCCCACAGGGAAGCAAATACAATACTTTTTGTACATGTAGAGAATTATAATTTCTGCAGTTGAAGGCATGCATGACTGTTGACGAAGTATGTATTAATTATTATATAGTTTTATTTACCGGCACGGTATCTCAGTGATAACGGGCTGACGAGGTTAAAGGTTGCTGGATCGAAACCAGTGACCAGCGACTCCTGTCAGATCATGAGCGGTCACCTCTATGTGATTAAAACTCGAGGTTCAGTCGCTACGATACTTTTATTCACCACAAAGGACTTGAAATTGGGCCTGTGCAGGCCCATGATGATGGTCAGTGAGGTTTTTAATGAATATTATTTTTTATAAGATACTAGTTTTAGGAAACATAAAAACTTAATGTAAATGCACTGAATGACCCATAGTTGCATCACGCTTCTCAACTTCGATGAAAAACTTTTCCAACCCCTGAGACAAGTGTTTATTTGAAATCGATGGTTTATATATTTAAAGTTTTTCTTTCTTACTGTTCTTATAGTTTTATCATACATATCCAAAAAAAATTTAAATTCACTTTTATGAAATTGTTTTATTTCCAAATGCTGCATGTTAAAATTAATAATAATAAATTAATTTGATTTTTTGATGTTTTTTTTTCAAAAAACTTAAAGAGTGCTACTTGTGTATAAAAAACAAGATTATTTCAATGATATCATGGAAGTATATACAATATAAATATAATGTTCTATCATCACTTCTCTCTTGATTAAACTGTGATATTATACAACTCTACTAGTATTACTACCTCAATAAACCTCTAACTAGTTGCGGACCTGGGGATAACCACACGTTACTCGGGTAGCAAGCTGAGTCGAGTAAACACGCCAACTCCATATTTACTTTTACTCTTCCTTTAACACAGTGGTTGCGTTACGATAACCGGTTATAGTGAACTGACATGTACTTCTTTCTTCAAAAATACATACCCTTAATAAAAACATCGTATTCTTAATTGATTATTAGAATACAATTTCACAAATTATAGCTAAGTATATTTAAAATCATTATAAAAAATACCTTCGCTATTTCCTCACTATTCTGGTTTCTAGATCAAAAATCTTAAAACAATGAGTTCAGATGTTGTTTAGTATCACAGCTATAGTTTATGCAAAGTAAGTACTATTTTATACTGCCAGGGGAGTCATTATCTTGTTGAGAAGGTTAAACAACGCTTTAGAATGACAATGGCAGAAGCTTCATTTCCGGCGTCTGCTCGGCGCTCTGTACTTCCGCTAGATGTTTCGACTCTACTTCCATTTGTATTATTAAATTATTTTCTTAGAAAAGGTTTAATAATAAACTGTGATTTTCATTTAGCTGTATCATGGCAAATAATTAACTATAATCATTAAATCACGGTAACATAATTAATGGTAAATAAAATATATAACATTAATAGTAGTGTGTATTGTTTTTCAACTACAGAGTTTAAATTATTAAGTACATGGAGAAAGTATTTTTCCATATAAAGTATGTTAATTGAAGAAGTTTCAAATTTCGTTTAGGGGATCCCTGAATTCAAAAGTGTATTTCGGAAATATCTTGATACTTTAACTCAGTTTATGTGATTCTTCAAGGATAGTACTCCTCTTAAACCTTGTAAAAACTTGGGAAACAAAATTTTCTCTAAAACAGTTTTTTAAATAGGATTTTAATAGGCAAAATAATACCATATCTGTGGATCAATCGATTGGAAAATTAAATGTACTCGTATGTAAGTGTTGAAAATCAACACTTTGTACTTCTTGGCGAAATAATTCATTTTAAGTACCGTTATGACCAGCAAGACATAATAATCAATTTACGATACGCACCAGACAGCTTAGCTGTCTTTAATTTATATAATTAATACTTTTTGTATTTTATTTAAATACTGAAAAATACAGCCACAATCAGCAACCCAACTATCAGAATCAACAATTAATTGTTTACAATAAAATATTTTTAAGAGACGCAAAAAGTAGGTATTAGTCTCCGAGGTTAGGTTAGGTTTCATTTGAATGAATATTTTTACAAAAAACGTTTATGCTATACATCACAGTATCTACACTAAATAGATAACCTCAGTTAGTGGTATGACAACTAAACTCATTTAATATAATGGTGCGATGTGGCAAAGACCACCAAAGCGCAGTATCGGCTATCAAATTCCGCCAGCCGATATGCGGGTATGTTTGTACTCAGCTACATATCTCTATGTAATATATGGTGCATGCGCTTACAATTTTGACTACATCAAATACTTACACTCAGGTTCACATGTCGGGCTTACCTAGAACAATATTTAAATTTGTTAGTATTTAACTAAAACAAAACGCAAGCAAATATTAAAACACAATTGATGTGGTAGAGTTTATTTTATGTAATGAAATCTGACTAAAACAGTGGCATTTAATTTACACGTTTTATATTACTTGAATATCTAAAATAGATTAAAAACAGATAAATCCTTCAAAATATGTTTTATAAAATCAGTTTTTAACTAATTATAATTCCTAGCCTGTTTTTAAATATCGACATCCTTACACTTTATATAACATTCCTGAACTGTTTTTTTAAATTTATTATAAGTATATTAATGCTCCGTAAACAGTTCAACTGAAGAGACGACGATGACACTAAATGTTTCACTTTCGTTAAGTAATTTTCAAATTTTTTTACAAAAACTTATTACATAAACTTGAGGATAACTATTTTCCACCGAACAGTTAAAGTGTTGACGAAGTATGAATCTTATGTATTTTAATAAAATTAAAAAGTATCGATCATTAAAATTAGCATAAATTTTAATAAAAATTTTAATAAAAAGTTATTACAGTACAGTGAGTGTTACAGTAGTTATAAAACTCCCTCCTTAGTTAAATTTACCGTCAGGTAACCAAAGTACGTTGTCTATGGACATTAAATTTTATTTTTTAGGAAATAAAATAATTTCTTCCCTCGTTCACATCACCAAGAACATGTCGTTTTGTCTGGGGGTTTGACATTTACCCGCAAAGTTTTCAAACTTGGAGAACTTTAGGAACGAAAAGAAAGAGTGTTAAATAAATATATTCATATTTTATTATGTTTAACCTATTTAGCTAATGGTTGAAATGGTTTCTTAATTGTTTTACATTACCAGTCAAGCAATCTAAAAAAGGTGTATTGTCCAACTTTCAGGTTTTGATGCTATTGGCTATTGTAATGCAGGGTTATCTTGTCCAAAATATTTATGCCATATTAATTTCCTTGAGTAAGACATCGTTAAAAAGGTTGAAAACGAACAAATAAAGTATTTTAAACACTGTCGAAAAACAACTATCCTTATCAATTTTAAGAAATCATGATAACTTTTTAAACGCAAACAAACTTTTTAAAGTTATGTTCAGAGGACATAATGTATTTCAATGGTGTTCAATGGCATGTTCAATGGTGTCATTTCAGAGTTATGTCTAAATTTGATCGCATAGCCATAAAATATCCACAATAGGATTCACACGACAAATACAGCCAGTATAATACAAAGCCCAAGGGTGTAAAATTGTTGTTGGGATAAAGAAGAGTTTCAGCCGATCCCGCTTTGTGGATTGTATTACAGCGTTGTTGTCAAACCCTCAATCTACATTTGATACGTTTCCTATGTTTTCGTCAATTTACGTTTGAAACAAATCTTTAAAAAAGTGCTATCAATTATTAAATTTTAGTAATCAAGCAGTTGATAATAATTATTGAAATAATTGTTTACTGAATAGTGAGAAATCTTGTATCCATTGAGGGGGAAAATTGCAATTATTTTTGTCACCATAGTAAGTATAGTAAAAATTTAGATACTTCTTTTGTTGACATAAAAAATTTGCATTAAACTTTTCTGTTTATGTCATTTAAGTTTATTCATTAAAAATAAAAACTTATAGAGTTGTAAACCCTGTCAATATTTAGACATTACTAGTTTAAATGTCATTGCCTCGTCTTCCGATGATTAACAAATTTAAAAAATGAAAACAAAATTGACTTTACTTATGAGGCGTAGTTAGGACTAATAAGTCCTCTCTACCACTTAACTCCCCCCTTCAATTTAACTCAACTTCACCAACATATATATATATATATATACTTTATAAATAGCCTACTAATCGAGATATATATATATATATATATCGATTAGTAGGCTATTTATAAAGTATCTTAATAGGAAAGTAAACCTTGCCTAGTTTAATATTTTGATAAATTAATATTTAATTTAACTGAACGATAAACGTGTACAAATTAATAACAGCTAATACTCGTATTTACAATCCAATAAAAGCTTTTCTTCGGTGCGCTAATGTTTTAGGAATGCTAAGACCTAGTAATTAGAAAAAATGCTCTAAAATATTGACAATCAATAAAACTAATTAGTTTTGAAATAATTAATACTTCCCTTTCTTTCGTTGTTTGTCACTATTTTATTTAGAGTACTATATTATTAAAAGTCTGTTATTGATAAAACTCATTATTCATTATGTAAGAGAGAAAAGACTTGCAGACAATACCATAATTTTCAGAAACACAGAAAAGAAGTTAACATTTAAAAATGGTACCGGTAGTTGAAGGTTGGCTCTGAATAGAAATTGTTTTATATACTCGAATATGAAAACAAAAATAAGTGGGTTGACATAAATATACTTTTTTATTTTTGAAGGACTAAAAACTACCATCCACTACCAGCTGAAAGAATTTAGTGGCTGACCACTACCGGCCAGGCATTGAGGGATTTCAAAAATCCCAATCGAAATCCTCTATATTGTAATCTATAGCGTTCGTGGTGGGTTTCCTTTCAACCTCGGTAGAGTGAGCAATGCAATGTTGACACTCGGAGCTCCAGGCATCACAAATGGTCAGAAATCTTTAATAATTCTGAACGCACAGTTCCAATTGTACTACTCATTACTGTTACGGACGTTGTATGACAGTTCATAGCAGTGCAACATTAAACAGAAATTAAGGTTGGCAACGCAAAACATATTAAAAATTACTTTTACCATTCAAAGTGTGAGATTACCCTATTTTCACGTCAAATAACTCCCCCACAAAAATAGTATCTATTTACAATAATAAATTTGTGTGCTAAGAAAAAAACAGCAAAACAACTAATCATTTCCAAGAAAAAATTTTTGTATTTACTTCCCTGTGGGAAATAGGTTAGGGATAGATCATGAATATGTTTAAAGGGAATGTTTTCAGTTCATCTAAACAGCTGTTCTGATATTATTGCGGAGGTGAGAAGCAGAAGATCGTGGTGGGCCACGTATTTAAAAAAGAAGAAGGAAGAGGGCTTCTTAGTGAAAAATACCTGATCAACAACTTTGGCGGTAGACCTTCCCCTAGAGGTCAAAGCTGCGATAGTAAGATCAAGTAAGAAAAGACCTCAGAGGTCTGGGGAGGAGAAAGGAAGAAGAATGGCTGGAGAAATTTTGGAGGTAGTGTGTTGATGAGACAGAATATACTTATTGAATCGTACCTACTGCTGTGAAGTGTCTCTTGGGCCAAGGCAGTATGTAAGTAAGTATCAATTTTCATTTTTTGTCCTACACTATTGAAAAAACATCCAGTCCATTATTACAACACTGAAAAAATATTGCAAACGAATAAATTAGGTGGCAAAATAAAGTGACAAGCCAGATAATATAATACTCAGCAAGCAAAGCCAAGTGAAGGGACCTAATGAGAGTAGGTCAGTGGGAAGGTTATTAGGTTAGCCTCTACACAGAGGCAACTTAACAGATTATGAGAAATGCGTTTACCTAGGCCATCCTCGCTCGAGGCTAAAATGGAAACAGAGCGACCTCTACTGCTGTAGGCTATATTGCCAACAATACGTCGTCACTTAGATTCCTTTAAATTATTCATTACATAAGAGGATGTAGTAGAAAATGTAAACAAACAATTACTATTCATTTCATATAGTATTCGTGCAATAACCAAAGATACGTTGTGTTGATTGTTGTTGTTGAAGCTAGGCCAAAGAGGAATGATGACGGAGAATGATGAAAGACTTCAGGTATAGTTAATTCCATAAGAATATAATGCAATTTTCTGTAATGCAATATAATGCAAAAACTGAATAGATAGTCTTTTATATTACGAATACACTTGTATTAATAAAAAGACTTCGTAGAAAATAATTACACGTGGTAAAAATTAAAACTTTATTACGATACTACATTTGAGTGTTAAAATTTCAGAGCTAACGTGTTCAAGAAATCAAATCATAATAAAATATGAAATGGCATTACGTCAAACACCAATAATCAATGCAAGATTTGTTTTCAAATTGGATAGCACTCAAAATGTGTACGAAATAAATAAACATTGTTTGTTTAATTTTTTCTCGACCGACTTGCTTCCATTATTTCCACGCGCTAAAAAAATATCGATGAAAAATAATCAATATTGTCAGTAACAAATTACCACTATACTTTTGTGCCTAGATTAGCCGGACATGGTTATAAGCAAACATGGGGGTATTTACTGCACAAGGGTAAGTTTTGCCTAATATCTTTGTAATTAATGGTCAAATTAAAGTATTGGGACAATTGAATGGCAATCTCTTATGGTTGAAATTTACTTATGTCATATTGAAAAAAAGGGGGGAACTAGTCTAGAGGTGGAGCGCAGACTTTGGTGCCCAAGGTTCCGGGTTCAATTCCCGCCAATAACCAATGGCTAATATGCTAATATGCTATGCGATAATGTCGCCATCCACCAGGTTTAGCCTGAACTAATGTGAAAAACATTTCGGGTCGATGACCTAGCTCAAAAAGTCCAGGGATGAGAAGAAGGTGGGACCAAAAAAATCGCGAATTAATGATTATACATTATTTAAGTGATTTTCATTGATGCATAAAATATAAACATTATGTATAAATTTATACGTTATAAACTAAACAATTTATTCAATAGAATTATTAAATTTGGAATCGTATAAAACAATGTAATAAAAATAAACAATGATATAACGTTTTATCTTTTTCCTATTACCTGTATTTTTCAGCAAAATGTATTTGAAAACTCAAAATTTTCTGCAGGTCAATTTTTGTTACTACTAAACAACTGATTTATGCAAAAGTGATATAGGCTTATCAAAAACTTCATTGTTAACGATTTAGTGTTTTATATTTGAAGCTTTAACGATAAAATAAAGGAATTATACACAGGTGGATGAAGAATTTAGATGTCTGAGAACGACAATTTTATCCCGAAACTATAAATATTGAATTGGATGATTTATTATGTTTTATTATATATTTTAAATGTATTTTATTATTTTTTATGGATTTTATGTTTTTTATAAATTTTTTTTTAAATTTAAATTTTTCTTAAAATTTTGGTTTTAAATTAATTTGATTGAAATTAAAGATTTGAAAATTAGATTAATATAGAGATTATTTTAGTTTTAGTTTTTATAAAAATTTTGTTTAAAATTTTTTGTAGTTTATTAAATTATATTGTAAAAATTTATTTTATTGATTTATATTTTTTTATATAATTTTTATAATATATTATATTTTTATTTTTTTTTTTATATTAATTTAAATAATTATTTTTTAATTAAAAATAAATTATTTTTTAATTATTTTAATTTAAATAATTTTTATTAGGATTTTTAATAAAAAAAAAAAGTTGTTAAGTTTATGTTAACAGTAAGTTTTTTGTTAAGATTTTACAATAATTGATATAGTTAAGTTTACACAATGTATAGTTAGAGTAAGAAATGTATAGTTGAGTTAAAAATTAGTTTTAAGAGTTAAATATGAGTAGTTAGTTGATACACATTAAGGGCAGTGTATATGTTGATATAAATAACGTTAAGTTAGTAGTTAGGTGAGTGTAGGTTGATACACATATTAACATTTGATTACAAATATGAGTAACGGTAGAGTGTTAAAAGTTTACCTAGGATTGATACACAGTAACGTTAGTTAATATAACGTAGAGTTAGTTTACAATAAGGGCAGACTTACCCAGGTGATAATAAATATGGTGTAGTTGGTTACAGTTGTTACACAGTAACGGTAGAGTTAAACACAGTAATACACAATAACAGTTAGAGTTGATATAAGTTAATTTGAGTTAGTGATAACAGTAACGGTGTGTTACCCACAAGTTAGATGTAATTACACAGTAACGGTGATACACATTAAGGGGAGTTTTACTCAGGGGTGATAAGTAGTTAGAGAGTTACTCAGTTTGGGTAGTAATGTTAGGTTACCCAGCCAGGTAATACACATAAGTTGAGTTAAGCCAGTTGGCACACAGTGTTAAGTTGGTACACAGTGACGGTAGAGTTACCCAGCCAGTTGATATACAGTTTAATTGAGTTTCATAATTAACAGTAAGATATTGTCGGAATGGTTAAGGGAAGGATATGAGAGTTTGGCGAAAATTATTACAGAAGTACGTTACAGTACTTGCTTCACGTGGTGTAGGGGTGAACGCAGTTATGGATTTCGTACTTCATTGAAGTGGTACATGGAAAGCTTCGTCCGTGTTGGTATGTTTGTAGGAAAAGCAGGGATTTTTACGAATCCATTCCTCTCTTACTTAAAAAATGTAAATAACCGTACATAACTTTATAAAGCTCCACATTAATACATAAAGCGCTCTTCTGAGTTAAGTTTATTTTATTTTTAACAATATAAAATAAATCAACAAAAAATTAATATTTATTATCGATAAATATATTAAATTTTAATAGTATACGATCACAAAAGAAAATAGAGAAGGGAATGCTACAAAAAACTGACCGACCCGAAACTGTTAGAACATGAGTTTATATTTTTGGGTTTTGAACTACTCAGTTCAATAGTTTAGTGACTCACTTTGAATTTTTAATGTAGCAAACTTTCAAACTATTACCATTCTAAGAAAAAACACGTAAAGAAAATTTCTGGAAATAATTTGAAACCATGTAAAGAGATAAATTTACTTCTTTTATTTTCTTGTTATACTTACATTCACTTTAAATGTACAATCTTAATACAATATTCACATAAATAAATGTATGCAGTTTTTTAACAGGCTTGTAAGTATGGAACTGTGGCTTGTACAGTGACAGACAGCGTGGTAACGCGGATTGAGTCATAGGCTAGCCAGTGGTGACCGGTTTTGATCCGACAGAGTCCGCGACTCATTCGAACGTGGGAACTCTCTACTTACTGCAAATAAGGAAATACGGGGTTTTTATTTTGAAAAATTAAATTTTATAAAGTTACTTTGATAATTTTATACGCAAGTAGCATGTTTTTTAGCTTCGATGGAGACTAGTCCACACTCTGTTCAATACATAGCGACGACTTTTTATTTGATGGATATGACTTCCCAATTAAAAATGATAACTGGTTCCGGAATCGAACCAGTGACCCTCGGATTACAAGAAGAGGACGACACCAGTAAGCTACCCAGCTGGGTTTCTGGGTAGCTTAGTCAAGTCGCCGCACCTGTAACGAATGCATAAAATAATTTTAAAATGAGCACTATTTTATTAGGTCTCAAGACACCTCAGAACTATAAAGTAACATGGTCCGGGCTCAAATCTAGCGATGAGACCTACAGTAATAGCTTCTTCACTATGGAATATTCGCTAAAATCGATCACCATACAAATTTGAAAAAAATATTTCTTTTAAGATTCAAAAATAAATAAACAATTTAATATTTATTTACAATTTATTATGAAACCAAATATGAGTACCTTACAGTTCGTAATGCACCCAACATTAAGATGGTAATTTAAATGATTGACTTGTGTTCGCTTGTGGTGGGAATGAAGTCACTTACCGGAAGTGGAGATGAGGACGTCACCGGAAATGAAGATTCTGCCATCCTCAGAGCAACCGCAACGTCCTCTGTTCAACAATTCGATCTACCGTTGACGTCAACAACCAGATGTTTATTCAATGTATTTCTTATTAAAATGTTAATTAAATTAATATTTTAGACGTTATAGTTTTTTTTTGTAAACGCATATTTTGATACATTATTAATAAACTATCTTCTCGTTAAAGACAAACTAAAAAGTGGGTGAATTTACTGTGGTGACAAAAGCTACACCAAATTTAAAAATAATAAAATGATTTAAAATGCCCTTTTTGTAGGATCTAAACACTTTTTGTATATTAATACAGTTCGATGAATATTACGTTTTATCTCTATATTACGAAAGAAGGAAGTGCTACAATTTCAATTATACTCCATTGGAATAATGAGGGAACAAAATAAGGATAAAGTACCTTTGCCACCACAAAGAAAAAATTTTTTAGATAGTAATGACTATTTGAGCTGTATATAAAGTTTTATGACAATATTTCAAATTTATAAAGTAATAATAAGCATAATAAGCAAGATATCAGTTTAACTTTTTCACCATAAGATTAACATTGAAGCTCCAAAAGTAAACGTTTTGTGGCTTACCATTTTCTATATCTCAGTAACCTTTTAAAAAGGAGACTTCAAAACGAAAAGAAAAATTGACCATGTATCTTGTCATACTGACCAAGGTAATAACAAAGGTAATAGGTAATAGGTAATAGCCTTAACTTTTAAACACATTTTACTTGTAACATTTAATGTTAAGTCAAATAATAGCAGGATTCCACTGAATTAAATCATTACAATACAAGTTATGTTACCAGCAAAAATACTATCTCAATACAAGAACAAAATGGTATCTACTGACAAGGCAAACTAACTGATTCCATTAGAGCATTAGAAAGTTCGCTCAATACGGCAGAGTGGCCTGCTACACAAAACGTCGCTGCAAAGGTTACTGTTTCATTACGAACAACTGTATTCACTGCCCACTTTTAGTGTTACTCAAAGCAGCAAACCTGCATACTCTTTCCCATGTTAATGTTACAGAGAATATGCAAATACTCTAATTTATCAACAGGTATTGATTGATCAATCTTGTCACATACCGTACTTGTATTATTATTGCTATATTATTGATTTGGAAATTCGCTGATAACGCAGGACTGCTGCGACGGGGATATTTTGTTTTTTTTTGTGGGGAGAAGGAGGTAATGCTAATTCAAACCGCAGAGACCCGGCAGTGTGGGTCTCGCACCTACTAAACCGTCCTACTCATCTTTTAGAACTAGCCTGGAACTGTTTTGCACAATACTTCGGGCTGGACCTTTGGTTTATTACACCATTAGGGGGTTCCTTATTAGAGTGAACCCAATGCTAAAGACGATCGAGATCGACCTTTTTCGCCAGAAGTATGGAATGAACATAGTGCTTAACACAGTTCCAGATATCCTCTCCCTGGATATCCTCCGACGATGTCGTTAGGATGGATTGCTACGCCGATCTCCGCAGAGAGTGACACTCGTTGTGCAATCCATCTGCCACACTCGAAAAAAGTGCTGTGCCGTGTCTGCAATGCCGGGACAGTACAGACAAGTATATCTGTCGACTTTGCCTGTCTTGTGCATAGGAACGAAAGTACCTGTGTTCTGATAGGAATTGTGTCACAAAATACACAGTATCAGTGGACTGACACATAGTTTCTCCCTTAAGTAAATTTAAAAACGACAATCTGTAATAAACCTGTCATGTTCTTCAAAGTTCATCTAAATATCATTTAATAATTTATCGTTTCAAAAAAAATCATCCCATTTATGAAAATAAAAAAGAGAGAAAGTTGAATTAATTGTTCAAATTCTTTGGGGGAAAACCATCAGCGAATTTCCAAATCAATAATATAATAATAATAATATATGACAAGTTTTATCAAAATCTGTCCATAAACACGAGAATTATTTGCCTATTCTCCATAAGATTAACATGGCAAAGAGTGTGCAGGTTTGCTGCTGTGAGGAACACTGAAATTAGACATTTCTACCATAAATAATTTTTATCTAAACATTTATACCAACTTTCATCAAAATCTGTCCATAAATAAAGGAGTTTGCCTATTCCCTATATGATAATTATGGGAAAAGAGTATGCAGGTTTGCTGCCATGATAAACACATAAACTATGATTTTTAAGCATAAATGGGTAGATCTCAACCACATGAACCTAAATATCAAGTTTTATCCAAAAATATTCATTAATATGGGAAATATTAATTTTTCCTAATCCTCCATAAGATTAACATTGGAGCCTTAAAATACAATGTACTGTGTTTAGATTTTTTTATATCTCGGTAACCGTTTAAGATAGAGAAAAACTTTAAGGAACTTAATTGTGTAGTTTTTTAAGCTGATTCCAATGGTGAAATATAAATTTTGAAATTTTTAAAAATTACATGTGAAAAACGCAGAAAACCCCATTTTGGGGTACAAAACCCCCCCAAAGTACCCGTTCCCATTGACCGATATGTCTGGTTTACGAACTCGTCCGAGCAGTTGTAGGAATACACCTCTCTACCAAATTTGGTCTTGATCGGACCATTTTTACGAGAGTAATCGTGCTAACAGACACATATATATATATACATATTATATATACATATACATATATATATATACTTATATATATAAAAATTTTAACGACTATTGTTTTTTGTCTCTGGGCACCTAAAGAAGAAAAAATAACATGGTCTCGGGCTTAAGTCTTACCATGAGACCTACGGTAATAGCTTCTTCCCTATGGGAAATTCGCTAAAAGAGAATAAAGTTGAATTAAAGTTCAAATTCTGGGGGGAAACCATAAAGTAAATACCAAGCTTCTCTAACGACTAATAACGATATCCAGAAAAAGTTAAGTTTTACTGTCAGTTAAACACAGTACGTTTTCTAAAAGCACCCAATGTTATTCTTATGGAGAATAAAAAAATCAATTTTATCCTTATTTTCCAATCGTTTTTCATGAAACTTGGTATGAAGCGTAAGGTCGTTATCTAAAGGAAAAAGTGTGTGTCAGTCCACTGATACCAATTATTTTAATTTGAATAAATTGTCAGTAACAAAACTACACCAATGTCATCAAATCACACTCACCTTCCACTCATACTCTCATCGAAATGCCTACCTTAATTCGTTAGTGACCTTTACCATTGAAGTGGTGAAGACCCTGGCATTGCCCATCTGAATAAATTGCCATATATTTATCTATTTACTGTATAAATACACTGTAAAAGTAATTTTTCATAGGTACTAAGGTAAAAATATATTCGAAATTAGTTTATCATTCTTCTTTTTACTTGTGACGACGAGACACTGACTTACAATAATAATAGAAAAACACTTTGCTAATATGTTAGCGAGATTAGTAAAAGAAAAAGAGGTGGTCGATCACTGACCATGTCCAAGGCACATCTGTCCTGACGCGGCTCACTATCATGTCCATTGAAGGAGGACGGGAGGAATACCCAATCAAAATTCAGTTCTAGTCAGGTGATTGAAATAAATACACTGGATTGGACTGCTCACAATAATAAAAAGCTACTTTCCTTTTTAACAAAAATATTAAATTAATTTATTTTGTGGATTATTTATTCTAAGTTTAAATAAAGATAAAAATTACTCAATTTACAATTTTTTTAGAACAAAAAAATACTTTTTTATGAATATCCAACATATTTAATACTTTTATACTTTTTAACTGAAATGGCGACCTACACAGGTAGGTATTTTAAGCCAAGTATGAATGAGGAATGAATGTAGGATGATTGTGGCGCGATCTTGTAGTCTTGTTACTGACTAAGGCCGACATGATCCTTAGACAGGACTGTTAATTAATAGCCCAACAGCCGATGGCAAATAAGGGACCTACCTACCTAACGTGGAATCCGAACCACACCCTCTGAATTACGAATTGGTCTAATTATGAGGATGGTCTTTGTGGATTAACGTAGTATTCAATAGTGCGGACGTTAATCCACACAAGAGAACACCACAACCACCGCCATCTCTCACAACTATCCACAATTCGTGACCTCCAAGTAGCTGGATTACAGGATGTCGCCACCATCCCAGTCTAAAAATATTTTTTCTTCTATTGTGGGGGCTTCTTTTCTTCTGTGGGCCGAGCCCACAGCGAGCGAAGCAAGTAAAACAATTATAGAGCTGTTTTCATACCACGTCTTTCTAATTTAACACGATAGTAGTACAAATTTAGGGCGTTAAATTATTCTGGTCAAAGTACTTGTTTTAAGATAAAAGTCATAGTTTTATAATCTCAATTTTCACCTTCTTGGGATAGCCTGCCATTTTTTGTTACCTACCCCTTCAAATTATTAATTTTTATCTTTTTCATTAATCTTCTCAATTGTAATAATAATGATAGATATTTTTTATGGTAAATGAAAGGAAAATTACCTAATAATGTATAAATCGTAATATGAGCGAAGCAAGTAAAACAATTATAGAGCTGTTTTCATACCACGTCTTTCTAATTTAACACGATAGTAGTACAAATTTAGGGCGTTAAATTATTCTGGTCAAAGTACTTGTTTTAAGATAAAAGTCATAGTTTTATAATCTCAATTTTCACCTTCTTGGGATAGCCTGCCATTTTTTGTACCTACCACCTTCACATATTAAAATTTTTTTCTTTTTCATTAATCTTCTCAATTGTAATAATAATGATAGATAATGTTATCTCACTATAGTACCATATTCTTTATGGTAAATAAAAGGAAAATTACCTAAAAATGTATAAATCGTAATATCACACATTAATAGAAAATTGTATCCAAAAATTAATGTAATAATACATTGTAGGTAGTACTTATTATGTTTTCTAATACGTAGGATTTCACACGAACATGATTATATTGATGAATACTCTGCCACTATGTTGAATAGGTTGCGATGGTCTTTAACCATCAATTTCAGGTTGAACCCATTATTTTCTGACGTAACAAATATTAATCCAAACCACGTGACAGATAAAACTGTGCGTATATTATACAAAAACGGTTTATACCAATTTAATTCGTACCTTTTTCGACTTCAAACATGTAAACCTTATCTTTTACTAAATTTAAATCTGTTGTTCAATCTGTTTAGATCATATTAAAAGATTTCGTAAAACACGACTGTCAAATTTATCCATGAATCGTACTGAGGCCTTCCCTAGGCTACATCAGTGGCTCATATGAATCCACAGACCACAAAATGAATCAATATCCGGCTTGGGCATGTACTAGCAATCATGTATAAAAATATTGAAATATATCTCTGCAAAAGTCATCGCGCAACAAATATTCGTTCGGTTTGGATCCGATTAAGGCCAGAACGAGACGACAGCTGCGGATTGGAATTTATTTTTAAGTGGTATTTTACAAATATAATGTGACTTAAAGTGTGTTTTTTTTAAGAAAAGTCCAATAATTTATTCTGTCACTCCCAAGTAAAAGATTTAGGACTCCTAACCTGAAAGATTTCAGTACAATATATTTTCAATAATATTTTGACAATACTAGGTAGTATGCAAAGGTTTCTCTATGTATCCGTTCGGTAAGCAAATTGTACTGTTCCCAAAACGAAAATTTAATCAGAACTTTCTAGATTTAAATAGTTAAAAATAATGTAATTATAGAATATGAAGTAATTTCTAACATTTTATAAACGTGATACACGTTAGAATAGACGTATAGGTTCAATTATCTGTTATATTAAATGTAAGTATTTCTAACTGCGTATCACTTTCCTTGAGAATTTTTCCATTGGTAAACACAAACTAGACACTAACTTCACACAAATTCCTTAAGACATTCCATGGGAAACCTATGGTAGCCATTACACCACAACGTATGAGTGACATGTGTTTTGTGAATACAAAGCAGAACTATCAAACCTGCACTATCAAACTTCTTTTATTCCACATTTGGAACAAGTAAACAAAGTAGACAGCTGAACTAACGTAATGCGTTTATCATGGAAGAAAGCGCTAAAGATTTCTGTCATAAGTATTGAACAGTTTAATGAGTTTTAGATTGGATTACCTTTTGAAATGGTGACATCCCAGGTATTTTAAGCCAAGTATGAATGAGAAATGAGTGTGGTGCCATCTTGTAGTCATGTTACTGAATAAGGCTAAAACGTCCTTTAATAGAATGTGGAATACAAATTTTCTATTGCGTCTTATTGTCAATTGTAAATTTATAGAAATTCCCCTTACTCGCTCAGACCTACGCACTCTCTTAGTTACTAACTAACTGTGTCTTTAATTATGTAATATGAAATGGAAATTCGCTTAGTACACAGATCTGATTTGATAAATAGTATCATTCTTTATCAGCTGACTGGCAGGTTAAGTAGTTTTACTACTACCCGTCTCATAATCTGAAGGCTGCTAGTTCGAACCTGAACGAAGTCTTAAAAACATTTTGTGTTAGTTCGATACTGGACTCACCTGCCTCATTCATTCATTGGACTGTTAGTTGAATGAATGAATTTAAATACATTTTTTACGATAAGGCGAATTTTTTTACGACCACATGGTCATTTTTTAATTAATGATCCTGGCAAATATTCAGCTATTTGTTAAAAAAAGCTTGAAGTCTTTAAATTATTACACTCATATTCACCTTAAAATACTCACCTGGTTGGGTCGGGGTCATATAAATTAATCAACGGTAACAGTGTACTGACACATACGTTATCCCTTAGATAAATTTAACAACGACAATCCGTAACATAAATTAAAGTTCATATAAACGCCATTTAATATTTATTGTTACAAAAAATCATCCAATTTCTGAAAATAACAAGAGAAACAAAGTTAATTAATTTTTAGAGTTTTGTGGGGAGAAACCCCGAAAATCCTTAGACTCGTTTTTGATAAATTTGAATTTTTCACGTCTTTTAAGGGTTATTAGGGGTAAACTACCCTTAAAATAAAAAATGAAAAAACACCTGGAGATACCGTAAAAATATACATACATGGCAAATTTTATCTAAATCGGACCAACAGGGTAGGCTGTGGCTCTGTACACATCCAGACATACGGATGGACAGACATCACATCGAAACCCACTTTTTTGGATTCAGGGGACCCCAAAACGGCTATATCTACTCTCAACTCAAATTTGAAAATTTTGACGAAAATAATTCATTCTCCATATTCTATGTATAAGGGGAAGGAGTAAAAGTGACGGTGGACGAAATGGGAACCTATCAAGCTGTACGAAGTAAAGACACTTTAATATGGTTAGAGCTGGTCAAAGAAAGGAACCTAATCCTCTGGTATGGCTCAATAAAGTTGGCTTATCTGGAAGTAACAGTGTAAGATCGCCGTTCCTGACTCATAATACGGTTACTATACTGTAACCGTTGTCCTTAGTTGTTATGTCTCCGTTACGTACAAACCACAACCATTAAAGATTAAACAAATAATTCGATTTTATTATTATGTCCTGTTAATTAATTGTTGTTGTAAGTAACGAAGTAATTGTTTCTAATTTACCTGTACGTTCCTATAGCTTTTTTATTTTATTTTCTCTTCCTATACATAGTTTAATATGTGGTAAAGTATTGCTTTCGTCAAAATGTTACGGGTTCAGTTAAGAGTGGATAATATATCAGAGACTTCCCGAATTTAAAAAAGTGGTTTCGGACCGATGTCTGTCTGTCTGTTCAGATCCTGAGACCACTGGAGCTCCGATTTTCATGAAATTAGGTACATAGGTGTACTTGGGATAAGTATCCAGACTATTTTTTAAATTATTATTTGTAAGGGTTGTTTACCCCTAACATTTTTTTTTAAATAAAATATATATTTCTCAGAAACTGCTCCAACGATTATAATTAATTTTAATGGTATACAGTTATTAAGGTCCCAAATAATATGGCACAACCCTCATGTCTGGAAAGCTAATGGTTCAAGAAGTTATGAGGTTCTAAGTATAAAAAAATTTTAATATTTAAAGTTAGTAAAGGTAGATCGCTAGACATAACAATGGCCTTAGCAATAACACCAAGTATAAGATTTCCTGGTATAAAACAGTGTTAAGACGATGGTTCGACTTGCCCAGTGATTATAACTTAGGCAGATGCTGCAGACTCCAAGGGCATGACGATATATTTTGTAAACGTTTTTCTGGCAGTGTAATCCTCATTCAACAATAAAATAACACTTAATAACTTTCAGTCACCTAACACCATAAACTATTTCATCAGTGTTTTGAATATGAAATAATAAACATTATGACATCTAACATTATTTATGGTCACATAGTTCAATGACGTAATCGTTGAAATTATGTACTTACTACAACAACATCGAAAGCTAAAACTGGGAATTTTTGTAAAACACATTTCAGTGCCAGTTTTCAAAATATTGTCAGATTGTAAATACTACGAATATTAAAAGGAAGAAACCCAGGCGGTCTTTCTGTGGGTGACAAAATCGTCATTTCATGTGGGAAGTCCACTATTTACTTTCGACAGATGGTTTCGTTACAAAAATATCAATGAACTTTTCAAGAATACGTGCAAAACCTGAATGCTGTTAAAATCGAATTTATATTAAAACAGTCCTAGCTGTACTTGTCTCTTCGCCCAATATAACATATAATGTAGATCCAAACAATGGATTATACGACACACTCAGATGTCCTTCTTAAATTCTTAGTCTACGAATAACGATTTAGGGAAATATTAAATTTACTGCCCGTGGTTGTTTGAGAGCGCCTTAGGTTATTCTTATAATGAATAAAAAAAATTAATTTCTTCCTTATTTCTCACCAATTTTTCTTGAAATTAAATTTTTCATAAAAAGACATGCAGTGTAGGGTCACATTTAACAAACAAAACTCACTCAAAATAGGTTTGGAAATTAGATTATATTTTTAAAATAATAAATATACAAAATGACTGGGGCCGTGACGTGTCCTGTAATACAGTTACTTTAAGGTCATGAATTGTGGATAGTTGTGAGCGATGGTCGGTGGGAGTAGTGTTTTCTAATGTATATAAACATCCACACTATTGAATAATACGTTAATCCGCAAACCCCTTCTTCAAAACTAAACCAGCTCGTAATTGGGAGGCAGTGGTTTGGACTCCACGTTAAACTGTAGGTTTCTTAGATATGCTATAAACTGTAGGTCCCTGAGATATGATATAAACTTTAGGTCCCATAGATATGCCATTGACTGTTGGGCTATTAATTAAAATTCTGTCTAAGGAACTTGTCAGCCTTAGTCAGTAGCAAGACAACAAGATCACATCACAATTATCTTACACTCATTTCTCATTAATACTTTTTTACTCAAGTATTACCTACCTCGGTAGATCGCAATTTCAGTAACTAACTAAATGATATTTAAATAAACTGAAACCATATTACAGTTTATATTTAAGGTTGTAGTTTTTTTTCAATTTACTTAAGATAGCAAGTATTTGTCAGAACAGTTTATAACTACTAGTTGTATAGCTCAAAATTAAAAGTATTAATATTCATTCTTTGTTTGAAATTCATTATTGGTGATGGTGGATTGATATTATTTAACTCGTGAAACTTTGTTTTACATAATATCGATGGAAAATGTCCGCAATAAGAATCTAAATAATATTAATATTCAGTTTGATTATATAATTAATTGATGGAATCGATATCTGGTTATATCAAGGCCTAACATAATTTAAGGTCCATAATGAAGCATAAGCTCCGTTCTGAATGGAACCTCTGGTTAATTAAAAGGGCTTCCAGTAATTAACCATGACCTCTACAAAATAATTTACGATGGAAAAATAATAAATACCATTAAATCTCTATATATAAAATTGAATGTATGTATGTCTGTCTGTATGTCTATATGTATGTCCTTTATGCGTTGCCAAACTATTTATCCGATCGCCATGAAATTTTAGGAAGTTGATCTACATGTGCCCGGGAAAGTTTTAGTGAAAAAATATTTTCGAAAACCCCATAAGTTTCCATTTATGGCGTTTTAAATTTCTAATGTTAACCTTATGGAGAGTAAGTTTGTTTACAATTTTTTTACAATGAAAAAATTTGATCTCTTAACTACAGCTGATTGGTTTACTTTCCATTAGTAATATGATTATTTACTATCCAATGCCATCTGAATCATTTATCATTGTAAAACTATGAAGTAAATATGTACTGTAAAAAATGGACAGCTTTATTCACCACGTTAATAGTTTACGGTTTTGGGGGATTATGTATTTATACTTTTATTTTCCTTCTGATTAAAGTCACGTGTTTATATGTTGGCCAAATAAAAAATAAGTACAATGTTTATATATTACGTTTATTATAATTATCAGCTGTTGTATATCTTTCCTACAAAAGCCGTATTACAGTTAGGTTTGGTTTTGATTTGATTGGATCGATTGGATTTGAAAATTGTGAATTAATCCACTCAGATTTATTTGTTTTATGGGAATGTCATTAATATGTCTTATCGTTTCAGTATTGTTATTCACTATGCCGCGACCCAGAATATATAACAATAAAGCCGTAATGCTATTCTACTTCAGAACATGATAATATTTAACCCCAGGATAACTGTTAACGGGACAACTATACCTTACTGTGATAAAGTAAAAAGCCTGGGGTTGACTATTTGCAAAACACTGGACTGGACAGACACAGTGGTGAATACTTGTAAAAAGGTGTTCGCTGCTGTCCACACTCTGAAAAAAATGCAGCGAATTTTACCATTCCACATTAGACTTCTTCTAATAAAATCACTTGTCTTTCCACATTTCAGTTACTGCAACTCTGTAATTAATGACATGACTGTAGTCTTGCAAACAAAATTACAACGTACTCAAAATTATTGCATTCGTTTTCTGTTCAATCTTCGCCGAGACGATCGTGTTACACCTTATTACATTCAATCTTCTCTTTTAAAGCTCTCTGAATTAAGGGAGATGCGAATCGTCCAAATTACTCATTCTGTTGTCAATCTTGGATTTCCGCGTTATCTGGGTGCTAATTTTGAATTAATGGGTGGAGGTGCAAGAAACACTCGCTCTGGCTCGTCAACTATTCGTATTCCTCAACACAAAACCTCGGTGTTTAATCGTTCTTTCACAGTAACTGCTTGCCGGTTGTGGAACTCATTACCTCAAAATATAAATCAATAGACACTCGTTCACGGCTGACGGTGGCGTTGAAACAGTACTATCTTGACGGATGACAAAGGCGTGGCACGTGCGTTAGGCCTGGGTGTAGCGGGCAAAGGGTGATTGTGTGAGTGTGTGTTATTAGTATTTTAGTTTCTGTTAATATTTTAATTTGTATTTGAAGTTTATAAATATTATTTTCTTTTAGTTTACTTTAAACCTAATGTTATTTTATTTTATATTTCATTATTATTACTGACATGAATGTTATTATTATATTATTGAGGTTAATTGTAAGAGAGGACCATGTGGTCCTAAATTCGCCTCAAAATAAAGAAGTATTTTCATTCATTCATTCATTCATTCAACATGGCCACTCTTAAAGTTGACCTGTATTTACTGACAGGCGTTACGAAGTTCGCCGGGTCAGCTAGTAATATTATAATTAAATGACACATTACATATTTTATAGTTGGTGGCTATTGCGTGGTTGTTGCCATGAACATGTCACGAGTGTGTAATGAGTTTAATATATATGTTTTTAAAAAAGGTAAGAGTAAAAATCTATGTGACGAGGATCTTGTGACAATTTTACCCCAGATGAAGAAGTTCAGCTCCGAACCATGTAGGATGTAAAAAAACCAATATTATTTCAAAACTGTTGACTGAAAGGTATGTAACCTTATTATTTTACTATATAATTTTACATAAAAATATTATATTAATGAAATTCAATGATTTTATTTTTATATAATCAAATGCAATGGAGAAAAACTATCCGTTTGTTATTCATAAAAACGGTATATTTATTCATTGAACGCTTGAATAAAATACTGCTAATAAAAGTATGAATTACGCATCGTAAAATAGACAATGGTTAAATTATATTTTTACATATCTAAGAGAAATTCGATTAAGTTAATGTGTAAAGCAGGTTTGATGAAAATAAAATTTTTGTTTTAGAAACAATTTAAGCTCTAATCTTTCAATTTACACTTATTAGTAGATATTGTTTCAGAGATAGTGAATAAATAATAGAATTCAATTATTGTGCTAGACAAACGGATTTTCAATAAATAATTCTATATTTTTGTTTTTTTCATATTTGAAATTCACGAAAATTATCAAACGGAATGTAATGTTTCACTTAAAATAGTTTTGTAAAATATTGTTAAACGGTTTTTGTCAACATTTATTATTTTCTTATCAGCATAGAATACATTTACGAAAATTTAAAGTTTTAAAATCATTTCGATAAGTGTTAACTTTCAGACCGAAAGGACAAAAGTGACTTCGTTTATGCTTTCCAAATGTAAAACAGTAAAATCTAATCTCCCTGATTAGGTTCGGCTATAAAAACCGGTATTCTCGGCAGTAAAGTTAGATTAGGGAGGTGAAAAAACGCTACCTCGGAAAACCTCCACGGAAAAACGAACATTTAATGGCGATGGATTAGAACATTAAAGACATCAAAATATGGTACATTACATAGATTCAACCTTTATCAGGTGAAGATTTATTTCTCGTCATATCCCGTCATAGCTCTCCCAATCAAAAAATATATGACTATGCTTTATTTTCATATGAAAATATTCCCCTTAGACATGTACACAATCTAACTTATTTCGCATAGGGAAGTAAATACAAACATTTTACTCAGAAATTAGTTATTTCCAAAATTAAAGAATCTTTGTAGAGCCGTGTTTAACAGGCTTAGCCAAATACCGGTTCTAATCTTGTTATGTTTTAGGTTCAGCTCATCTAGAACGAGGTTTAGATTTCGTCGTAAAATGCTGTTTTACTACCTGTGTTAAAAATATCCCCAGTAGGAATGTAAGTGACGTAAATTCTGAAACGGCCGTTGCAGAAATTATTAATTGTGTTCTGTTCATATTAGCTTGTTAGCAATGCTTAGTAAGCGGAATCTGACAGAGGATGAAAGTTATATTGGTATAGCCCGACTCATTACAACGTCAAGTTACCAACAAATTACTCAAGAATTAAATAACAGCTTGTTATTCACAACAAGCAGATCTTGACGATCAAGTTAAATGTTTAACAAGAATATCAGGAAGTAAGATACTGCCATTTTATAGTTTTCCCTTCTCCCCTTATATTTTGATTTTAAGAATTGTTTTCCAGAACAATTTTAGAATTTGAGTTGAGCGTGGATATATTCGTTTTGAGGCTCCCTGAATCTAAAAAAATCGTTTTCGGACTGATGTCTGTCTGTCTGTCTGTCTGTGTACGGGCCTTGACACCCCACGTCAGATTGTTATGACACCTAGAACACAGATGTACTTTGGATATATCCACTGACCATTTTTTTATTTTTGTTGAAGTTTTTACATTTAAAAAAACCCCTAAAACCCCAAATTAAAAAACACTTATTTTTCAAAATCCGCTTCAACGATTTTGAGTAAAGTTTAATGGTATATAGTTATTATAGTGCCAAATAATATGGTACAACCTGCATGTCTGTAAAGCTAATGGTTAAAGAAGTTATGGTGTTTTAAATATATGTATATAAATTTAACTGTCCGGCAAAACTGTAATTTTATCAATTTTACTTTCACCATTAAAACTGGTTTAAAAACTAAGGAAATCGCATTTTGAATCATTCCTCTACAACTAACGGTTCTGAAGAAAAGTTAAATCTACTGTACGTTGAAAATGCGTGACTTTCTCACAAGGTGTCCAATATTATCCTTCAGCAGAATATTTCAAATTAATTTCTTTCTTATTTCTCAACCGTTTTCCATAAAACTTGGTATTCAGTATAAGGTCAATCACCAAACGAATCCCACTCAACGTTTCGTATTACCCAGGGGGCGGGAGTTAAGCCCCCAAAAATTCTAATAAATAATTTTATTATTTGAACAATTTATTTTTCTTTAAAATCCTGCAAAATCTTTTACATTTTTACTTTAATTTTTCCATAGTTTAAACAAATGTTTATCAACATGTTTATTATGGATTATAAAATTTATTAGTAAGTTTTTTCATCCGTTTTTTATGTAACATTTCAATAATTATATTATAACTAACAGTAAACCCGTCCTTTGTACGAGTTGTAGGATTCAGTTTAATAAAGAAAGATCGTCATACCAAAATGTAAACCTGAAATCCTTAACAAATCAATCAAAAAAATCAATACTCAGTACGTTTTTTTAGTTATTTAGAATATATTTATAATATTTTTCAATTTGGTTTAACCCAAATTGTTTTAAAGGTAGACTTTCAATTCAAAGTAATAATTTATAAAGAGTTGGATGGGTACAAATTGGTAATATTCGACCTTTAGCAGAACGTGAATTTGAACAAAGCCACGCACGGTGATTGGTTGGCCAATACGTCAGAGATGGTCGCTACAATTATAATTGACATTAGATATTTGTAATTCCACAAGTGATTTTTTTGACGTTGCATCGACATTTATGAGATTTAGTAATACAGGGTGTTTCAGAATTCCCTACCAATACTCTAGGGTATTATTACTGGGTAAGAAACATATCTAAATATCATTTTTAAATTGTCCAGAAGTCCTTAGTTACTCACACAGCCTCCATTTTGTTTTTTAACTTATGATTTTTTTCTGAATAATGGTTAAACCTACGGAATTGAAAATTTGCCCAAACATTAATGACAACTAGACAAAACTACAAAAAAATCATGACAATTTCTCAAATTCATAAAACAAAATAGCGGCCATTTAAAGTTTTGTTTCTCAAATAACTCAGGGACCGTTGATTTAACAGAATATTTACAGGAATAACTTTTTTTAGGTAATGTAATCATTTCATTACGTTTAACTATTATTCAGAAAAAAATATAAATGAAAAAAAACAAAATGGGAGGCTGTGTGAGTAACTAAGGACTTCGGACAATTTAAATATGATATTTAGATATGTTTCTTACCCAGGAACAATGCCCTAGAGTATTGGTAGGGAATTCTGAAACACCCTGTACAATATTTTAATATTAAACTCTTAGAGTAAGACTAATAAATGCAGGATTAGTTTGTTTTGCACTTAACACATACACATTGCATTTTTACATAAAGGATCTTTTAATTAATAGACAACATTACTGTAAATATTTCTGTAATTTGTATAATTATTAGTAATAGTAGAATCATTTGAAATTTTTTTGACGGTACCTAGAAAATGTTTTAGCTTTAGTTAGTTAACGGCTACTTCAATTTTCTAAATACTAACTCAATTAATTACAATCTAAACATCCAACCTAAAAAATTGTACTAATTTACTCTTAGTAATTAGTTTTTTTTATTTTCATGATTGAGTTATCAAAATAGAACAAAAAAATCCTTCAAAAAGAAAAACAAAAGGTCTCTATCTCAATCTTCAACCTCTAAACACCTCAACTACACAGTAACAGGTAGACATTTTTATCCTATTCAGCCTTTAAACTTTACTTAAAACAATGGTGATCCAATTACAATTAAAAACTCTTTACTTCATTCATTAACAATTTTGTTAAAATTGTTTAGCATAAAATTAGGTAATTAAATATTTATATGTTAATCTGATTAATTATATAATTTTTTAATACAATACAAAATATGATAACACATAGTATTTACATATAATATACACTATATACAAAAAATAATAATTAGGTGATAATAATTAATTAATGATAGTAATAATCAGGAAACTGTTTCTTTGCGTTACCGCAATTACTCATTTTGTGAAAAAGTTGCACGATATTCCTTTACAAGTATTTTACTTAACTCATTCCAGATTGTTTTTCAAATGAGTGTGTCAAAAAACCATCTGTAAAGTAAAATGGTAAGCTTGACTTTTGGGACACCTTGTATTTCCAAAGTTGTTAGGATTTCTATCTAATGTTCTTGTTGTCAATAAACTTAACATGACCACAACACAGTTATAGCAACGCGAATTATGGAAATCCTCAAAATGTGTTACTTTAATAATTAATATGGTTATTAAACCATATGTTAAACCATATTAAACCATATGAATGTCGGCAATACTCAAACAAGAACTGTCCACACAGATTACGTTCTGAGTAGATCATTAACGAGATGATTAAAGTTAACGGTTAGTCTATCATTAGTATTAATCTAGGAGTGGCGGCAAGTGCTACGTCATATCAAATTTTATTAACGAGTCTCAATTTTACTAAAAAATACTAAAAAACCCCTTTACTGTAGTGGTAAGACAAATGAAATTGAAAAACGGATTTTATCATACGACGTTGATTTACATAGCAGTGCGGCATATACTCCTCTAGCTAATAGGAAATTAAGAGGAAATAAGAAATAAATTATACAGAAATAATACATTGCAAACCTTTAAGAATATAACTAATTACTAAACAACGGACTAAATATTTTTCTTTTTTGACTTCCTTTCTATTTTATACCTTTAGAATTTACCGGTTTAAACATTATCCACTAGTCTAACATTCACAATTTCGGTCATCTAGGTGTGACCATTTGTAATTCTATGGTATTCACATCTGTGTTATCAAATTACAAAAAAGTGTAAACAACTTTTCATACGTCGTGTTTCTAAGGGCGTTCACCAGTGTGAATATTCATATGCTTTTTCAGGCTACCAGTTTGTGCAAAACATTTTCCACATATCTTACATTTGTAAGGGATGTCACCACTGTGAAGAATCATATGCTTTTTCAGGGTACCAGTGTGTGCATAAAATTTTTCACATATCATACATTTATAAGGGCGGTCACCAGTGTGAACATTCATATGACTTTTCAGGGAACCAGTTTGTGAAAAACATTTTCCACATGTCTTACATTTATAAGGGCGTTCACCAGTGTGAACATTCATATGCACTTTCAGGTTACTACTTTCTGCAAAACATTTTCCGCATGTCTTACACTTATAAGGGCGGTCACCAGTGTGAATATTCATATGCTTTTTCAGGGAACCAGTTTGTGCAAAACATTTTCCACATGTCTTACATTTATAAGGGCGGTCACCAGTGTGAACATTCATATGCACTCTCAGGTTACCAGTTTGTGCAAAACATTTTCCACATATCATACATTTGTAAGGGCGGTCACCAGTGTGAACATTCATATGACTTTTCAGGGAACCAGTTTGTGAAAAACATTTTCCACATGTCTTACATTTATAAGGGCGTTCACCAGTGTGAACATTCATATGCACTCTCAGGTTACCAGTTTGTGCAAAACATTTTTCACATATCATACATTTATAAGGGCGGTCCCCTGTGTGAACATTCATATGACTTTTCAGGGCATAAGTTTGTGCAAAACATTTTCCACATGTCTTGCATTTATAAGGGCGGTCACCAGTGTGAACATTCAAATGAATTTTCAAGCTACTAAATTTTGTAAAACATTTTCCACATGTCTTACATTTATAAGGGGTTTCACCAGTGTGTATGTACAGATGTGTTTTTAAATTGCCAATACTTGCAACCCGTTTTCTACATATAGGACATTTATAAGGATTTTGTAAATACAAGTGTGCTTTTACACTACTATTCCTTATAAAACATTTTCCACATGTTAGACATTTGTAAGGGTACTCACCAGTATGTGAATACATATGTTCTCTTAGACTAGTTTTATATAAAAAACGTCTATCACATGCTGGACATTGATGACACTCGCTTGTGTGTAATGACTTATCACTTCTCTCATGAACTCTGATCATGGTTTAAGATTTCTTCATGTGTTTGATCCTTATAGGATTGTAAAGTAGTGTACGTCAGCAAATAGCGATTACGGAGGCAGGTTAAATAACGATTGGTTTATGCAAAGGTCTTATCAGTATAAACGTAAGTACTTTGCCTTATTTGGTAATCACTATTATATTAATAGATATTACGACATACGCTAAACATATATATATATAAAGTCAAGTTTAATGTCTCATAAAGTATTCACATTAAATCACCAAAATGCTATTAATGGAATACGGTGTAACTCCTTTTTATCAATTCCCAACACTTTCAGTAAGGATTTTGTAGATATTTCTTTATATATTTTCCTATAGCTCCAAATAAGAGTTTTGCCGCGACTGTAACCTGAAAAAGAAACGATACGTTAATTTTTTTACTTTGTGTTTGACAATATTGCATTGATATTTTACTCCTTTTACACCAGATAAAGATTATTGATCCAATTAGGTTAACACGCACTAATAATGTACGATTTAATGACTTAGTACCAGGAGACCGAGCTTTGCTTGGATGGAATAAATCCTGTATTAGATAAGTTCATTAGCTAAAATAAAACACATTTATTATGCACTCAATGTAAATATAACCATTAATAAAATAGACTTTTATCAAGAATATAACTAATTGTTTAAACATTTCTTTCAAGCAACCTAAAAATAAACATTCATTGTTTACAAATTTAAATCTATATATATATATATATATATATATATATATATATATATATATATATATATATAATTGAATGTGTGTATGTATGTATGTCCTTTATGTGTTGCCAAACTACTCATCCGATCGCCATAAAATTTTGGGGAGTTCCTAAAAATGTGACCGGGAAGGTTTTAGTGGAAAAATATTTTTGAAACCCCCACAAGATTCCATTTTATGGCGTTTTAAATTTCTAATGTTAACCTTATGGAGAGTAAGTTTGTTTACAAATGTTCTACAATAAAAACATTTGATTTCTTAGCTACAGCTGATTGGTTTACTTTCCATTAGCAATATGCTTCACCATCCAATGTCATCTGAATCATTCATTAATGTTAAAAGTATAAAGTAATTAAGTGCTGTACAAAGTGAACAACTTTATACGCCCCGACGGTGGCAAACTGTTGGTGACGTTCGGTCCAACGATCGCTCGACTGTGGCAGACTGGTGGTGCCGTCCCACAAACGCACGACGGTGGCGGACTGGTGGTGACGTCCCGTCCCACGATCGCTCGACGGTGGCAGACTGGTGGTGACGTCCCGTCCCACGATCGCCCGACGGTGGCGGACTGGTGGGGACGTCCCGTCCCACGATCGCCCGACGGTGGCGGACTGGTGGTGACCTCCTGTCCCACGATCGCTCGACGATGGAAAACTTGTGGTGACGTCCGGTCCATCGATCGCTCGACGGGGGCAGACTGGTGGTGACGTCCGGTCCATCCATCGCTCGACGATGGCAGATGGTGGTAACGTCAGGCACATCGATCGCTCGAAGTGGAAGACTGATGGTGACGTCCGGTCCGTCGCTCACTTGAAAAATTCTTTTTTATGCAAATTTTTATTTCTTGTTGCGTTATTATAGTAAATCGAGGGCTAATATTTTACATACACCTTCATTTCATAAGCATAAGTGAGAATATGTTAGTGATGTTTTTAGTTTTATAGAGGAGGTAAAGTACGGGGTTCCACAGGGATCAGTTTTGGGGGCAATTTTGTTTATAATTTTTTATTAATGATTTTTGTGATGGACGATTCTATGGAAAAGTAACGGCTTTTGCGGACGATACCGCAATTTGCTATGTTGTGAAATCCTGGGATATTGTTCATAGCAAGATTTCCCGGGATTTTGATGCTATCAGGTGGTGGTTTACAACTAATAAGCTAATAAGCTTGTTTTAAATGCAGATAAAACAACGTTCGTTAACTTCTCTTTGAGGCAGGTGGTTAAATTTACAGATGACGTAGTGTACAAATGTAATGAATGTTTAATAGGGGACGAGGTTTGCAGCAATTGTTCAGTAATTAAATCTAGTAGTAATACAAAATATGTGGATATACTATTAGATAGTGAACTTAATTGGAAAATTCACATATCGAAGTTAAAAAGTAAAATCAAAGGTACCATACGTCTTTTTTATTTCTTGCAGAAAATTTGCCCTCAAAAAAATACTCAGAAGTTTATATCTTGCTTTAGTAAACAGTAGTAGACTTGAGTATGGGTTGATCTTGTGGGGTGGAACTTATTTAACCAATTTCAAATCAATTATAATTTTGCAGAAACTTTTCGTAAGAGTAATTTGTAATAAAACCCGATATGATTCTGCTTATCCATGTTTCCAACATTTGAATATATTTCCAGTAAGACCACTTTTCCTGTTTAAGGTCCTAAAATTGTTTCATAAAAATTTATTATTTAGTAGAGACGTAGATAGTTACAAATCAAAATTGAGAAATGCGAGCTTATGCAATGTACCAAAACCAAATTTAACTTTTTTTACTAAATTCTACTAATTTATTGCACCCCGAGTGTATAATCAATTACCAAAAATAATTAAAAATATACAGCATAATACAAAATTTCTCAAAGAATTAAAAAAATGGTTGAGATCACTAAAAGACGTAGAAGATATTTTACATATAAATAGCTAGGTTTGAAAGCCTTAGAATGCTTTATTTTAGTGGTTTAGTAGTATTTTCCTGTTTTAATTAATTAAATGGCTATACATTGATATTTAGTTTTCTAATTATATGCAATTTATGTGTTTGCAATTTCATATTACATGTATTGTACTATTAAATTAAATAATTAAATTAGGTTTGTTTTGATCTTAACTTTTACCTAATATTTGTTTATTAGTATTCCTAAGTATTATAAAATGTTATTTATTATTTTGTTTAAGTTACAGGATAATGTTTTATGTTTCTTTATTTGTAGTTGACATGTACTAATATTTAAATCTATTTATTGTTGTTATTTATTATCATGTCTGTATTTATGGTTATTTATATAGTTGTTTTATTTATATAATTGCACAATTTGTGATATAGCTAAACTTGCACACGCTCCTTAGAGCTCATTATAGTATAAAATATTTGTAACGGAATCCCCAAACAGACTTTATGTCTCGGGACCCTATTTTTTTACAAGGTCTGCTTACTGTTGAGGTCAGTCTGGGTTTCAGTTATTTGTAAATTTTGTAAATCGATGTATTTCAAATCAATGTAATGATGTACAGAAAATAAAGCTTTATTTAATTATTTATTTAAATACTTCGATAACTATGATTCCTCCTATTTGCAAGTATGTACATGACAAAAACATTGAGAAAGTATTGTTTTCGTCAAAATTTTTAAATTTGTGTTAAACGTAGATATTTTACGTGTTGAAGCTCCCTGCACCAAGAAATTCAGTTTTCAGCCCGACGTCAGTCTGTCTGTGTACAAGCTCCCAGACCACACTGTTCGTCAGATGTGTATGACACTTGGTACACGGGGGCACTTGGCTATGTCTCCAGACCAATATTATATTTTTTATTTTTAAACGCTTTTGAGTATAGTTTCATGGTATACAGTTATTAAGGTCCCACCACGTAGATGTCTGTAAAGCAAAAGGTTCAAGAAGTTATGAGGTTTTCAATATATAAAATATTGTTGTAATTGTCTGCATAAATTGTAATTTTATAAAGTAATTTGACTTTCACTATTTAAACCGGCTAAGAAACTAAACAAGTTTGAATTTTAAACCATTATTCACGGTTGAACCATTGAAAACGCAGTAAGTTTTCTTAGGATGCCAAATGTTATTCTTCGGCAGAATATAAAAAATCAATGTATTCCTTATTTCTTAGCCGTTTTCTATTACGGTACTTTGTATGTAGAGTAGAGTCATATACCCTAACAAATTCCACTCAAAGTTGGGTATTACTAGGGGGCGGGGGTTATGTGCAAAAACTTATAATAACTGATCTATTTTTCATTATTTCTCATTATAATTATTTCATAAATTTATTTTTCTTTAATTAATATCTTATTAATAATATCTTTTATTAATATCTTGATATTAGTCAGAAATGTATTACATACTAGCAGCAAGCCCGTCCTTTGAACAGGTTGTAGAACTCAGTTACAAGAAGAAAGATTATCATACCAAAATTTTAATCTGGAATCCTAACCAAATCAGTACAAAGAAAATATATAAATACCCCGTATTATTATTTAGCATTACTTTTCAATTAGATACTCGTAGATAGTAGATACAAATTGGCGGTTAGACTTCAGAATCGACACGTTTTTCCCATAAGAATAACATAGGGATCAATTTTTGCGCATCTCATTTTGATCCGTAAAAATCCCACCTTTATTTATTACCAATGTAGTGTATGATGCTATAGAACATTATTTTCATTAAAAATAAACAAATATTTCACAAAGCACGCATCTTACAAGGTCCGAAAATCGATGCGGTACATTACACAAGATTAAACAATCTGTAAAACTCCCACCTTGATTCATTATCAATGTACTGTATGATGCTTTAGAACATAATTTTCATTAAAAATAAACAAATATTTCACAAAACACATATCTTACAGAGTTTTAAAATCCCAAATCCCCACACAACACACCGTTCCGCGTACCGGCTCATGTCACTGCCGCAAGACTTATACCTGCATTTAGCATGTCTATTAATTTTTGTTGTAGTGTTCATCTATATTACTATTAATCCATGACCTACTTAAAAGTCATTACCACTTAAAACTCAAGAACTCTCACACTTGTACTCAGCTATATATAACAAGAAAATGAAAAATTATGCCACTGAGTAGGGTTGATGTTGTAGTCAAATTCTTCATTCTTTGACAACAATGCGCACCAAACATGTTTTATATTGCTTAAATTTTAAACAATGCCATCTGGTTTTTTGGACAGTTCAAAATGACCCTTATTCATATCCAATCTACCACCTGATATTATACAACATCATTTTTATGTAAAATAAAACCACATTCACATGCGCCAAGTCCCATTGTTATAAAACGACTACATTTTTTGCACAACAATTTTGGCTGAAAATTTTTCAGAAAAAAGTGTGTCAATCGATGCGCCTTGGTGAGATCGGACATAATTAGAAGGTGTTGATATCAAAAAGTTCTTAGTTTCCGAGATATCGGCAATTTTCTAACTGAAAATTACATGGTAGCATTTATGTCTAGTATATCATTCGTTCACTATGCTCATAACATAGACCCACCATGTGCCAAGTCCCATTGTTATAAAACGACCACATTTTTTGCACAATAATTTTGGCTGAATATTTTTCAGAAAAAAGTGTGCCAAAAGATGCGCCTTGGTGAGATCGGACATAATTAGAAGGTGTTGATATAAAAAAGTTCTTAGTTTCCGAGATATCGACAATTTTCTAACTTGAAAATTACATGGTAGCATTTATGTCTACAAATCCCCCTGTCCCTAGTATATCATTCGTTCACTATTGTCATAACCTAGACCCACCATGCGCCTAGTCATACTGTTATAAAACGGCCAGATTTTTTGCACAATAATTTTGGCTGAATATTTTTCAAAAAAAGTGTGCCAAAAGATGCGCCTTGGTGAGATCGGACATAATTAGAAGGTGTTGATATCAAAAAGTTCTTAGTTTCCGAGATATCGGCAATTTTCTATTTCTATTAAATGCACTGTACCACGTAACGCGCAACCACAAGACTTACAGCATCATCAACACCTGCACCTAGTATGATTATTATTTTTTGCTATCTCAATACATCACTAGCATTAATGCATGACCTACTTAGAAATTTTTACCACTCTAATTTCTGTTTAATCCGAGTTGAACGTTTTTGACAACAGCTAGACTCTTAGAAAAGGTATCTACATACACATTCCACATGCACTAGAGGTCCTCACTTGTATATGTTTTCAGCTATATATTGACCAAACTAAAACATACAACAATAAAGTGAATAAAATGGTTGATGTTGTAGTCAGGTTCTTTATTATTTGAGTCGTCCCAAACACGCCCCAAACACGTTTTTTAAATTGCTTAAGTATTATTTCATTTAGCTATGAACTATAAAGTGACAAATTCCAATATTTTACCAATGTCGCACTATACAACATTTTACTAACATTATTTATACTTAGTTACCTGAATTAATGCATTTAAAATCAAAAACTATAATTTTGAATTCAGCAGAAACTTGATCAAGCTTGCGTCAGTTGTTGAAACAAGAGGAAAGACATGTTTTTTTGACTGCTTCATCCAACCTATAGTCGTTTGATACTTGAATGCAACAGATCCTGGATCAAATTCACAACACATCAACTTGTTGAATGTATATTGGTTGTATTTGATTTCTGGCTTACCTTATAATGTTATGTACCTTTCTCAATGTATCTAAAGGCATTGTTGAACAAGAGAGCAATTGAAATATACAAAAGTGTCCAGTTTAGAGGTATCAAGAAGTGACTATCTTATGATATTAAAATTTAGTTTGTATGCTAAAATGTCATAAATACAACTAAAAGAGTTGAGTTCTATATCATCACCACAAGTCAATCGATGATCTTTCTCCCTAACATTTCTAGCAATCGTGTACTCCATTGCACTCTTACCTACAAATATATCATTATGTAAGATGTACTATACTACAAGACACAATTGAATTTATATAAGACTTTTACACATTATTAATTGATTGTACACTAGCTTATTTTTGGTCATTATTAATTGATTGTGCACTAACTTATTTTGGTGTGCTTTTATAGTTTTTTCCATCAAAACTTACATTAACCTAGTGTTAAGATTGACTTTGAACACAATGGACTGTCATCAGGTCCCAGGCTTATTAGAAGACTGAAATCAAACATAAATAATCCATCTTACAACTGTCTCACTGGGTTTTTTCGTGTCATGTTTACTCGTACCCCTGTCTTCTCTGCTAAATGTTTGTGCAAAAAATGTGGTCGTTTTATAACAATGGGACTTGGCACATGGTGGCTCTATGTTATGAGCATAGTGAACGAATGATAAACTAGACATATACTACAAGACACAATTGAATTTATATAAGACTTTTACACATTATTAATTGATTGTACACTAGCTTATTTTTGGTCATTATTAATTGATTGTGCACTAACTTATTTTGGTGTGATTTTATAGTTTTTTCCATCAAACTTACATTAACCTAGTGTTAAGATTGACTTTGAACACAATGGACTGTCATCAGGTCCCAGGCTTATTAGAAGACTGAAATCAAACATAAATAATCCATCTTACAACTGTCTCACTGGGTTTTTTCGTGTCATGTTTACTCGTACCCCTGTCTTCTCTGCTAAATGTTGTAAGTGAATTATAAGAGAACTGTAAATATGATATGTACTGTCTATGTTTATCTTCTCTAGTAATCATGTTGTACGTGAATTATAGGAGACCTGTAAAATACTATATTCACCGGTGTCATTTGTGTACTGTGTGTCTTCACAAACCCAATGTTGAATGTGTGTTAAAGAAGAACTGCTGTAAGATGCTATACTATTCTACAAGACAAAATGTCGGGTCTAATTAATAAGATTTTGACACATTATTAATTTATTGTACACTAACTTATTTCTTTATTATCAAACCTACAATAGCCTAGTGTTAAGATCAAGTCCCAGGTCTATTAGAAGACTGAAATCAAAATGTCATACAACAGGTTTGATTCTGTCTCGATTACATTTAATTCACTGGTGTTTTTTTTTCTGTTTCGTGTTTAATTGTACGTGTCTTCTGTACGTGTATGTGTATTATAGGAGAATTGTTCAGTGCTCAATTCACTAGTGCCATTTGTTTTATACTTGCTCGTATCATGTGACATGTTGAGGAGAACTGTAAAATACAATATTTTGTCTCTTTCGTTTCATGTCCTTCTCTAGTAACCATATTTTACATGAATTATAGGAACTATATTTACGTCATTATGTTAATGTGTACCTGTACTGTGTGTCCTCTCTAGTAACCATAACACCATAATGGTTTTGTGGAATTGTGTAATTTTACAGAAACATGTGAAATGAACATGTAAAGATGTAAAGCTCGTGTGAAACGTGACATAAACATTTTCACATCTTTGAGTGAAACTACATACTTACTCTGAATGTGAAAGTATACTACACAGTTCACAGATTCTATGTGGTCAATCAGAATCAGTTCTAACTATAACAACAACTTAACAACTAAATTGAATATCAACTTGATAATGTCAATTGTTTAAACATACAGTACAGGTATGGCACATTACACTAATGAATTGAATGTAAATATAGTTGTTTTGCAGTCGCATTTGACATGGTTACTAAAGAAGACACACATGACAAGTACACATTAAACAAATGAAACAAGTCAATTGAATGTAAATATAGTATTTTACAGTTATCCTTTAACTCACATTCGACATGGTTAATAGAGAAGACACAGAGTATAAGTACACATTAAACAAATGACAACAGTGAATTTAATGTAAATATGATACTTGACAGTTCTCCTATAGCTCACACTAGAGAAGATGGACATAAAACGAAAGACACTGGCTAATTTAACATAGATATCGTATTTACAGTTAATTGAGGCAGTTGTAGGATGGATTATTTACATTTGATATCAGTCTTCTAATAACCCTGGGACTTGTTGAATTGAAATCATTCTCTTAGACACATCCATGATCTAACCTAATTCCCACAGGGAAGTAAAAACAAATATTTTATTTGGTGTTTATCAACGTCATTTCATCATTTCAAGTTTTCAGGGAATGTTCAATAGTCTATAGTCTACCTGGTCTTGATACTACGCCTAACGTTAAACTGTTCATTGATAAGTAATTAATCAATTAATTGGTCCAACTACAAAGTGGCAACTGGGACGGGAATCGAACCGATGACCGTTTGGATCACAAGGGGTGTGGTGTGGACCACAGAGCACACCTGTCTTATACGGAATAATTAGCTTTCACATACAATTAGGGCTACATGTATTGATAATGTTGAATCAAGTGATAATTACCAATTAAAGTTGAAAAAAATCAACGATGTATTTACAGTTCAAATCGAATGATATTTTAAAATACTATTCTTCATACGATAGTTATAAATATAAATATTATTTCTAGTTAACTGAAACAGTTATTTTTAGCGAATTTCCCATAGGGAAGAAGCTATTACCGTAGGTCTCATGGCAAGACTTAAGCCCGGAGCCATGTTTTTTTTTCTTTAGGCGCCTAGAGACCAAAAACAATAGTCGTTAAAATTTATATATATATATATATATATATATATATATATATATATGTATGTATGTATATATATATGTATGTATGTGTGTGTGTGTGTGTGTGTGTGTCTGTGAACACGATAACTCTCGTAAAAATGGTCCGATCGAGACCAAATTTGGTAGAGACGTGTATTCCTACAAATGCTCGGACGAGTTCGTTAACCAGACATATCGGTCAATGGAAACGGGTAGTTTGGGGGGGGTTTTGTACCCCAAAATGGGGTTTTTTGCGTTTTTCGTATGTAATTTAAAAGTCTTAAAGTTTTTCTCTATCTTCAACGGTTACCGAGATATTAAAAAATATAAACACAGTACGTTGTATTTTGAGGCTCCAATGTTAATCTTATGGAGGATTAGGAAAAATTATTTTTTCACTTATTATCTAATATTTTTGGATGAAACTTAATATTTAGCTTCATGTGGTTGAGATCCATACATTTGTGCTAAAAAAATCATAGTATATATGTTTATCATGGCAGCAAACCTGCATACTCTTTTCCCATGTTAATCATAAGGAGATTAGGCAAACTCCTTTATTTATGGACAGATGTTGATGAAAGTTGGTATAAATGTTAAAAATAAAATTTTTGATGGTATAAATGGTTACTTTCAGTGTTCCTCACAGCAGCAAACCTACTCACTCTTTCCCATTTTAAACTTATGGAGAATAGGCAAATAATTCTCATGTTTATCGACAGATTTTGACCAAACTTGTCATATATTATTGTTATTATATTTTTGATTTGGAAATTCACTGAGTACGCAGGTCTGCTGCGACGGGGGTATTTTATTTCCATTTATCGTTTTAATATCGTCACCATTTAACCTACTCAGTACGTTTTTTTAGTTATTTAAATATATTTATAATATTTTTCAATTTGTTCCTAAAGTGTTTATAATTATCCAGGAAGACTTTCAATTCAAAGTAATAATTTATAAAGAGTTGGATGGGTACGAATTGGTAATATTGACCTTTAGCAGAACGTGATTTTGAACAAACCCACGCACGGTGATTGGTTGGCCAATACGTCAGAGATGGTCCCTACAATTTGAACAAAGCCACGCACGGTGATTGGTTGGCCAATACGCCAGATATGGTCGCTACAATTATAATTGACATTACATATTTGTAATTCCACAAGTGATTTTTTGACGTTGCATCGACATTTATGAGATTTAGTATTACAGGGTGTTTCAGATTTCCCTACCAATACTCTAGGGCATTGTTCCTGGGTAAGAAACATATCTAAATATCATATCTATTAAATTGTCCGGAAGTCCTTAGTTACTCACACAGCCTCCATTTTGTTTTTTTCACTTATGATTTTTTTTCTGAATAATGCTTAAACCTACGGAATTGAAACTTTCACAAACATTAATGACAACTAGACAAAACTACAAAAAAATCATGACAATTTCTCAAATTCATAAAACAAAGCGGCCATTTAAAATTTTATTTCTCAAATAACTCAGGGACCGTTGATTTAACAGAAAATTTACAGGAATAAGTTCGTATCGTAATTCGTATAAATTATTAGTATAGTATTTGAGATTTTTCTGACGGTAGAAAATGTTTCAGCTTTAGTTAAATAACGGCTATTTCAATTTTCTAAATACTACTCCAATTAATTACAATCTAAATATCCAATCTAAAGAATTGTACTAATTTACTTGTAGTAATTAGTTTTTTTTTTATTTTCATGATTGAGTTATCAAAATAGAACAAAAATTCCTTCAAAAAGATAAACAAAAGGTCTCTATGTCAATCTTCAACCACTAAACACCTCAACTAACACAGTAACAGGTAGACATTTTTCATCCTATTCAGCCTTTAAATTTTACTTAAAACAATGGTGATCCAATGAAAAACTTTTTACTTCATTCATTGATTTTTTTTTAATTGTTTGGCATAAAATTAGGTAATTAAACGTTTATATGGTAATCTGATTAATTAAATAATTTTTTAATATAATAAAATATATGATAATATATATATATATATATATATATATAATGAAATATACATAGTAATATAAGACATATAATCACAAAATATGTTAAACACATAGTATTTACATACAATATACACTATATACACACAATAACAATTAGGTAATAATAATAAATATAATGAGTGTAATAATTAGGAAACTATTTCTTTGCGTTACGCATTTACTCGTTCGTGAAAAAGCTGCAGAATATTCCATTACAAACATTTTACTTAACTCATTCCAGATTGTTTTTCAAATGATTTTGTTAAAAACCCATCTGTAAAGTAAAATGGTAAGCTTGACTTTTGGGACACCTTGTATTTCCAAAGTTGTTAGGATTTCTATCTAATATTTTAGTTGCCAGTAAACTAAACATGTCCACAACACAGTTGTAGCAACGCGAATTATGGAAACCCCCGAAATGTGTTACTGTTGATAAGGTTTTTAAACCACATTTGCGAATGTCGGCAATAGTCAAACAAGAACTGTCCACACTGATTACGTTCTGAGTAGATCATTAACGAGATGATTAAAGTTAACGGTTAGTCTATCATTAGTATCAATCTAGGAATGGCGGCAAGTGCTACGTCATATCAAATTTTAATAACGAGTCTCAATTTTAATACAAATACAAAAAACCCCTTTACTGTACTGATAAGACAAATAAAATTGAAAAACGGATTTTATCATACGACGTTGATTTACATAGCAGTGCGGAATATACGCCTCTAGCTCATAGGAAATTAAGAGGAAATAAGAAATAAATTATACAGAAATAAAACATTACAAACCTTTAAGAATATAACTCATTGCATAACAACAGACTACATTTTTTTCACTTACTTTCTATATTATACCTTTGGAATTTACCTGTTAAAACATTTTCCACTAGTCTAACATTCACAATTTCGGTCACCCAGGTGTGACCATGTGTAATTATATGGTACTTACATCTGTGTTATCAAATTACAAAAAAGTGTAAACAACTTTTCATACGTCGTGTTTCTAAGGGCGTTCACCAGTGTGAATATTCATATGCTTCTTCAGGGTACCAGAGTTTGCATAACATTTTTCACATATCGTACATTTATAAGGGCGGTCACCAGTGTGAACATTCATATGACTTTTCAGGTTTCCAGTATGTGCAAAACATTTTTCACATATCATACATTTATAAGGGCGTTCACCAGTGTGAACATTCATATGCTTTTTCAGGTTTCCAATATGTGCAAAACATTTTTCACATATCATACATTTATAAGGGCGGTCACCTGTGTGAACATTCATATGACTTTTCAAGTGGCCAGATTGTGTAAAACATTTTCCACATGTCTTACATTTATAAGGGCGTTCACCAGTGTGAACATTCATATGCTTTTTCAGGGTACCAGTATGTGCAAAACATTTTTCACATATCATACATTTATAAGGGCGTTCACCAGTGTGAACATTCATATGCATTTTCAGGGTACCAGAGTTTGCATAACATTTTTCACATATCGTACATTTATAAGGGCGGTCACCAGTGTGAACATTCATATGACTTTTCAAGTGGCCAGATTGTGTAAAACATTTTCCACATGTCTTACATTTATAAGGGCGTTCACCAGTGTGAACATTCATATGCTTTTTCAGGTTTCCAGTATGTGCAAAACATTTTTCACATATCATACATTTATAAGGGCGTTCACCTGTGTGAACATTCATATGCTTTTTCAGGTTTCCAGTATGTGCAAAACATTTTTCACATATCTTACATTTATAAGGGAGGTCACCAGTATGAACATTTATATGCATTTTCAGGGCACGAGGTTTTGCAAAACATTTTCCACATGTCTTACACTTATAAGGGCTGTCACCAGTGTGAAGAATCATATGCATTTTCAGGGTATCAGTTCGTGCAAAACATTTTCCACATGTCTTACACTTATAAGGGCGGTCACCAGTGTGTACATTCATATGAATTTTCAAGCTACCATATTGTGTAAAACATTTTCCACACGTTAAACATTTATAAGGGGTTTCACCAGTGTGTATATACAGACGATTTTCTAAATACAAGTGCGCTTTTACACTACTTCTCCTTATAAAACATTTTCCACATGTGAGACATTTGTAAGGGTACTCACCAGTATGTGAATACAAATGTTCCTTTAGACTAGTTTTACATAAAAAACGTCTATCACATGCTGGACATTGATGACACTTGCTGGTGTGTAATGACTTATCACTTCTCTCATGAACTCTGATCATGGTTTAAGATCTCTTCATGTGTTTGATCCTTATAGGATTGTAAAGTAGTGTACGTCAGCAAATAGCGATTAAGGAGGCAGGTTAAATAACGATTGATTTATGCAAAGGTCTTATCAGTATAAACGTAAGTACTTTGCCTTATTTGGTAATGACTATTATATTAATAGATATTACGACATACGCTAAACAAATGTATACAAAGTCAAGTTTAATGTCTCATAAAGTATTCACATTAAATCACCAAAATGCTATTTATGGAATACGGTGTAACTCCTTTTTATCAATACCCAACACTTTCAGTACGGATTTTGTAGATATTTCTTTATATATTTTCATATAGCTCCAAATAAGAGTTTTGCCGCGACTGTAACCTGAAAAAGAAACGATACGTTAATGTATTAACTTTGTGTTTGACAATATTGCATTGATATTTTACTCCTTTTACACCAGATAAAGATTATTGATCCAATTAGGTTAACACGCACTAATAATGTACGATTTAATGACTTAGTACCAGGAGACCGAGCTTTGCTTGGATGGAATAAATCCTGTATTAGATAAGTTCATTAGCTAAAATAAAACACATTTATTATGCACTCAATGTAAATATAACCTTTAATAAAATAGACTTTTATCAAGAATGTAACTAATTGTTTAAACATTTCTTTCAAGCAACCTAAAAATAAACATTCATTTTTTACAAATTTAAATCTAATATATATAAATATATTGAATGTGTGTATGTGGTATGTTTTATGTGTTGCCAAACTACTCATCCGATCGCCATAAAATTTTGGGGAGTTCCTAAAAATGTGACCGGGAAGGTTTTAGTGGAAAAATATTTTTGAAACCCCCACAAGATTCCATTTTATGGCGTTTTAAATTTCTAATGTTAACCTTATGGAGAGTAAGTTTGTTTACAAATGTTCTACAATAAAAACATTTGATTTCTTAGCTACAGCTGATTGGTTTACTTTCCATTAGCAATATGCTTCACCATCCAATGTCATCTGAATCATTCATTAATGTTAAAAGTATAAAGTAATTAAGTGCTGTACAAAGTGAACAACTTTATACGCCCCGACGGTGGCAAACTGTTGGTGACGTTCGGTCCAACGATCGCTCGACTGTGGCAGACTGGTGGTGCCGTCCCACAAACGCACGACGGTGGCGGACTGGTGGTGACGTCCCGTCCCACGATCGCTCGACGGTGGCAGACTGGTGGTGACGTCCCGTCCCACGATCGCCCGACGGTGGCGGACTGGTGGGGACGTCCCGTCCCACGATCGCCCGACGGTGGCGGACTGGTGGTGACCTCCTGTCCCACGATCGCTCGACGATGGAAAACTTGTGGTGACGTCCGGTCCATCGATCGCTCGACGGGGGCGACTGGTGGTGACGTCCGGTCCATCCATCGCTCGACGATGGCAGATGGTGGTAACGTCAGGCACATCGATCGCTCGAAGTGGAAGACTGATGGTGACGTCCGGTCCGTCGCTCACTTGAAGGTTGACTGAATGGAGATGACGTCAGGCACATCGATCGCTCGAGGTGGCAGACTGATGGTGACGTCCGGTCCGTCGCTCTCTTGACAGTGACAGACTGGTGGTGACGTCAGACACATCGATCGCTCGAGTTGGCAGACTGATGGTGACGTCCGGTCCGTCGCTCGCTTGAAGGTTGACTGACTGGAGATGACGTCAGGCACATCGATCGCTCGAGGTGGCAGACTGATGGTGACCTTCGTTCCGTCGCTCGCTTGACATTGGCATAATGATGGTGACGTCCCGTCCATCGATCACTCGACAGTGCCAGACTGATGGTGACGTCCGGTCCATCGATCGCTCGACGGGGGCAGACTGGTGGTGACGTCCGGTCCGTCGCTCGCTTGAAGGTTGACTGAATGGAGATGACGTCAGGCACATCGATCGCTCGAGGTGGCAGACTGATGGTGACGTCCGGTCCGTCGCTCTCTTGACAGTGACAGACTGGTGGTGACGTCAGACACATCGATTGCTCGAGTTGGCAGACTGATAGTGACGTCCGGTCCGTCGCTCGCTTGAAGGTTGACTGACTGGAGATGACGTCAGGCACATCGATCGCTCGAGGTGGCAGACTGATGGTGACCTTCGTTCCGTCGCTCGCTTGACATTGGCATAATGATGGTGACGTCCCGTCCATCGATCACTCGACAGTGCCAGACTGATGGTGACGTCCGGTCCATCGATCGCTCGACGGGGGCAGACTGGTGGTGACGTCCGGTCCGTCGCTCGCTTGAAGGTTGACTGAATGGAGATGACGTCAGGCACATCGATCGCTCGAGGTGGCAGACTGATGGTGACGTTCATTCCGTCGCTCGCTTGACATTGGCATAATGATGGTGACGTCCCGTCCATCGATCACTCGACAGTGCCAGACTGATGGTGACGTCAGGCACATCGAACGCTCGAGGTGGCAGACTGATGGTGACGTCCGGTCCGTCGCTCTCTTGACGGTGACAGACTGGTGGTGACGTCAGACACATCGATCGCTCGAGTTGACAGACTGATGGTGACGTCCGGTCCGTCGCTCACTTAAAGGTTGACTGACTGGAGATGACGTCAGGCACATCGATCGCTCGAGGTGGCAGACTGATGGTGACGTCCGGTCCTTCGCTCGCTTGACGGTCACGGTTAAAACGTTGAAAACGCAGTAAGTTTTCTCATGATGCCAAATGTTATTCTTAAATATTAATACCCCCGTCGCAGCAGACCTGCGTACTCAGCGAATTTCCAAATCAATAATATAATAATTATAATATATGACAAGTTTGGTCAAAATCTGTCGATAAACATGGGAATTATTTGCCTATTCTCCTTAAGATTAAAATGGAAAAGAGTGAGTAGGTTTGCTGCTGTGAGGAACACTGAAAGTATACAGTCAAATATTTTTTTTAACATTTATACCAACTTTTATCAACATCTGTCCATAAATAAAGGAGTTTGCCTAATCTCCATATGATTAACATGGGGAAAGAGTATGCAGGTTTGCTGCCATGATAAACACATAAACTATGATTTTTACCTTAATTGTGTAGTTTTTTAAGCTGGTGAAATATAAAATTAAAAATTTTTTAAAATTACATGTGAAAAACGCAAAAAAACCCATTTTGGGGTACAAAACCCCCCCCAAACTACCCGTTCCCATTGACCGATATGTCCGGTTTACGTACTCGTCCGAGCATTTGTAGGAATACACGTCTCTACCAAATTTGGTCTCGATCGGACCATTTTTACGAGAGTTATCGTGTTCACAGACACACACACACACATATATATATATATATATATATATATATATTATATATACATACATATATATATATATATATATATATATATAAATTTTAACAACAATTGTTTTTGGACTCTGGGCACCTAAAGAAGAAAAAATAACATGGTCTCGGGCTTAACTCTTGCCATGAGACCTACGGTAATAGCTTCTTCCCCATGGGAAATTCGCTAAAAATCAATGTATTTCTTAGCCGTTTTCACGGGGGCACCTTGGCTATATCTCCGGACCAATTTTTTTATTTTTTTTAAGGGTTTTTTACTCCTAACACCTTTTAAAAATTACACATTTCTCGGAATCCGCACCAACTCTTTTGAGTATAGTTTCATGGTACACAGTTATTAAGGTCCCAAATAATATAGCACAACCCGGATATCTGTAAAGCTAAAGGTTCAAGATGTTATGCGGTTTTAAATGTTAAACAATTTTGTAATTGTTTGAAAAAATGTCACTTTTTAAAATAATTTTACTTTCACCTTTTAAACCAGATAAGAAACTTAACAAGTTTGTACTTTTAACCATTCGTCTCGGTTAAAACGTTGAAAAGACGTTGAGTCATATCCCCTAACAAATTCCACTCAAAAATTAGGTAATACTAGGGGGTGGGTTATGTGCCAAAAATTATAATAACAGATCTATTTTTTTAATATTTCTTACTATAATTATCTAACAAATTTATTTTTCTTTAAATAATTTATCTTGATATTAGTCAGAAATGTATTACATACTAGCAGCAAGCCCGTCCTTTGAACAGGTTTAGGACTCAGTTACAAGAAGAATGATTATCATACCAAAATTATAATCTAGAATCCTTACCAAATCAGTACAAATAAAATATATAAATACCCCGTATTATTATTTAGCATTACTTTTCAATTAAATACTCGTAGATAAGTACAATTATACCACGGGGCTACGGATAAGGGTATTTGTTTTTCGTTCTAATTATTATTACCAGAAGAATTATTGAAAACTTAATACATAATGCAACTAATATCGCGTAGAAATTATGTTTTTAAATGCTTGTTATTCATTTTTTAAGAGGCGGCGTAAAGTTTAAAGCATTAAAAACCCTTCTCTGGAATGTAGAGAATGAACAAAGTAAGTGTCATTGAAATCGGTTCTCCTGTTTTTTCGTAGAAGACGGCGTAAAATTCCTCCAGGAGCGTCAAAGACAAACCAACTGACAGAGAGACGGACAAAACCTGAGTTAAGATTTGTTTCGGTTTCTCTAGCAGATGGGGTTGGCCGACCACAGTTTTCAGTACCTCTACCATCTTGGATTTTCATTTTTGTAAGAATTATATTAAAAACAGCTGGAAAAAACCACTGTGGCCTTGTTTCTGACAAAGGATGACATGTTTCTTATACAGGACTATTAATTAGTTCGAAACGCCAATAGCATCTAAAGGACCTACAGTTTAAACGTGGGATCCGAACTACAATTTACATCTAAATTACGGACTGGTCTAATTATGAGGATGATCCTTGTGGATGAATGTAATATTCAGGTGGAGCAGATATTAATCCACACCGGTGAATATCACATCCATAAACCATCGCTCTTCGACAATAATAATTGTTGTCCTCCAAGTAGCTGGATTATAGAACACGCCACCATCTCAGATATAGTTTATTAGGTATTTTGGAAAATTGAGGTTTTACTCGATTAGTTCACTTGACATTACAATAGCCTTGAAAAGACACCAAGTATAAGGTTTTCTGGTACAAAACAGCGTCACGACGATGGCATGACTTGTCCAGTGATCATAGCTTACGCAGATGCTGCAGACTCTAAAGTATGACGATATATTAGGTGAGCGTTTTCTGACAATGTAATCCTCACTCTACAATACAATAACACGTTTTAATAACTTTCAGTCGCTTAACACCAAACTATATTTCAGTTGCGTTGACAATATGTAATAATAAACGTATGTCATAATATAATACGTACTGAACTAACGTATCTACGTACGTACTACGTATCTACCATTATTTCGCTACAACAACATAGAAAACTGAAACTGGAAATGTTTGTAAAATACATCTTAGTTCCGATTTTCTAAATATTGTCAGATTATAAATCAACTAGAACTTCATCGTGAATTATGAGCAGTCTATGGCCCAAATAGTAATAACGAAGGTCTAGTCCGTCAATAGAATCTTTTTTTAATCGGACAACGAACGTGCACTACAATGACCGGAGTGGAGTTGTGTTTGTAATTGACGACTGTATTTTGTATTTTCACTCTTCGCCCAATATCATATGTAATATACGAATCTATGTTTTTCATACAAATGAACCTTCTTGTATCTAATATTTTATTCAATTTTAACTGAATCTGCCATTCCTGCTGCGTTGCTATTCAATAAAATGACATATAATTACAAAAATTTCATTTACCACCTATATTATTATCATAGTTCGTTTACATTCACACAAACGAACATTTCATCATTACAAAACTCAATTCCTCAAATTACATTTGAAGTTTGTACCTCACTAATTAAATATCATTACACTGTAGAGTATAATATAATATATAATAGTAACACAGTATGATAATTTACTATGTGATTTGATCAGTCTATAATTTCGTAAATGCTCATCTCTTTGACTTAATTTAAGGGTTAATTTCTCTCATATTTACACACGAGTATTTAGCACTGATGTCAAAGTTTAACGGTAATATATTAGTGTCGTGGAAACTCTCCGACGAAACGATTAGTTCCATTAGAATATCGCTTCACCCTCATTAGGGTGTACACTTTTCTAAGTCTCTTAAATGGTGTAAGCCCACTTATAACCGGTTAATCTGGTAGATGAACAACTCTCCAAGATGGATTAAGGTTACGAGAACCGTGGTGGAAAGAGATAAATGGTCTTCTAATCCAAATTGTATGTGACGTCACTGTGGATGCAAATCTGACCATTAAAATGTCAATTCAAAATGTTCTTTTATTTTATTGTGAATATACAATATTTGTTGTTTACCATTCTATTTAAATTCGTTCTTCGTCGCATTGTGAATGGATCCAAAAATTACAATTGGGAAAAGATTGGAAGAAATATTAGGAATTATAACTTCCCCGAAAATGATGTTTTGAAAACCAGTGAAACAAAGCCTGCAATTGTATTGGTATTGTTATAAGAAATAAATGAATTTGTTCTGATCACTTCATCAATAAAAAATTTATATCCTCATAGACCAAATGTTATATTACCATTCATTAAACTTTCGATATTTAAAAAATTATGAAATTCAAAATTTAAATCTTCCGAATATATGAACAGAATTATATGTATCTTAAAGGAAAAAGATACTGCAACAGAAGAGGATGATGTAGTGATAGAATATGGAAACTAAATGCCACCGAAAAGTTCATCGACAATTGTGTCTTCGAAAGCATCATAAATTAAATTAACCGCATTGATTCAAACATTTGATTATCAGGTTGGAAGGGTTACTAGACCATGAGAACTATATATATAGTTTGTTTACGTGGATATGGTGTTAGCTCTGGGGCTTTTAGCGAACTGCCAATCCAAAATTTTAAACGGAAGTGAGATTATTAACGTCAGCTGTTTAAAGAAACTAAATGATATTCTCTTTAGGCATATGCATTCATGATCCAGGCTATTTCTCAAAGGGGAATAAATATTGTTTTTACTAAAACAGCTTCTGTTTATAATAAACAACACAATATAATCAACCACAGGTTCCACAGCTGAATAGAGTTTGCATCCAGCATTACGACAGAATTGAGCCGGAAGAACACATCTATACTCATATATATTGCTATCCACCATTATTTACGAGTTACTACAGATGATAACTACAGTTTGATTATGAGGTAACTTCTGTTGTTATTTGGGTTATTTTGAGGAAAAGATTGTATGTAAACCTATGATTAAATTCCCGTAGGTTCACATCACAGGCTGGTCACACAAGCTGGTACGAGTCAAGGGACAGAAACGCCATTCCAGTGTCCCGGACCCTTTACATCTAGCAAATCTCAGGTCCTCGTCCTCAGAAGACATTCGAACTTTTCCATTTATCTCTTGTGATGGGAAACATATGGCGTCAACTTAAAGTGCAGCTACACAGCTGTTTCTGATTGTGATAACATTACTTTACCTTACCTATTAACATGACCACCTACCCGCTTTTCTAATACGGGACTGTTAATTGATAGTCCAATAACAAATGGCAACCAAGAGGCCTACAATTTAACGTAGTGTTCAACAGTAATTAGGACATTAATACACACCACAGATGACAGCATTCTTTACTCAACCAGTACTGGTACAAAGGCTACCTTAAACCCAACAGGCAATCCAAATTCATTATAATTCTTAGTTCGCCTATTAACTAGCGTTATAGGATGTCAGACAAACTGAAATTGAGGTAGGGTCAATTCAAGTTTTTCTGTGGTATAAAACATTAAAATGACCAAAACTGTTATCATTATCCAACGATGCTGTAGATGGTTGAGAACTCATATTTTCAACAGATAAATAAGTAATAATAATCAATCTTTATTTTAAAAAAAATAATATTTTAAATACAAAACCAAGCAATAATACATTACTTCTAACTGTAGTACAAGACATAAAAATAATACAAGATTTTTGTATGAATGGACGAGAAAGTGTTTAATTGTTTCAAATTAAATTACAACAGTAGTCCTATAACAAAACAAACAAGATTTTTTTTATTTCAGTTAATTAGTCAAGTATACATTATGAAATATGAAAGTATATTGCAGTATATTCGTATATTTTAATGTTATTGTTTAAACCATCTATTTTTTGCGATAAATCTTCAATGCAATACCTCATTGAGGGTACGAAAAATTGAAATGATATAATTTTTTAATTAAAAAAGAAACATCGAACTATTCAAACGCTTTATATTATCTAAATTAGTACATAATTTTCAATTTTAGCGAATTTCCCTTAGGGAAGAAGCTATTACCGTAGGTCTCATGGCAAGACATAAGCCCGAGACCATGTTATTTTTTTTGGTTAGGTGCCAAGAGGCCAAAAAAAATGGTCGTTAAATTTTATATACATGTATGTACATGTGTCTGTGAACGCGACAACTCTCGTAAAAATGGTCCGATCGAAACCAAATTTGGTAGAGACGTGTATTCCTACATTTCCTCGGACGAGTTCGTAAACCAGACATATCCGACAATGGAATCGGGTTAGTTGGGGGGATTTTGTACTCAAAAATTGGGTTTTTGCGTTTTTCATATGTAATTTAAAAAGTTTTTTTTAATTTTATCTTCAACCGTTAAAATCAGCTTCAAAAACTACACATTTTAGTTTTTAAAGTTTTTCTCTATCTCAACGGATACCGAGATATTAAAAAATCTAAACAAGTATTTTGAGGCCACAATGTTAATCTTATTGAGGAGGTTAAGGAAAAATTAACATTTCACTTATCATTCAATAATTTTGGATTAAACTTTATATTTAGCTTCACGTAGTTGAGATCTATCCATTTATGCTTAAAAAGCATTGTTTATGTGTTTATCATGGCAGCTAACCTGCATACTCTTTCCCCACGTTAATCTTATGGAGAATAGGCAAACTCTTTCATTTATGGACAGATGTTTATGAAACTTGGTATAAATGGTAAAAATAATAAACGGTACGGACAGACATCACGCCAAAACCCACTTTTTGGATTCAGGGGACCCCAAAACGGATATATCACACTCAACTCAAATTCGAAAATTTTGATGAAAACAATACTTTCTCCATATACTACCGTATGTATAAGGGGAGAAAGTAAAAATTGTTAATACTAAAAAAGCCTACTTTCAACTTTCGTCACAGCAGCAAAACTGCATACTCTTTCCCATGTTAATCTTATGGAGATTAGGCAAACAACTATCATATTTATCGACAGATATTGATAAAACTTGTCATATATCATTATTATTATTATATTATTTATTTGGAAATTCACTGAACATGCAGGTCTGCTGCGATTGGGGTATTTTTTATAATACAAGTAATAATGGATTAATTATAAATATGAATCGATTTATAGAATATCACATTCCCTTTATAAGAGCCTATTTCCTTAACACTATAATACACATTTAAGCAATATACAGAGAGTGTCATTAGTCTGTGCGCGCGGCTCTGACTCGACTCGTTTTACAGTACATAGGTTAGGGCTTGCTCGTCCCATTATGATTGTCTACAATATTTTCAGCAAAAATAAAAAATTAAGTCACCTGACTAAAAAAGTAAATTGTATTATTTCTCAAAAGTTTTAAAGTTAAAAGTTGCAAAACCCACGAGCACAGGCTAATAGCACCATCTGCAAATAACCATAGTAAATAACTAACAAAAATACTATTTTTAATTAGTTACCATTTTAGTTCTTAAATAATTGCACAAAAAACCCTTCATTTCTTCGAATATAAAATCCATTCCCGTAACCCTTTAAAAAATAGATATAGTGTAACTTTAATGTTGTATAGATAAATATTTTCCCCAAATGTTTAGATTTACCTCTCAAATACCTTTATCACCACTATATTGACATGAATATATCTTAGCTCTGGGGGTGTGTTGGTGATTTTTAAGATGAAAAATGTGTAACAGGTTTTATAGAAACTACCTATTGTATTGAATTTTTGCAGAACAATTTTTAACAGAATGTTAAGAACAGCTGTTTAGATGAATTGAAATCATTCTCTTAGACACATCCATGATCTAACCTATTTCCCACAAGGAAGTAAAAACAAATATTTTTATTTTGTGTTTATCAACGTCATTTCATCATTTCAAGTTTTGACAGGGAATGTTCAGTAGTCTATAGTCTACCTGGTCTTGACGTTGATCTGTTCATTAATAAGTAATTGATCAATTAATTGGTCCAACTACAAAGTGGCAACTGGGACCGGAATTGAACCAATGACCGTTTGGATCACAAGGGGTGTGGACCACAGAGCACACATGTCTTACATGGAATAATTAGCTTTCACATACAATTAGGGCTACATGTATTGATGATGTTGATTCAAGTGATAATTACCAATTAAAGTTGAAAAAAATCAACGATGTATTTACAGTTCAAATCGAATAATATTTATAAAATACTAATCTTCATACAATAGATGAAACAGTTAGTTTTTTATTTTCATTTATCGTTTTAATGTCGTCACTATTTTAACATACTCAGTACGTTTTTTATTTATTTAAATATATTTATAATATTTTTCAATTTGTTCCTAAAGTGTTTATACCTTAGGAAGACTTTCAATTCAAAGTAATAATTTATAAAGAGTTGGATGGGTACAAATTGGTAATATTCGACCTTTAGCAGAACGTGATTTTGAACAAAGCCACGCACGGTGATTGGTTGGCCAATACGTCAGAGATGGTCGCTACAATTATAATTGACATTACATATTTGTAATTCCACAAGTGATTTCTTGACGTTGCATCGACATTTATGAGATTTAGTAATACAGAGTGTTTCAGAATTCCCTACCAATACTCTAGGGCATTGATTGTTCCTGGGTAAGAAACATATCTAAATATCATATTTAAATTGTCCGGAAGTCCTTAGGTACTCACACAGCCTCCATTTTGTTTTTTTTCACCTATGATTTTTTCTGAATAAACCTACGGAACCTACGGAATTGAAACTTTGCACAAACATTAATGACAACTAGACAAAACTACAAAAAATCATGACAATTTCTCAAATTCATAAAACAAAATAGCGGCCATTTAAAATTTTGTTTCACAAATAACTCAGGTACCGTTGATTTAACAGAACATTTACAGGAATAACTTTTTTAGGTAATGTAATCATTCCGTATGTTTAACTATTATTCAGAAAAAAATCATAAGTGAAAAAAACAAAATGGAGGCTGTGTGAGTAACTAAGGACTTCCGGACAATTTAAATATGATATTTAGATATGTTTTTTACCCATGAACAATGCTCTAGAGTATTGGTAGGGAATTCTGAAACACCCTGTATAAAATTTTAATATCAAACTCTTAGAGTAAGACTAATAAATGCAAGATTAGTTTGTTTTGCACTTTACACATACACATTGCATTTTAACATAAAGGATCTTTTAATTGATAGACAACATTACTGTAAATATTTCTGTACAGCGCAGCCTAATTCGTATAAATTATTAGTATAGTATTTGAGATTTTTCTGACGGTAGAAAATGTTTCAGCTTTAGTTAAATAACGGCTATTTCAATTTTCTAAATACTACTCCAATTAATTACAATCCAAACATCCAATCTAAAGAATTGTACTAATTTACTTGTAGTAATTAGTTTTTTTTATTTTCATGATTGAGTTATCAAAATAGAACAAATATTCCTTCAAAAAGATAAACAAAAGGTCTCTATGTCAATCTTCAACCACTAAACACCTCAACTAACACAGTAACAGGTAGACATTTTTCATCCTATTCAGCCTTTAAATTTTACTTAAAACAATGGTGATCCAATGAAAAACTTTTGACTTCATTCATTAAAATTTTTTTTAATTGTTTGGCATAAAATAAGTAATTAAACGTTTATATGGTAATCTGATTAATTAAATAATTTTTTAATATAATAAAATATATGATAATATATAATATATATATATATATATATATATATATATATATATATATATGAAATATACATAGTATATAAGACATATAATCACAAAATATGTTAAACACATAGTATTTACATACAATATACACTATATACACACAATAACAATTAGGTAATAATAATAAATATGATGAGTGTAATAATTAGGAAACTATTTCTTTGCGTTACGCATTTACTCATTCGTGAAAAAGCTGCAGGATATTCCATTACAAACATTTTACTTAACTCATTCCAGATTGTTTTTCAAATGATTTTGTTAAAAACCCATCTGTAAAGTAAAATGGTAAGCTTGACTTTTGGGACACCTTGTATTTCCAAAGTTGTTAGGATTTCTATATAATATTTTAGTTGCCAGTAAACTAAACATGTCCACAACACAGTTGTAGCAACGCGAATTATGGGAACCCCCGAAATGTGTTACTGTTGATAAGGTTTTTAAACCACATTTGCGAATGTCGGCAATAGTCAAACAAGAACTGTCCACACAGATTACGTTCTGAGTAGATCATTAACGAGATGATTAAAGTTAACGGTTAGTCTATCATTAATATCAATCTAGGAATGGCGGCAAGTGCTACGTCAGATCAAATTTTAATAACGAGTCTCAATTTTAATACAAATACAAAAAACCCCTTTACTGTACTGATAAGACAAATAAAATTGAAAAACGGATTTTATCATACGACGTTGATTTACATAGCAGTGCGGAATATACGCCTCTAGCTCATAGGAAATTAAGAGGAAATAAGAAATAAATTATACAGAAATAAAACATTACAAACCTTTAAGAATATAACTCATTATTTAACAACAGACTACATTTTTTTCACTTACTTTCTATATTATACCTTTGGAATTTACCTGTTAAAACATTTTCCACTAGTCTAACATTCACAATTTCGGTCACCCAGGTGTGACCATGTGTAATTATATGGTACTTACAGGTGTGTTATCAAATTACAAAAAAGTGTAAACAATTTTTCATACGTCGTGTTTCTAAGGGCGTTCACCAGTGTGAACATTCATATGCTTTTTCAGGGTACCTGTTTGTGCAAAACATTTTTCACATATCTCACATTTATAAGGGCGGTTACCAGTGTGAACATGCATATGCTTTTTCAGGTTTCCAGTATGTGCAAAACATTTTTCGCATGTCTTACACTTATAAGGGCGGTCACCAGAGTGAACATTCATATGACTTTTCAAGGAACCAGTTAGTGAAAAACATTTTCCACATGTCTTACACTTAAAAGGGCGGTCACCAGTGTGAACATTCATATGACGTTTCAAGTGGCCAGATCGTGCAAAACATTTTCCACATGTCTTACATTTATAAGGTTTCTCACCAGTGTGTATGTACATATGTGTTTTCAGGGAACCAGTATGTGCAAAACATTTTCCACATGTCTTACATTTATAAGGGCGGTCACCAGAGTGAACATTCATATGCTTTTTCAGGGTACCAGTTTGTGCAAAACATTTTCCACATGTCTTACATGTATAAGGGCGGCTACCAGTGTGAACATTCAAATGATTTTTCAAATGGCCAGATTGTGCAAAACATTTTCCACATGTCTTACATTTATAAAGGCGGTAACCAGTGTGAACATTCAAATGATTTTTCAAATTACCATATTGTGTAAAACATTTTCCACACGTTACACATTTATAAGGGGTTTCACCAGTGTGTATGTACATATGTGTTTTAAAATTGCCAATACCTGCAACCCGTTTTCTACATATAGGACATTTATAAGGATTTTGTAAATACAAGTGTGCTTTTACACTACTATTCCTTATAAAACATTTTCCACATGTGAGACATTTGTAAGGGTACTCACCAGTATGTGAATACAAATGTTCTCTTAGACTAGTTTTATATAAAAAACGTCTATCACATGCTGGACATTGATGACACTCGCTTGTGTGTAATGACTTATCACTTCTCTCATGAACTCTGATCATGGTTTAAGATTTCTTCATGTGTTTGATCCTTATAGGATTGTAAAGTAGTGTACGTCAGCAAATAGCGATTACGGAGGCAGGTTAAATAACGATTTGTTTATGCAAAGGTCCTATCAGTATAAACGTAAGTACTTTGCCTTATTTGGTAATGACTATTATATTAATAGATATTACGACATACGCTAAACATATGTATACAAAGTCAAGTTTAATGTCTCATAAAGTATTCACATTAAATCACCAAAATGCTATTTATGGAATACGGTTGTAACTCCTTTTTATCAATTCTCAACACTTTCAATAAGGGTTTTGTAGATATCTCTTTATATATTTTCATATAGCTCCAAATAAGAGTTTTGCCGCGACTGTAACCTGAAAAAGAAACGATACGTTAATGTTTTAACCTTGTGTTTGACAATATTGCATTGATATTTTACTCCTTTTACACTACATAAAGATTATTGATCCAATTAGGTTAACACGCACTAATAATGTACGATTTAATGACTTAGTACCAGGAGACCGAGCTTTGCTTGGATGGAATAAATCCTGTGTTAGATAAGTTCATTAGCTAAAATAAAACACATTTATTATGCACTCAATGTAAATATAACCATTAATAAAATAGACTTTTATCAAGAATATAACTAATTGTTTAAACATTTCTTTCAAGCAACCTAAAAATAAACATTCATTTTTTACAAATTTAAATCTCTCTCTCTCTCTCTCTCTCTCTCTCTCTATATATATTATATATATATATATATATATATATATATATATATAATTGAATGTGTGTATGTATGTATGTCCTTTATGTGTTGCCAAACTACTCATCCGATCGCCATAAAATTGTAGGGAGTTCCTCAAAATGTGACCGGGAAGGTTTTAGTGGAAAAATATTTTTGAAAACCCCATAAGATTCCATTTTATGGCGTTTTAAATTTCTAATGTTAACCTTATGGAGAGTAAGTTTGTTTACAAATTTTCTACAATAAAAACATTTGATTTCTTAGCTACAGCTGATTGGTTTACTTTCCATTAGCAATATGCTTTACCATCCAATGTCATCTGAATCATTCATTAATGTTAAAAGTATAAAGTAATTAAGTGCTGTACAAAGTGAACAACTTTATTCGCCCCGACGGTGGCAAACTGTTGGTGACGTTCGGTCCAACGATCGCTCGACTGTGGCAGACTGGTGGTGCCGTCCCACAAACGCACGACGGTGGCGGACTGGTGGTGACGTCCCGTCCCACGATCGCTCGACGGTGGCAGACTGGTGGTGACGTCCCGTCCCACGATCGCCCGACGGTGGCGGACTGGTGGGGACGTCCCGTCCCACGATCGCCCGACGGTGGCGGACTGGTGGTGACGTCCCGTCCCACGATCGCACGACGGTGGCGGACTGGTGGTGACGTCCCGTCCCACGATCGCTCGACGGTGGCAGACTGGTGGTGACGTCCCGTCCCACGATCGCCCGACGGTGGCAGACTGGTGGTGACGTCCCGTCCCACGATCGCTCGACGGTGGCGGACTGGTGGTGACGTCCCGTCCTACGATCGCTCGACGGTGGCAGACTGGTGGTGACGTCCCGTCCCACGATCGCCCGACGGTGGCAGACTGGTGGTGACGTCCCGTCCACGATCGCCGACGGTGGCGGACTGGTGGGGACGTCCCGTCACGATCGCCCGACGGTGGCGGACTGGTGGTGACGTCCCGTCCCACGATCGCCCGACGGTGGCGGACTGGTGGGGACGTCCCGTCCCACGATCGCCCGACGGTGGCGGACTGGTGGTGACGTCCGGTCCGTCGCTCGCTTGAAGGTTGACTGACTGGAGATGACGTCAGGCACATCGATCGCTCGAGGTGGCAGACTGATGGTGACGTTCGTTCCGTCGCTCGCTTGACATTGGCATAATGATGGTGACGTCCGTCCATCGATCACTCGACAGTGCCAGACTGATGGTGACGTCCAGTCCATCGATCGCTCGACGGTGGCAGACTGATGGTGACGTCCGGTCCGTCGCTCTCTGAGGTTGACTGTTTTTTACTAAATCCTACTACTTTATTGCACCCCGAGTGTATAATCAACTACCAAAAATAATTAAAACTATACAGCATAATACAAAATTTCTCAAAGAATTAAAAAAATGGTTGAGATCACTAAAAGACGTAGAAGATATTTTACATATAAATAGCTAGGTTTGAAAGCCTTAGAATGCTTTATTTTAGTGGTTTAGTAGTATTTTCCTGTTTTAATTAATTAAATGGCTATACATTGATATTTAGTTTTCTAATTATATGCAATTTATGTGTTTGCAATTTCATATTACATGTATTGTACTATTAAATTAAATAATTAAATTAGGTTTGTTTTGATCTTAACTTTTACCTAATATTTGTTTATTAGTATTCCTAAGTATTATAAAATGTTATTTATTATTTTGTTTAAGTTACAGGATAATGTTTTATGTTTCTTTATTTGTAGTTGACATGTACTAATATTTAAATCTATTTATTGTTGTTATTTATTATCATGTCTGTATTTATGGTTATTTATATAGTTGTTTTATTTATATAATTGCACAATTTGTGATATAGCTAAACTTGCACACGCTCCTTAGAGCTCATTATAGTATAAAATATTTGTAACGGAATCCCCAAACAGACTTTATGTCTCGGGGACCCTATTTTTTTACAAGGTCTGCTTACTGTTGAGGTCAGTCTGGGTTTCAGTTATTTGTAAATTTTGTAAATCGATGTATTTCAAATCAATGTAATGATGTACAGAAAATAAAGCTTTATTTAATTATTTATTTAAATACTTCGATAACTATGATTCCTCCTATTTGCAAGTATGTACATGACAAAAACATTGAGAAAGTATTGTTTTCGTCAAAATTTTTAAATTTGTGTTAAACGTAGATATTTTACGTGTTGAAGCTCCCTGCACCAAGAAATTCAGTTTTCAGCCCGACGTCAGTCTGTCTGTGTACAAGCTCCCAGACCACACTGTTCGTCAGATGTGTATGACACTTGGTACACGGGGGCACTTGGCTATGTCTCCAGACCAATATTATATTTTTTATTTTTAAACGCTTTTGAGTATAGTTTCATGGTATACAGTTATTAAGGTCCCACCACGTAGATGTCTGTAAAGCAAAAGGTTCAAGAAGTTATGAGGTTTTCAATATATAAAATATTGTTGTAATTGTCTGCATAAATTGTAATTTTATAAAGTAATTTGACTTTCACTATTTAAACCGGCTAAGAAACTAAACAAGTTTGAATTTTAAACCATTATTCACGGTTGAACCATTGAAAACGCAGTAAGTTTTCTTAGGATGCCAAATGTTATTCTTCGGCAGAATATAAAAAATCAATGTATTCCTTATTTCTTAGCCGTTTTCTATTACGGTACTTTGTATGTAGAGTAGAGTCATATACCCTAACAAATTCCACTCAAAGTTGGGTATTACTAGGGGGCGGGGGTTATGTGCAAAAACTTATAATAACTGATCTATTTTTCATTATTTCTCATTATAATTATTTCATAAATTTATTTTTCTTTAATTAATATCTTATTAATAATATCTTTTATTAATATCTTGATATTAGTCAGAAATGTATTACATACTAGCAGCAAGCCCGTCCTTTGAACAGGTTGTAGAACTCAGTTACAAGAAGAAAGATTATCATACCAAAATTTTAATCTGGAATCCTAACCAAATCAGTACAAAGAAAATATATAAATACCCCGTATTATTATTTAGCATTACTTTTCAATTAGATACTCGTAGATAGTAGATACAAATTGGCGGTTAGACTTCAGAATCGACACGTTTTTCCCATAAGAATAACATGGGGATCAATTTTTGCGCATCTCATTTTGATCCGTAAAAATCCCACCTTTATTTTATTACCAATGTAGTGTATGATGCTTTAGAACATAATTTTCATTAAAAATAAACAAATATTTCACAAAGCACGCATCTTACAAGGTCCGAAAATCGATGCGGTACATTACACAAGATTAAACAATCTGTAAAACTCCCACCTTGATTCATTATCAATGTACTGTATGATGCTTTAGAACATAATTTTCATTAAAAATAAACAAATATTTCACAAAACACATATCTTACAGAGTTTTAAAATCCCAAATCCCCACACAACACACCGTTCCGCGTACCGGCTCATGTCACTGCCGCAAGACTTATACCTGCATTTAGCATGTCTATTAATTTTTGTTGTAGTGTTCATCTATATTACTATTAATCCATGACCTACTTAAAAGTCATTACCACTTAAAACTCAAGAACTCTCACACTTGTACTCAGCTATATATAACAAGAAAATGAAAAATTATGCCACTGAGTAGGGTTGATGTTGTAGTCAAATTCTTCATTCTTTGACAACAATGCGCACCAAACATGTTTTATATTGCTTAAATTTTAAACAATGCCATCTGGTTTTTTGGACAGTTCAAAATGACCCTTATTCATATCCAATCTACCACCTGATATTATACAACATCATTTTTATGTAAAATAAAACCACATTCACATGCGCCAAGTCCCATTGTTATAAAACGACTACATTTTTTGCACAACAATTTTGGCTGAAAATTTTTCAGAAAAAAGTGTGTCAATCGATGCGCCTTGGTGAGATCGGACATAATTAGAAGGTGTTGATATCAAAAAGTTCTTAGTTTCCGAGATATCGGCAATTTTCTAACTGAAAATTACATGGTAGCATTTATGTCTAGTATATCATTCGTTCACTATGCTCATAACATAGACCCACCATGTGCCAAGTCCCATTGTTATAAAACGACCACATTTTTTGCACAATAATTTTGGCTGAATATTTTTCAGAAAAAAGTGTGCCAAAAGATGCGCCTTGGTGAGATCGGACATAATTAGAAGGTGTTGATATAAAAAAGTTCTTAGTTTCCGAGATATCGACAATTTTCTAACTTGAAAATTACATGGTAGCATTTATGTCTACAAATCCCCCTGTCCCTAGTATATCATTCGTTCACTATTGTCATAACCTAGACCCACCATGCGCCTAGTCATACTGTTATAAAACGGCCAGATTTTTTGCACAATAATTTTGGCTGAATATTTTTCAAAAAAAGTGTGCCAAAAGATGCGCCTTGGTGAGATCGGACATAATTAGAAGGTGTTGATATCAAAAAGTTCTTAGTTTCCGAGATATCGGCAATTTTCTATTTCTATTAAATGCACTGTACCACGTAACGCGCAACCACAAGACTTACAGCATCATCAACACCTGCACCTAGTATGATTATTATTTTTTGCTATCTCAATACATCACTAGCATTAATCCATGACCTACTTAGAAATTTTTACCACTCTAATTTCTGTTTAATCCGGGTTGAACGTTTTTGACAACAGCTAGACTCTTAGAAAAGGTATCTACATACACATTCCACATGCACTAGAGGTCCTCACTTGTATATGTTTTCAGCTATATATTGACCAAACTAAAACATACAACAATAAAGTGAATAAAATGGTTGATGTTGTAGTCAGGTTCTTTATTATTTGAGTCGTCCCAAACACGCCCCAAACACGTTTTTTAAATTGCTTAAGTATTATTTCATTTAGCTATGAACTATAAAGTGACAAATTCCAATATTTTACCAATGTCGCACTATACAACATTTTACTAACATTATTTATACTTAGTTACCTGAATTAATGCATTTAAAATCAAAAACTATAATTTTGAATTCAGCAGAAACTTGATCAAGCTTGCGTCAGTTGTTGAAACAAGAGGAAAGACATGTTTTTTTGACTGCTTCATCCAACCTATAGTCGTTTGATACTTGAATGCAACAGATCCTGGATCAAATTCACAACACATCAACTTGTTGAATGTATATTGGTTGTATTTGATTTCTGGCTTACCTTATAATGTTATGTACCTTTCTCAATGTATCTAAAGGCATTGTTGAACAAGAGAGCAATTGAAATATACAAAAGTGTCCAGTTTAGAGGTATCAAGAAGTGACTATCTTATGATATTAAAATTTAGTTTGTATGCTAAAATGTCATAAATACAACTAAAAGAGTTGAGTTCTATATCATCACCACAAGTCAATCGATGATCTTTCTCCCTAACATTTCTAGCAATCGTGTACTCCATTGCACTCTTACCTACAAATATATCATTATGTAAGATGTACTATACTACAAGACACAATTGAATTTATATAAGACTTTTACACATTATTAATTGATTGTACACTAGCTTATTTTTGGTCATTATTAATTGATTGTGCACTAACTTATTTTGGTGTGATTTTATAGTTTTTTCCATCAAACTTACATTAACCTAGTGTTAAGATTGACTTTGAACACAATGGACTGTCATCAGGTCCCAGGCTTATTAGAAGACTGAAATCAAACAACCTAGTGTTAAGATTGACTTTGAACACAATGGACTGTCATCAGGTCCCAGGCTTATTAGAAGACTGAAATCAAACATAAATAATCCATCCTACAACTGTCTCACTGGGGTTTTCGTGTCATGTTTACTTGTACCCCTGTCTTCTCTGCTAAATGTTGTAAGTGAATTATAAGAGAACTGTAAATATGATATGTACTGTCTATGTTTATCTTCTCTAGTAATCATGTTGTACGTGAATTATAGGAGACCTGTAAAATACTATATTCACCGGTGTCATTTGTGTACTGTGTGTCTTCACAAACCCAATGTTGAATGTGTGTTAAAGAAGAACTGCTGTAAGATGCTATACTATTCTACAAGACAAAATGTCGGGTCTAATTAATAAGATTTTGACACATTATTAATTTATTGTACACTAACTTATTTCTTTATTATCAAACCTACAATAGCCTAGTGTTAAGATCAAGTCCCAGGTCTATTAGAAGACTGAAATCAAAATGTCATACAACAGGTTTGATTCTGTCTCGATTACATTTAATTCACTGGTGTTTTTTTTCTGTTTCGTGTTTAATTGTACGTGTCTTCTGTACTTGTATGTGAATTATAGGAGAACTGTTAAGTGCTCAATTCACTAGTGCCATTTGTTTTATACTTGCTCGTATCATGTGACATGTTGAGGAGAACTGTAAAATACAATATTTTGTCTCTTTCGTTTCATGTCCTTCTCTAGTAACCATATTTTACATGAATTATAGGAACTATATTTACGTCATTATGTTAATGTGTACCTGTACTGTGTGTCCTCTCTAGTAACCATAACACCATAATGGTTTTGTGGAATTGTGTAATTTTACAGAAATATGTGAAATGAACATGTAAAGATGTTAAGCTCGTGTGAAACGTGACATAAACCTTTTCACATATTTGAGTGAAACTACATACTTACTCTGAATGTGAAAGTATACCACACAGTTCACAGTTTCTATGTGATCAATCTGAATCAGTTCTAACTATAACAACAACTTAACGACTAAATTGAATATCAACTTGATGATGTCAATTGTTTAAACATACAGTACAGGTATGGCACATTACACTAATGAATTGAATGTAAATATAGTTGTTTTGCAGTCGCATTTGACATGGTTACTAAAGAAGACACACATGACAAGTACACATTAAACAAATGAAACAAGTCAATTGAATGTAAATATAGTATTTTACAGTTATCCTTTAACTCACATTCGACATGGTTAATAGAGAAGACACAGAGTATAAGTACACATTAAACAAATGACAACAGTGAATTTAATGTAAATATGATACTTGACAGTTCTCCTATAGCTCACACTAGAGAAGATGGACATAAAACGAAAGACACTGGCTAATTTAACATAGATATCGTATTTACAGTTAATTGAGGCAGTTGTAGGATGGATTATTTACATTTGATATCAGTCTTCTAATAACCCTGGGACTTGTTGAATTGAAATCATTCTCTTAGACACATCCATGATCTAACCTAATTCCCACAGGGAAGTAAAAACAAATATTTTATTTGGTGTTTATCAACGTCATTTCATCATTTCAAGTTTTCAGGGAATGTTCAATAGTCTATAGTCTACCTGGTCTTGATACTACGCCTAACGTTAAACTGTTCATTGATAAGTAATTAATCAATTAATTGGTCCAACTACAAAGTGGCAACTGGGACGGGAATCGAACCGATGACCGTTTGGATCACAAGGGGTGTGGTGTGGACCACAGAGCACACCTGTCTTATACGGAATAATTAGCTTTCACATACAATTAGGGCTACATGTATTGATAATGTTGAATCAAGTGATAATTACCAATTAAAGTTGAAAAAATCAACGATATGTTTACAGTTCAAATCGAATGATATTTTAAAATACTATTCTTCATACGATAGTTATAAATATAAATATTATTTCTAGTTAACTGAAACAGTTATTTTTAGCGAATTTCCCATAGGGAAGAAGCTATTACCGTAGGTCTCATGGCAAGACTTAAGCCCATTTTTTTCTTCTTTAGGCGCCTAGAGACCAAAAACAATAGTCGTTATAATATATATATAAATATATATATATGTATGTATGTATATGTGTGTGTGTGTGTGTGTGTGTGTGTGTGTGTCTGTGAACACGATAACTCTCGTAAAAATGGTCCGATCGAGACCAAATTTGGTAGAGACGTGTATTCCTACAAATGCTCGGACGAGTTCGTTAACCAGACATATCGGTCAATGGAAACGGGTAGTTTGGGGGGGGTTTTGTACCCCAAAATGGGGTTTTTTGCGTTTTTCGTATGTAATTTAAAAGTCTTAAAGTTTTTCTCTATCTTCAACGGTTACCGAGATATTAAAAAATATAAACACAGTACGTTGTATTTTGAGGCTCCAATGTTAATCTTATGGAGGATTAGGAAAAATTATTTTTTCACTTATTATCTAATATTTTTGGATGAAACTTAATATTTAGCTTCATGTGGTTGAGATCCATACATTTGTGCTAAAAAAATCATAGTATATATGTTTATCATGGCAGCAAACCTGCATACTCTTTTCCCATGTTAATCATAAGGAGATTAGGCAAACTCCTTTATTTATGGACAGATGTTGATGAAAGTTGGTATAAATGTTAAAAATAAAATTTTTGATGGTATAAATGGTTACTTTCAGTGTTCCTCACAGCAGCAAACCTACTCACTCTTTCCCATTTTAAACTTATGGAGAATAGGCAAATAATTCTCATGTTTATCGACAGATTTTGACCAAACTTGTCATATATTATTGTTATTATATTTTTGATTTGGAAATTCACTGAGTACGCAGGTCTGCTGCGACGGGGGTATTTTATTTCCATTTATCGTTTTAATATCGTCACCATTTAACCTACTCAGTACGTTTTTTTAGTTATTTAAATATATTTATAATATTTTTCAATTTGTTCCTAAAGTGTTTATAATTATCCAGGAAGACTTTCAATTCAAAGTAATAATTTATAAAGAGTTGGATGGGTACAAATTGGTAATATTGACCTTTAGCAGAACGTGATTTTGAACAAACCCACGCACGGTGATTGGTTGGCCAATACGTCAGAGATGGTCCCTACAATTTGAACAAAGCCACGCACGGTGATTGGTTGGCCAATACGCCAGATATGGTCGCTACAATTATAATTGACATTACATATTTGTAATTCCACAAGTGATTTTTTGACGTTGCATCGACATTTATGAGATTTAGTATTACAGGGTGTTTCAGATTTCCCTACCAATACTCTAGGGCATTGTTCCTGGGTAAGAAACATATCTAAATATCATATCTATTAAATTGTCCGGAAGTCCTTAGTTACTCACACAGCCTCCATTTTGTTTTTTTCACTTATGATTTTTTTCTCTGAATAATGCTTAAACCTACGGAATTGAAACTTTCACAAACATTAATGACAACTAGACAAAACTACAAAAAAATCATGACAATTTCTCAAATTCATAAAACAAAGCGGCCATTTAAAATTTTATTTCTCAAATAACTCAGGGACCGTTGATTTAACAGAAAATTTACAGGAATAAGTTCGTATCGTAATTCGTATAAATTATTAGTATAGTATTTGAGATTTTTCTGACGGTAGAAAATGTTTCAGCTTTAGTTAAATAACGGCTATTTCAATTTTCTAAATACTACTCCAATTAATTACAATCTAAATATCCAATCTAAAGAATTGTACTAATTTACTTGTAGTAATTAGTTTTTTTTTATTTTCATGATTGAGTTATCAAAATAGAACAAAAATTCCTTCAAAAAGATAAACAAAAGGTCTCTATGTCAATCTTCAACCACTAAACACCTCAACTAACACAGTAACAGGTAGACATTTTTCATCCTATTCAGCCTTTAAATTTTACTTAAAACAATGGTGATCCAATGAAAAACTTTTTACTCCATTCATTAAAATTTTTTTTCATTGTTTGGCATAAAATAAGTAATTAAACGTTTATATGGTAATCTGATTAATTAAATAATTTTTTAATATAATAAAATATATGATAATATATATATATATATATATATAATGAAATATACATAGTAATATAAGACATATAATCACAAAATATGTTAAACACATAGTATTTACATACAATATACACTATATACACACAATAACAATTAGGTAATAATAATAAATATGATGAGTGTAATAATTAGGAAACTATTTCTTTGCGTTACGCATTTACTCATTCGTGAAAAAGCTGCAGAATATTCCATTACAAACATTTTACTTAACTCATTCCAGATTGTTTTTCAAATGATTTTGTTAAAAACCCATCTGTAAAGTAAAATGGTAAGCTTGACTTTTGGGACACCTTGTATTTCCAAAGTTGTTAGGATTTCTATCTAATATTTTAGTTGCCAGTAAACTAAACATGTCCACAACACAGTTGTAGCAACGCGAATTATGGAAACCCCCGAAATGTGTTACTGTTGATAAGGTTTTTAAACCACATTTGCGAATGTCGGCAATAGTCAAACAAGAACTGTCCACACTGATTACGTTCTGAGTAGATCATTAACGAGATGATTAAAGTTAACGGTTAGTCTATCATTAGTATCAATCTAGGAATGGCGGCAAGTGCTACGTCATATCAAATTTTAATAACGAGTCTCAATTTTAATACAAATACAAAAAACCCCTTTACTGTACTGATAAGACAAATAAAATTGAAAAACGGATTTTATCATACGACGTTGATTTACATAGCAGTGCGGACTATACGCCTCTAGCTAATAGGAAATTAAGAGGAAATAAGAAATAAATTATACAGAAATAAAACATTACAAACCTTTAAGAATATAACTCATTGCATAACAACAGACTACATTTTTTCACTTACTTTCTATATTATACCTTTGGAATTTACCTGTTAAAACATTTTCCACTAGTCTAACATTCACAATTACGGTCACCCAGGTGTGACCATGTGTAATTATATGGTACTTACAAGTGTGTTATCAAATTACAAAAAAGTGTAAACAATTTTTCATACGTCGTGTTTCTAAGGGCGTTCACCAGTGTGAACATTCATATGCTTTTTCAGGGTACCTGTTTGTGCAAAACATTTTTCACATATCTCACATTTATAAGGGCGGTTACCAGTGTGAACATGCATATGCTTTTTCAGGTTTCCAGTATGTGCAAAACATTTTCCACATATCATACATTTATAAGGGCGTTCACCTGTGTGAACATTCATATGCTTTTTCAGGTTTCCAATATGTGCAAAACATTTTTCACATATCATACATTTATAAGGGCGGTCACCTGTGTGAACATTCATATGACTTTTCAAGTGGCCAGATTGTGTAAAACATTTTCCACATGTCTTACATTTATAAGGGCGTTCACCAGTGTGAACATTCATATGCTTTTTCAGGGTACCAGTATGTGCAAAACATTTTTCACATATCATACATTTATAAGGGCGTTCACCAGTGTGAACATTCATATGCTTTTTCAGGGTATCAGTATGTGCAAAACATTTTTCACATATCATACATTTATAAGGGCGGTCACCTGTGTGAACATTCATATGACTTTTCAAGTGGCCAGATTGTGTAAAACATTTTCCACATGTCTTACATTTATAAGGGCGTTCACCAGTGTGAACATTCATATGCTTTTTCAGGTTTCCAGTATGTGCAAAACATTTTTCACATATCATACATTTATAAGGGCGTTCACCTGTGTGAACATTCATATGCTTTTTCAGGTTTCCAGTATGTGCAAAACATTTTTCACATATCTTACATTTATAAGGGAGGTCACCAGTATGAACATTTATATGCATTTTCAGGGCACGAGGTTTTGCAAAACATTTTCCACATGTCTTACACTTATAAGGGCTGTCACCAGTGTGAAGAATCATATGCATTTTCAGGGTATCAGTTCGTGCAAAACATTTTCCACATATCTTACACTTATAAGGGCGGTCACCAATGTGAACATTCATATGAATTTTCAAGCTACCATATTGTGTAAAACATTTTCCACACGTTAAACATTTATAAGGGGTTTCACCAGTGTGTATATACAGACGATTTTCTAAATACAAGTGCGCTTTTACACTACTTCTCCTTATAAAACATTTTCCACATGTGAGACATTTGTAAGGGTACTCACCAGTATGTGAATACAAATGTTCTCTTAGATTAGTTTTACATATAAAACGTCTATCACATGCTGGACATTGATGACACTCGCTTGTGTGTAATGACTTATCACTTCTCTCATGAACTCTGATCATGGTTTAAGATCTCTTCATGTGTTTGATCCTTATAGGATTGTAAAGTAGTGTACGTCAGCAAATAGCGATTAAGGAGGCAGGTTAAATAACGATTGGTTTATGCAAAGGTCTTATCAGTATAAACGTAAGTACTTTGCCTATTATATTAATAAATATTACGACATACGCTAAACAAATGTATACAAAGTCAAGTTTAATGTCTCATAAAGTATTCACATTAAATCACCAAAATGCTATTTATGGAATACGGTTGTAACTCCTTTTTATCAATTCTCAACACTTTCAGTAAGGATTTTGTAGATATTTCTTTATATATTTTCATATAGCTCCAAATAAGAGTTTTGCCGCGACTGTAACCTGAAAAAGAAACGATACGTTAATGTATTAACTCTGTGTTTGACAATATTTCATTGATTTTACTCCTTTTACACCAGATAAAGATTATTGATCCAATTAGGTTAACACGCACTAATAATGTACGATTCAATGACTTAGTAACAGGAGTCCGAGCTTTGCTTGGATGGAATAAATCCTGTGTTAGATAAGTTCATTAGCTAAAATAAAACACATTTATTAATATTTCTTTTAAGCAACCTAAAAATAAAACATTCACTGTTTACAAATTAAAATCTCTATATATAAAATTGAATGTATGTATGTATGTCTGTATGTCCTTTATGCGTTGCCAAACTACTCATCCGATTGCCATAAAATTTTAGGAAGTTGCTCTATATGTGTCCGGGAAGGTTTTAGTGAAAAAATATGTTCGAAAACCCAATAAGTTTCCATTTTATGGCGTTTTAAATTTCTAATGTTAACCTTATGAAGAGTAAGTTTGTTTACAAATTTTCTACAATAAAAACATTTGATTTCTTAGCTACAGCTGATTGGTTTACTTTCCATTAGCAATATGCTTTACCATCAAATGTCATATGAATCATTCATTAATGTAAAACTATGAAGTAAATATGTGCTGTACAAAATGAACAGCTTTATTCCACGTTAATAGTTTACGGTTTTTGGATTATGTATTTATATTTTATTATCTGTCTGATTAAAAGTCACATGTTTATATGTTGGCCTAATAAAAATAAATACAATGTTTATATATATATAACGTTTATTATAATATTTAGATGTTGTACATATTTCCTATAAAAGCCGTATTAATAGCACCATCTGCAAATAACCATAGTAAATAACTAACAAAATTAATATTATTTTTAATTAGTTACCATTTTAGTTCTTAAATAATTGCACTAAAATAAACCCTTCATTTCTTCGAATATAAAATCCATTCCCGTAACCCTTTAAAAAATAGATATAGTGTAACTTTAATGTTGTATAGATAAATATTTTCCCTAAATGTTTACAGTCATCTCTCAAAGACCTTTATCACCACCAAATATTATTTTATTTAGTGTTTTTTTTTTATTATTGAAAGGGACGGATTACTCCCATGGCACTTCAGCCGTAGCGGCTTTTTGCACACCCCTGTGTGGGTTGCGGCATTATCACATGGCAAAAAGCCATATGTGATTGGCGGGATATGAACCTGGGACCTTGGGCACCAAAGCCCCGCGCTCTATCCCTAAAACAGCACGCTCCCCCCTCATTTGGTGTTTATCAACGTCATTTCATCATTTCAAGTTTTCAGGAAATGTTCAATAGTCTATAGTCTACCTGGTCTTGATACTACGCCTAACGTTGAACTGTTCATTGATAAGTAATTAATCAATTAATTGGTCCAACTACAAAGTGGCAACTGGGCCCCGAATCGAACCTATTGGTTCGATTCCGGACCCTTAGGATCAAAAAGGGACCACAGAGCACACCTGTCTTATACGGAATAATTAGTTTTCACATACAATTGGGGCTACATGTATTGATGATATTGATTCAAAAGTAATAATTGCCAATTAAAGTTGAAAAAATCAACGATGTATTTACAGTTCAAATCGAATAATATTATTTCTAGGTTACTGAAACAGTAAGTTTTTTATTTTCATTTATTGTTTTAATGTTGTCACTATTTATCCTACTCAGTACGTTTTTTGAGTTATTTAAATATATATATATATATATAAAATAATTTATCAATTTGTTCCTAAAGTGTTTATAATTATTTAGGAAGGCTTTAGATTCAAAGTAATAATTTATAAAGAGATGGATGGGTACAAATTGGTAATATTCGACCTTTAGCAGAACGTGATTTTGAACAAAGCCACGCACGGTGATTGGTTGGCTAATACGTCAGAGATGGTCCCTACACACCACGCACGGTGATTGGTTGGCCAGTACGTCAGAGATGGTCCCTACACACCACGCACGGTGATTGGTTGGCCAGTACGTCAGAGATGGTCGCTACAATTTGAACAAAGCCACGCACGGTGATTGGTTGGCCAATACGTCAGAGATGGTCCCTACACACCACGCACGGTGATTGGTTGGCCAGTACGTCAGAGATGGTCGCTACAATTTGAACAAAGCCACGCACGGTGATTGGTTGGCCAATACGTCAGAGATGGTGGTTACAATTATAATCGACGTTACATGTTTGTAATTCCACAAGTGATTTTTTGACGTTGCATCGACATTTATGAGATTTAGTAATATAATATTTTAATATTTAACTCTTAGAGTAAGACTAATAAATGCAAGATTAGTTTGTTTTACATTTTACACATGCACGTTGCATTTTTTTGGAAAGGATTTTTTAAAAATAATAGACAACATTGCTGTAAATATTTCTGTACAGCGCAGCCTAATTCATATAATTATTAGTCATAGAATAATCATTTGAGATTTTTCTAATTGTATAACATATTTCAGCTGTAGTTAGTTAACGGCTATTTTAATTTTCTAAATACTTCACCAATTGATTACAATCTAAACATCCAATCTAAAAAATTGTACTAATTTACTTGTAGTAATTAGTTTTTTTAGTTTTCACGATTGAGGTGTCAAAATAGAACAAAACATTCCTTCAAAAAGATAATCAAAAGGTCTCTGTGTCAATCTTCAATCTCTAAACACCACAACTAACACAGTAACAGGTAGATATTTTTCATCCTATTCAGCCTTTAAATTTTACTTAAAACAATGGTGAATGGTGATCCTTTGAAAAACTTTTTACTTCATTCATTAACAATTTTGTTAAAATTGTTTAGCTTGTTAAAATTGTTTAGTATAAAATCAGGTAATTAAATGTTTATATGGTAATCTGATTAATTAAATATTTTTTAATATAAAAAATATATGATAGTATACATATATATATATATATATATATATATATATATATAAATATATAATATAATAATAATATATATAATGAAATATACATAATAATATAAAACATATAATAACAAAATATATTAAACACATAGTATTTACATCTAATATACACTATATACACACAATAACAATTAGGTAATAATAATAAATATAATGAGTGTAATAATTAGGAAACTGTTTCTTTGCGTTAAGCATTTACTCATTCGTGAAAAAGCTGCAGGATATTCCATTACAAATATTTTACTTAACTCATTCCAGATTGTTTTTCAAATGATTTTGTTAAAAACTCATCTGTAAAGTAAAATGGTAAGCTTGACTTTTGGGACACCTTGTATTTCCAAAGTTGTTAGGATTTCTATCTAATATTTTAGTTGCCAGTAAACTAAACATGTCCACAACACAGTTATAGAAACGCGAATTATGGAAACCCCCGAAATGTGTTACTGTTGATAAGGTTTTTAAACCACATTTGCGAATGTCGGCAATAGTCAAACAAGAACTGTCAACACTGAACACGATTGATTAAATATCCACATGAACTGCAACACGATTGATTAAATATCGTCATTTAATTCACTGGTGTCTTTTGTTTCATGTTTCCTTGTACTTGTGTCTTCTCTAGTAACCACAACAAGTCCAAAGTTGAACTTTAGTTATTTTTAAGTGTTTTATC